>OY759214.1:43231226-43831226 GCA_963662175.1 Aradus depressus
ATATAGTCCGTGACGAGAATCGAACCCAGTCCCAGAGAACCAAAGGCTGGCGGGCCGACCACTAGACCACAGTGGATGATGGTATGAAGGTCGGTCTATATACACTTACTAACTGATTTTTTTTTGGAGCCATGGGCGTAGGGCGTAGGGCTTTGGTCGCATGGTCTCACCATGGTTTGCGGGTTCGTATCCCGTCCGGGAGTGAGTTTTATTTCGTAGATAGAACGGATGTAGTAAAAATAACTTAATAACAAACACATATGGCTAGTGTGGTGTCTACCGAGGCCAATCAAAAAAAAAAAAAAAAAAAAATAGTACGTGTTGACCGTTCGAAGTACGGGTCGCGACTTTAAATATATGTAAAAGTTAAATAAAGTAACACAAAGATATAAGACACAATTGTTAAACTATAGTTATCTCCTGCATTCTGTTTTAGGAGATAAGTTACTTTATTATTTTTTTTTTTTTTAATTATAAAAATATAGACTACGTGCTTTGGTATTCGTTTTAGTACATTGCACATAATTCTTCAACTAGAAAAACAAAAGGAACAATAAAAATTAGTGAAAATAAAGAGAGTGACTAATGAAGACGTAGAGGAACATCTGCTGTAAGTAGTCCATTCCTCTTGGAGGGCGACATGGGCGTCCTGGCCAGTTCCTCAGCCCGATTGTTGAGGAAATCACGAATATGTTGAACTATTAGATCAATAGCCACTGAAAAATAAGCAGGTTTATAATATTCCTATTCATAAATATATTTGTTTCTCATTTCCTCTCACTGTATATTTATCTCTCATTGTTTTACACAAGCCTACAACGTTATTTGGTTTGCATCTTAGTGTTTACATGAGCCTTTGAGTTATCTGAACTCAAAAGTTATGGTAAAATATATTATTGATTGGATATTTTAGATACAACCAAAAAATTAAAATCTTGGGTTTATATATTTTAATTTCTCAGAGATCTAGTGGAATTTCAGCCATATATGTCATACATATCCAGATCATGATATTAAGGATACCATTTATGTAAGACCGAAATAAATAAAATCATTGGTCTCCGAATATGTAGGGTAAACCTTGACAAATGTAAAGATTTTGAATTCAATCCCGACATATTTATATTCATTTAATAAAATGATAACTTTCTCAATCCTCAATTAGTAATGGGTGGCAGCCTATAAATACTATAAATTGAAGATGAGTCTAAACATGGTTCTATAAACCACCTATCACTTGCATTGAAAAGTGGGGTTATACATTTTTTTTTCTTTATTTGCAATCTATATAAATTTAATACAATGAGCAAATATGGTAACTGTATGCATGAGTGTCTATGCCACATGTTGGGAGGTCAGCAAGCGCTGACACTCCCTAGAAACTAGTACAATGTTTAGATTTCACTAAGAAGATCTCGAGGCCACCTCCTATTCAGACGGCGTGGAGGATTGTCAGGATGGGATTGAGAGGATAGGACTTGTGCAAATGGGTTAGGATGGGATGAAAGTTTATTGTGGAAATTTATGAATCGGGATTGGACGAGTTCTTGGACGGTTGGGATGTTTAGGTCTTCATGGAGTAATTTATTGGTGACGTAGGGTTATAATTAAAAATGATTTGAGGGGGATATTTTTTTATTTGGAACAAACACCAAAAGTTTACAGCTGGTTCTTTTTTAGTTATTCAGGTGGATAAAGGTTGGAAGGCCATCAAAAAGACGTTTCATTGATAGCAAGAGGAGGAATATCTGAGGAAGAGAAGTGAAACAGATCAACGTTCTGTCTCTCCGTAAGTCTTACTTCTCACTGTTACTATTTCAGTCAGTCCATCTCAGACAAATGTTCGAAAAGTGTAAAGCGGACCTGATGAATATAACTTTTTTATTGATTTTAGTATACACACATAACTGACAAACAACACCTTGAATATCACACTTATTACACGCGGTCAGTTTATTTGTTTTGTTTTTTGTATCAGGGCGTCCACTATAATGGGGAGCTCAGAGGGAGGTCTCCACACCCTATAGACTTACACCACGTATATCTAGGAAGAAACGTAGGTTCGCCGTCTCTAATGACGAGTTGCTACGTCACGGAGGAACACAACTATATTAACAATAGTTTCAAACCAACGTGTCTCATTTCAAAATGTCGTCTAAGTCACACAATATGTATATTTTTTTCAGATTGTTATTTTTGATTTTTCAAATTCAAATTTCCATCGGTGGAAGTAAGTTCTCTTTCCTTTTTATCTTGATTTTTGAATCAAACAACAATCAATTCCTAGACATTCAGTAAACATATGGTTGCATTTCTTTCCCCTATTTTTTTTTCTAAATTTGTTCTCCCCCATTATGGAACTACCTATGTGAAATTTCGTGACAATCCGACCATTCGTTAATGACCTATCACTTTCATCATATTTGGGCCCTCCCCCACAACCCCCCCCCCCCCCCCTCCCATTCACAATTTTGAGACGTCACATACCCTTTTATTTCTTTTTGGCCTTTTAGAATACTACATGTGAAATTCCATGACAATCGGATCATCAATCAATGACCTATCACTTTCATCATATTTAGGCGCTCCCCCCCCCCCCCCCCCCCCTCCCATTCAACATTTTGAGACGTCACACAACTTATTTTCCTTTTTGGCCTTTCAGAATACTACATGTGAAATTCCATGACAATCCGATCATCAATTAATGACCTATCACTTTCATCATATTTGGGCCCTCCCCCACAACCCCCCCCCCCCCCTCCCATTCACAATTTTGAGACGTCACATACCCTTTTTTTTCTTTTTGGCCTTTTAGAATACTACATGTGAAATTCCATGACAATCGGATCATCAATCAATGACCTATCACTTTCATCATATTTAGGCGCTCCTCCCCCCCCCCCCCCCCCCCACCCATTCAACATTTTGAGACGTCACACACCTTATTTTTCTTTTTGGCCTTTCAGAAAACTACATGTGAAATTCCATGACAATCCGATCATCAATTAATGAGCTATCACTTTCATCATATTTGGGCCCTCCCCCACAACCCCCCCCCCCCCCCCTCCCATTCACAATTTTGAGACGTCACATACCCTTTTTTTTCTTTTTGGCCTTTAAGAATACTACATGTGAAATTCCATGACAATCGGATCATCAATCAATGACCTATCACTTTCATCATATTTAGGCGCTCCCCCCCCCCCCCCCCCCCCTTCCAATTCAACATTTTGAGACGTCACACACCTTATTTTTCTTTTTGGCCTTTCAGAATACTACATGTGAAATTCCATGACAATCCGATCATCAATTAATGACCTATCACTTTCATCATATTTGGGCCCTCCCCCACAACCCCCCCCCCCCCCTCCCATTCACAATTTTGAGACGTCACATACCCTTTTTTTTCTTTTTGGCCTTTTAGAATACTACATGTGAAATTCCACGACAATCGGATCATCAATCAATGACCAATCACTTTCATCATATTTAGGCGCTCCCCCCCCCCCCCCCCCCTCCCATTCAACATTTTGAGACGTCACACACCTTATTTTTCTTTTTGGCCTTTCAGAATACTACATGTGAAATTCCATGACAATCGGATCATCAATCAATGACCTATCACTTTCATCATATTTAGGCGCTCCCCCCCCCCCCCCCCCCCCCCCCCCCCCCCATTCAACATTTTGAGACGTCACACACCTTATTTTTCTTTTTGGCCTTTCAGAAAACTACATGTGAAATTCCATGACAATCCGATCATCAATTAATGACCTATCACTTTCATCATATTTGGGCCCTCCCCCACAAACCCCCCCCCCCCCCTCCCATTCACAATTTTGAGACGTCACATACCCTTTTTTTTCTTTTTGGCCTTTAAGAATACTACATGTGAAATTCCATGACAATCGGATCATCAATCAATGACCTATCACTTTCATCATATTTAGGCGCTCCCCCCCCCCCCCCCCCTTCCAATTCAACATTTTGAGACGTCACACACCTTATTTTTCTTTTTGGCCTTTTAGAATACTACATGTGAAATTCCATGACAATCGGATCATCAATCAATGACCTATCACTTTCATCATATTTAGGCGCTCCCCCCCCCCCCCCCCCCCTCCCATTCAACATTTTGAGACGTCACACACCTTATTTTTCTTTTTGGCCTTTCAGAATACTACATGTGAAATTCCATGACAATCCGATCATCAATTAATGACCTATCACTTTCATCATATTTGGGCCCTCCCCCACAACCCCCCCCCCCCCTCCCATTCACAATTTTGAGACGTCACATACCCTTTTTTTTCTTTTTGGCCTTTTAGAATACTACATGTGAAATTCCATGACAATCGGATCATCAATCAATGACCTATCACTTTCATCATATTTAGGCGCTCCCCCCCCCCCCCCCCCCCTCCCATTCAACATTTTGAGACGTCACACACCTTATTTTTCTATTTGGCCTTTAAGAATACTACATGTGAAATTCCATGACAATCGGATCATCAATCAATGACCTATCACTTTCATCATATTTGGGCCCTCCCCCCCAACCCCCCCCCCCCTCTCCCATTCAACATTTTGAGACGTCACACACCTTATTTTTCTATTTGGCCTTTAAGAATACTACATGTGAAATTCCATGACAATCGGATCATCAATCAATGACCTATCACTTTCATCATATTTAGGCCCTCCCCCACAACCCCCCCCCCCCCCCCCTCCCATTCAACATTTTGAGACGTCACATACCCTTTTTTTTCTTTTTGGCCTTTAAGAATACTACATGTGAAATTCCATGACAATCGGATCATCAATCAATGACCTATCACTTTCATCATATTTAGGCGCTCCCCCCCCCCCCCCCCTCCCATTCAACATTTTGAGACGTCACACACCTTATTTTTCTTTTTGGCCTTTCAGAATACTACATGTGAAATTCCATGACAATCCGATCATCAATTAATGACCTATCACTTTCATCATATTTGGGCCCTCCCCCACAACCCCCCCCCCCCTCCCATTCACAATTTTGAGACGTCACATACCCTTTTTTTTCTTTTTGGCCTTTAAGAATACTACATGTGAAATTCCATGACAATCGGATCATCAATCAATGACCTATCACTTTCATCATATTTAGGCGCTCCCCCCCCCCCCCCCCCCCCTCCCATTCACAATTTTGAGACGTCACATACCCTTTTTTTTCTTTTTGGCCTTTTAGAATACTACATGTGAAATTCCATGACAATCGGATCATCAATCAATGACCTATCACTTTCATCATATTTAGGCGCTCCCCCCCCCCCCCCCCCCTCCCCTTCAACATTTTGAGACGTCACACACCTTATTTTTCTTTTTGGCCTTTAAGAATACTACATGTGAAATTCCATGACAATCCGATCATCAATTAATGACCTATCACTTTCATCATATTTAGGCCCTCCCCCACAACCCCCCCCCCCCCTCCCATTCAACATTTTGAGACGTGACGTCACACACCTTGTTTTTCTTTTTGGCCTTTCAGAATACTACATGTGAAATTCCATGACAATCCGATCATCAATTAATGACCTATCACTTTCATCATATTTAGGCCCTCCCCCACAACCCCCCCCCCCCTCCCATTCAACATTTTGAGACGTGACGTCACACACCTTATTTTTCTCTTTGGCCTTTCAGAATACTACATGTGAAATTCCATGACAATCCGATCATCAATTAATGACCTATCACTTTCATCATATTTAGGCCCTCCCCCACAACCCCCCCCCCCCCCCGCTCATTCAACATTTTGAGACGTGACGTCACACACCTTATTTTTCTTTTTGGCCTTTCAGAATACTACATGTGAAATTCCATGACAATCGGATCATCAATTAATGACCTATCACTTTCATCATATTTGGGCCCTCTCCCACAACCCCCCCCCCCCCCCCCCCTCCCATTCACAATTTTGAGACGTCACATACCCTTTTTTTTCTTTTTGGCCTTTTAGAATACTACATGTGAAATTCCATGACAATCGCATCATCAATCAATGACCTATCACTTTCATCATATTTAGGCGCTCCCCCCCCCCCCCCTCCCATTCAACATTTTGAGACGTCACACACCTTATTTTTCTTTTTGGCCTTTAAGAATACTACATGTGAAATTCCATGACAATCCGATCATCAATTAATGACCTATCACTTTCATCATATTTAGGCCCTTCCCCCCCCCCCCCCCCCTCCCATTCAACATTTTGAGACGTGACGTCACACACCTTATTTTTCTTTTTGGCCTTTCAGAATACTACATGTGAAATTGCATGACAATCCGATCATCAATTAATGACCTATCACTTTCATCATATTTAGGCCCTCCCCCACAACCCCCCCCCCTCCCATTCACAATTTTGAGACGTCACGTACCCTTGTTTTCTTTTTGGCCTTTCAGAATACTACATGTGAAATTCCATGACAATCCGATCATCAATTAATGACCTATCACTTTCATCATATTTAGGCCCTCCCCCACAACCCCCCCCCCCCCCTCCCATTCAACATTTTGAAACGTGACGTCACACACCTTATTTTTCTCTTTGGCCTTTCAGAATACTACATGTGAAATTCCATGACAATCCGATCATCAATTAATGACCTATCACTTTCATCATATTTAGGCCCTCCCCCCCCCCCCCCCCCCCCTCCCATTCAACATTTTGAGACGTGACGTCACACACCTTATTTTTCTTTTTGGCCTTTCAGAATACTACATGTGAAATTCCATGACAATCCGATCATCAATTAATGACCTATCACTTTCATCATATTTAGGCCCTCATTAATTATTTTTGTGTTTTTCTTACAGGTTATTTGAAACTTACATGCAATGGCCGATTGGGGGAAAAAGTTGTTGTGCGATGCTTTTCGGACATCACAGTAGGTAACCTGAAGGAGCTGTTAGCTACGAAAATTGGAACTTCGGCTGACAAAATTATATTACAGAAATCGATACGAACCTACAAAGATAAAGATACATTAGAAGATTGTATCCTTTTTGTGACTCTGAGCCTGACTACTATGAGGTATTTTGCCTACCCAGGTTTAGGTTTAGTTACCTATGGTAGGGAGGGGTCTTTTTAACGAGTACTTGACGTCATACAAGCTCAGGACATTCACTTCACGTCATATTCGAAGGACGGTGTGCTCAAGGTTTTTTTTTTACCTCCCGAATAAAACATCTAAGGGCCTCGGGTAATTTTTCTATTTATTTAATTTACTTTCTGTATTTTCAAAAATATGCTTTGAACTTTTGATTTGGAGCCACGCCTTAGGTAAGCATTACTGCCACTGATTTAGTTTTTACGTAGGTTTTAGATTATAGGTAATAGCTCGGAAAAACTGTAACCTTTCTAGTTATGTTAGTAATTAATAGTTTTAGTTATGTATTTGTGGGTTACCAGAAGAACAAGTACATAGACTCCGTTGTAATACACCGTCATGAAACTACATTAGTGTATATACTTATAGATTAATATACAGAAACCATCGTTTTAATAGCAAATTGCTGTCGCTGATGACCTCAGTTTTCGTAATCCGAAATATAAAAAAAAAATACACTAACAATCCACAATAGTGTGTATCAGCTAAAACAGTTAGTATAGACATAAGCTGTGTTCGGGGCAAATGTCTATACTTTATTTATTACTGGGAATACAAACCCATGAAATAAAAATACATCTGTCGTGCTCAAGGAATAGCTCATTATTATCTTCTTACTTCTCCAGCTATAAGAAGTGTAGCTTAAGGATGATTTTTTTTTCTGGTGATGAGGTCAACCTCGAAAGCCGGCTAGCAAATACAAATAAAAATCTGTGAGAGGTCAGACTATATCTTATTTTACAACCTGTGAAAGGTTGAAGGAAATTCTATTCACCGGAATTTAATATTTTCCAATCCTCTGACGCCTAAAATAAAAAATACAATGTCTGTCTCTGTGTGTTTGAACAGGATAACTACCGATAAAATGAATTTATCGACACGAAATTTTATATATGTATCCAGAACCATCTAACGACTGCACCTATTAATTTTCAACCAAATCTGTCAATGGGAAAGGGGGTTATTGCCGTTGTAATGAATGCAATGACATTCAAGTTCTTATGTTAATTCAAAACCATATAAAGACTACACATGTTAATTTTCAGCGAAATCGGTCGAAGAGAAGAGTGGCAGAGAAGAGTGTCTCGATTCCAATAACCTAATAAATGCCGATGCAATGAATTAAAATGTGGTAATTATTTTAAGATTATCACATTTCCTGTAGAAATTTGATCTCTTTTCTTTATTTAAATTTTGATTTCTACAGTAGTTTTTCGAAAATGGCCCTAAAAAAATATTATCAATAATTTAAGACGTGCAATTTTTAAGAAAGTACACGTATACAACAAAAAAATTCCATTTAACAAACTTTACACTTGGATTAATAAAGAGATGCCAGTTTTTTAATAATTTTAAATAATATTAATTCTAATCCAAAGGTTTTTCAAATGATACTAGTGGGCCAACAGGGAAGATGAATAGAATAGAATTTTAAGAGGACAAATATTAGGGTTATTTACTTTATTTACACATTATACTTAAAAAACTAGACATTTAACAAAACAGAACAAAAGAAAAAAACAATAGAACAAAAATCATTAAACTAAATACTTAAAACTATTCCTTTTTTGTTTGTTTGGGCATAATGAAAAATATATATAATTAAATGTACCCTCTTTTCAAGTTTCTACCACATAATTTAGACTTCGATTATTTTCCACATCTCAACTTCACCCCAGTCAACTTTCATCTAATTGTTCAACTTCATTTTATTTATACACTGTTCCAGAGCTAGCTCACCACTCGACTTTCGACTCTACTCCATTTGTTTCACAGCTGTTTTATATTTTATTATGTCCCTTGTTTTTTTTCAAGACCTAGATATATATATATATATATATATATAATATATATATATTATACTAGCAGTAATACCCGGCGTTGCCCGGGGAACTTTGATTTTTCTCCCAATATCTTCTATAACGCTATTCAGTTCCTCGACAGTACATTCATGATGTTATAATTTTCAATTATTCATACGGAATAAGGCTTATAGTCCTTCAGCTGTTGTAACGCTAGTAAGTTTTTAGGACTCCTGGGCACCACAGCTAGTATGCGCCTTTCAACGGCGGAAGCCACACCTAGTAAATACTTAGCATCGCTGGACGTCATAGTCAGTGCGTACTTAAGAACGTTTGTGACCACAGCTAGTATGTGGCTTGCAACGCTGAGCACCACAGCTAGTACGTAGTTGGGAATGCTGGGCATCATAGCTAGTATGTGCCTTGCGACGTTCAAAACTTTGGGACGCCACACACCTTATTTTTCTATTTGGCCTTCAGGAATACTCCATGTGAAATTTCGTGACAATCCGACCAACCGTTAAAGAATTAGCTCTATATTTATACTTAGGCCCCCCCACAACCCCTCCTCCCGTTCAAAACTTTGGGACGCCATACACCTTTTTTTCCTATTTGGCTTTTAAAAATACTACGTGAAATTTCATGACGATTCGCCCATTAGTTAATGAGTTAGCTCTATATTTATACTTAGGCCCCCCCACAACCCCCCCTCCCGTTCAAAACTTTGGGACGCCACACACCTTTTTTTCCTGTTTGGATTTTAAAAATACTACATGTGAAATTTCATGACGATTCGCCCATTAGTTAATGAGTTAGCTCTATATTTATACTTAGGCCCCCCCACAACCCCCCCTCCCGTTCAAAACTTTGGGACGCCACACACCTTTTTTTCCTGTTTGGCTTTTAAAAAGACTACGTGTGAAATTTCATGACAATTCGACCATTAGTTAATGTGTTAGCACTATTTATATACTTAGGCCCCCCTTACAACCCCCCCTCCCGATCAAAACTTTGGGACGCCACACACCTTTTTTTCCTATTTGGCTTTTAAAAATACTACATGTGAAATTTCATGACGATTCGCCCATTAGTTAATGAGTTAGCTCTATATTTATACTTAGGCCCCCCCCACAACCCCCCCTCCCGTTCAAAACTTTGGGACGCCACACACCTTTTTTTCTTGTTTGGCTTTTAAAAAGACAACCTGTAAAATTTCATGACAATTCGACCATTAGTTAATGAGTTAGCACTATTTTTATACTTAGGCCCCCCCACAACCCCCCCTCCCGATCAAAATTTTGGGACGCCACATAGCCTATTATTCAATCGGGCTCAAAAGAATGCTACATGGGCAGTTTCATAAAAATCCGTCCAGCGGTTTGGGCGTGATGCTGGAACAAACATACATACATACATACATACAAACAAACAAACAAACAAACCCCGTTTCAGCTTTATTAATATAGATTATAATACAAAAATTACTTTTTATATTCATAAAAAAAAATGTTCCGTAGTTTACATCACATACCTTATTTGTGAGGACTCAGAAGCCACTATGTAAGTCAAATACTGAGTTTTAGCGCAAACGGTCGATTGACTCTGGAGGGAGAGCAAAAACGGAATTGGGGAAGTACATCGTTGGTGATTCACCGACTACTTTTTTCTCATAGCAAGTCATATTGGGTAAATTCAAAGACTAGAAAACAAAAGATGTTCGTTCGGAGGTAAGGCGCTACTATTGTGAACGGCATATCTCGGCTTCCAATTAAAGACGAACCTTTTATAGCTCAAATCAAAGAAAACACTGGATAATCGATTTGTGACTGAAAATCACGAATTCCATAGTAGGACGAAATCACGAATATTTTTAAATTTTAGTTGCGTTTCAATCATACAGTTTTCAGACTTGGATCTTCTCTTAGCGAGTTAAAAATATAATTTAGTTGTGTATTAGGATGTTTAATGTTCACTTTCCCTAATTAGCTGTGCTTACTTAATTACAATGTTCATTTAATAAATTTCATTAATTCGAAGGATGTTCCTTAACTACCGTTCCTAGCTGGAATCCACGACGAAATGAACCTGGAGTTATTTTATAAATCGCCGCTAATCCACGACGAAATGAACCTGGAGCCCTATCATAAATCGCCGCTAATCCACGACGAAATGAACCTGGAGCCCTATCATAAATCGCCGCTAATCCACAACGAGCGTAAAAACTGGCTATCTCAATTTTCGGTAATTTTCAGGAGAGCATTAAAACTGTTTTGCTAGCCACAAAAATCATTTTGGATACTGTTTCAAGTAATTTTTTGATTGAATAACTTTCTTCAAATTAATAAATAGCAATAAAATTAAATATTACCAAAATTAATTGAGATAGCCGGTGTTGTCAGTGCTGAGCCATTGAGATAGCCGGTGTTGTCAGTGCTGAGCCATTGAGATAGCCATTGTTTGAATGAAAACATGTCAATCGGTTTGATAGACAGATTAATGACAATGTCTTAACATATTTCCTAGCTATAATAATAAAAAGGAGAGGTATTTTATTATTCACTGGTAATATTAGTTGAACAATAAAATACATGAAATATTGGTAAAATATTTTATTTTCGCCCCCAAAGAAATAAACAGCAATATTTTTGTTTTCAAAAAATTATAATTTAGCCAAAAACCAAAAGTACTACTGCATTTTTTTATGGATTAAAAAAATTGTAGGCACCACGTATGTTCGTATTTTTTTAATGAGAAAAATTAATAAAATAATAAAATACCTAAACATGTTTTTAATGTTATTTTAATGAGACCAACAAAATACAATAAAGGTCTTGTAGAATAAACTTGTACAAAATAAAATTTTATTATTAAAATGATTATTCTAAAAATAGCTATAGCTTTTGAAACGGACAGTACAATTATATAAAATCAAAAATAAATATTTTTTTAAAACACAAAGTACTCAATCCTCCCATTTAAAAAAATTATTACTAGACTTTCTTCCTCTTCATTTCCTTCTTGCTTATCTCTTCGCTTGGAAGATTGTCAAAGAAATCTTGAATGTCATAGGGCATGAACGATTTTAATGCCTATAGGTCGTTCCACTTGTCCTTTGGGATTAGTGGTCGAGAGGTGTGGAGTTTTGGGAAATTCAAATTTGGCCTAGCTGGTAGCTCCATTAAGTCATCGTCGAAACTTAATTTATAGTAGATTTTTCCATCAGGCTCATATTGTAGCCATCTTATGTCAGTGACTGTTGGATCCCCAGATTTTTTGCCAGGACGAACTGTAGATCATTGTCTCCTTTTTACTAAAGTCTTTAAAAAATGTATAGTCCAACAGCTTGGCCCGGTAAGGCATAGTATTTATTTATCTATATCTCTAGCCCCAACTGTATGTACCACGTACTGATTGGTAGATAAACATCTAAATATTTGTATCTATTTTCTATGACGCTGTGGGCTGAGTCACACTCCATCTCGGTGTGCCCTTTTTCTAAGTATTTTTGAGTGATAGTAATATTTTTTTTTCTGCTTAGATGAAGTAACGCGTTTGATAATACGGCATTCCTGTTTTGATAACAGCAGCCATCTGAGAATATAATGACATTTTTTTTCGAAACTGATAACAATCCCTCAATATAATCATGAAGGCAACTTGCAAAAGTTTAAGAACTGAGATTAGATTGAGATTCATCAAACCAATACTCCATAACATCTCGTGTTGCCATATTACAAAAAGTAAAATTGTGGGCAGCTAATTTTAATTTATAATAGGCAGAGCTATTCATGAGACATGCTATAGTTTGTACTGCCATTAGGTCACAACGAATTGTATAAACTTCACCATTTTTTGCTAATATTTTATCTATGTTGTTTTTCTGTTCTAGCAGATTCCTTTCTTTTTAAATGTTCCTCATTTTTTTCTACTGATATTTGTTTTGTTTCGAAACTGACACACATATCACACTTGTCTTTTTTTGGACGGTATATATCTATTTTTTTGCTTTTCTTCACCCTGTCAAATGAATGCCTTGATAACGGTTGGCCACCAGTTTGACGACACCTTTCCTTGTAGGCAGCGAATAATCTAGTTTGACTTAATTTCTGTCATCACATATTGCTTAGTTGTTGTTTTTCTGCAATAATGAGAAGGCATTTTAGGTAAGTCATCAAAGAACTGGTTCAAATTCTTAAACTGTTCATCAAGTGTCTTTTTTTTAGTCATGCTCGTAGCTTTATTACGAACTTCAGCCACCTCGTTTATGTCAAATTCACTGTCATGAATTAGTTCATGCTCATCTTGCATGCTCACTTTAGTTTTTTCAATTTTGCTCTTGTTAAGAATCCAGTAATGTACTTCAGACTTTTTTAACCCTAATGTTTGAAGATACATATTTCTACAAACTTGATTTCTTTTATCGTCAACGTCTAAGTAATAAAAAACACTATTGCTTCTTCTTGATTGATCGTCTCTTTCCTGTTTTTTTTTTTTTTTTATTCACAGTGTAATTTAATGCTTATAGTTGTTATTGTGAAATAAAAATGTTCTAAAAAAATGATTCTAAATGCTTCTAATTCTATCTTACCTTCCTATGGTCGTGGGTCCGCCAAGACTAACAGTTGTGAAAAATCAAAATGACATGAGGTGCAAAATACGTGAAATAAAAATTAGGCCATTCTGGTTTGATTATATATATTCTTAATGAAAAACATGCGTGGAAAACTTAAAAACTATTGCTCAGAATCCTTGGAAAATCAATCTTTAAAAATGAAATATATTCTCTCCAATCACTCTCCGACTTTGTCTTTATAATTGTTCAAAATTCACGGTACCTTCTATTGTCTTAATGCTGGTTGTGATGGCGATTGGGTCCTGGAGTTCTGCGCTGATCAGCCTCTGCTGTTGTCTTAATGGTCCAGAAAAGCGCCAACGGTTCTCCCTCTGTTGAACTGGTGTTAGATCCTGGTTTTTCTGCACAGTTGGTGGAAAGGGATGATCCTCCCTCTTTGGAAGCGACAGATGAACAAGGGCTGGTCCTCCCTCTGTGGAGGTCTCTGACGAAGTGGGCGATCCTCTCTCTCTGGAGGTATCTGACGAAGTGGGTGATCCTCCCTCTGCGGAGATGACTGACGAAGTGGGCCGTTCCTACCTTTCAGGTGGCAACAGTTGAAGTGTATTGATCCATATTGGGGTCCGCTCACAGCAACTTTCCCGCCCTCCAGAACTCTCCTGGGTGCCTATTGGTGGCTCAGTCCCCCACCTTGGTTTCTCCGTACTGTTGTGTCTCTTCTAGGACCGGTTATTCAAGCCACCTGTTTCCACTCCTTTGTTCCTAATTTATTTCAAACAATGGTTTTCCCTAATTTTGGGCATCACAACAGTAGTTTTTTGGTGTGTTTCAGAAACTTTTGTAGTTAGAGAGACGTACAACTTCTTTGCTTGCCATGATAATTCCTTCCAAAAGTGATTGAAAATTACTTCCCTTTCTTGATGCGAAATAGTGGAGCAATTTCTATTACTCCACTTTTTGCAAAGTGGAGAGATGCAAGGTGGTCCCATCAGCCTTTCTTGTCTGATCACATCCTGCACAATTTTAATTTTTTGATTCGTTGTGCTTTTTTCCCTCCTAAACCCTACATATGATTCCCCCAACAACCTCCTTGCGTTTGATTTTACGCGTGACTCTTTATTAGCACACTTTATTATTCTTTTGTTTCGTGTCTTTCTGGAACTGGATCCACTCGATGGCAATAACTCATCATTATTTTTAAGAACCGGTGTTTCTTGTAAGTTGCTTGTAATCACTAACGTTTTCTCAACCTCAACATTATTTTGTTCAATGCTGTTTACTTCTGGAATTTCAACATTGCTTAATATATTGTATATTGTACCACAGCCTTCCTGGTTGGTAGTGTTGGTACAGCCTATAATCTCGCAGTTTTCTAATATTATGTTATTTTGGTACTCACCAATTTCATTAGTACTTGACGTAGCAACTTCAATCGATGAGCCAATATCAAATTCAAAGTTGGTAATATTATCAATATTAATATTGTTGACTGTGAAATCCTGTTTCCGTTTAATATTGTGAGTTTCACAAGCTTCAATAAGTTCACTGACTGAAATTAAGCCATCGTCATCGTTGTCGCTGTCGCTAACAGTAGAACACACGTTCTCGCTGCCTGATTCCATCGTATTACCTGCAAATAAAATTGAATAAGATATTTAAGCACTTTTATCTGGCATACATTACTTATTGTAATATTTTTACAAAATATTAATAAGTGGCCCAACAAAAATTAATTTAAAAAATAAAATTATACTTCAAAGATCAGTAATAGGAGCTATCTCAACAAATGTAAACTTGTAACTCTGGCTATCTCAACCCCCATTCACACTTCAGATTTTGAATCACTTTAAATAACATAATATTAATAAAACTAAGTAGTTATTGATAAAATTAGTCAAGATAAAATAAAATATTGCTTTTAATTAATAAAATGTAAAATAACAATTATTTTTCTTACCTCCAAACAGCAAAAATACAAACAGACACTTGGATACAGACAGATCACATGGAAACAGCTTTAGATAGCCGGTGTTGGGAGCAAACAATTGATAGCCAGTGTTGGATTGTATTTTTTGACCACACCAATCGATCTGCCGCTCAATTTCAAATAAGAAAACATAAAAACCTCTAAATGTCAAAAAATTGAGATAGCCGGTGTTTACGCTTAAGCGACGAATTATTAATGAAATGGACTTTTTAACAAAATTTGTATATATATATTATCTCAAGATGCCTAATAGATAGATTTTTAAGAACTGATCGTAAATCCTCAATTTGAAAATCCAGATATTTATTGCCCTATCTGAACTGTCGAGCATAAAATCCAATAGCAGTCTAACTGCTATTTTTTCGAGAGCTAAAAATAAGTAAATTGTAAATTCAAAATCAGCGTCTCACTTAACAGTTTATCAGTTCGTTTGATGAAAACAATCTTTGTATTGATAAAACAAAATATCCTCCCCATATTAAATATAAAATATATCCCAGTTCAGAGCCCTTCGACATGAGGGGGCGCGCCTCATACTTTGGAAAACATTTAATTGGTGTATCTAAATCTAGTGATAGAATTAGATATTCTAACAAAATGCATAAATAATGATATGTAATCAGTCAACATTTTTAACAGGTTAGCTTAGGTTTTATGACTCATTCCCCGGGCTTTAACTACGAGGTCATATCGCCTACTACCAGAGCGCTCTTTCACATTTTTAACAGTCTTTTTGTGAAAATTCATTAGTTTCTACCTCAAATTAAAAACAATTGTATTTAAAGTTTATATCGAAAACAAATTTAAAAAATATATCCTGGAAAATTGGAACGTATACTTTGTTTTAATCAATTGATAAAATTAATTTTTTTCTAGACAAATATTTAAATCAAAATACATTTTAAAAAAAGTAAATGATATTAATTGAAATTTTGGAATAAAATATCAAAAAAGTAATTCTGACCTCTCCTTGCTCTTCTATAGTAAAAATAATGGTAAACTTTTTTTTTTTAAAGTAATAATAAGAATATTTAAAAATACATCATAATTATCAGAATATAAAAATACATCATAATTATCAGAATATAAAAATACATCATAATTATTATTTTTACTAGGACTACTAAGGACTCAAAGTATCTGAACGAGACTTGAACGTCGTTGGTAAAAATGTTGGTAACTATCAGAGCGGTCAGGTCTATGAAGAATATCCCAGATGTGGTGAACTATCAAATCTATAGCAACTGGAAACCATTATCGCCAATAAGTTAGTAACTTAACACACTTTTCAACAAATATTATTGAATTTGATCTAAACAAAAAAAAATTACACTGATACAACTAAAAATATCATATGTATTAAGTTTAACTGTTATCCACTTAAATCACTGATTAATCGGAATTCTAGTTGTATAGTTGGGATTTATCGCAAGATCAGGAGGGGGGCATATCAAAAAAAAAAAGGAAACATTTATAAAAAATTCCCTCTTAACCGTTTGCATTGTGGTACTCTGTTGAACAATTGTATATCTTCCAAATGAATTTGAATTTAATTTTTAAATTGAGTCCGTCAATGGCGGATAAGAGTATCCAGAAGCCGTTGGAGTTCACAAAGTAACTGGGTGGCAAACAATATCACGGTTCGAAATGTATACTTGGATTGGTTCCATAGAGCCTAAAAGGAATAATTTTCATGTTAAGGTATATATAGGAATAATTTTCAGTGTCATGAGAAAGAGTGAAAATTGGAGAAGCAAAGTTAATTTAATCATCAATAATTAGTTGCGGCTCATCGCCGATTTACTGTTTATGATTTACGATTATTCCTTTCCAGCTCTGTCTTCATTCCACAAAAATAAATTCAGTACAATAAAAAAAAAAATTAAAAACAAAAAAAGCTTACTCGTTATTCAGCTGTCTTAAATATTCCTCCTGGATTTTGGGGGTAGGTATTTTTTTTTTTTGTCCACCCGTAAAATATAGATAATAGGTAAATCGTTGTATTACAAAAAATAAAAATAAATAAATAATCACATCCCCTAGAAAGTCTTTGGATCTAAAAAAAAAATATAACAGTATGATGAAATATTTCAAAACTGACATTTTGTTCGCATAAAACGGAAATAGAAAGGAACATACAAACATCAAACTTGGAAATAACATGTATTTTTATAGAATTGCTCTATTTAAAAAATAAATAAAAAACTAATTTCGGAATACTTTATTTGTTTTTGGAAGGGGGGGGGGGGGGGGGGGGGGGGGAAATGCCATCACGCACATCCAGGGAAGATAGCCCTGGATAGTGTGGGGCTCGAGCTGTGGCTCCATACCCACTAAAACCCCCTCCTTCGACGATCCCATTACTTCGCGGAAAGGAGGATGGGTGGCTGGTAACGCCCCTTCTTCTGTTCTTATTGCCGCTACTGTTGTTCCTTGTCAGCCCTCTCCTGGAGGGCCAACCCATCCATGATGAGTGCTGCAAATTCGCAGCCCTCATCCCACGAATCCTGGGAGCGCAGCATAGCGTCCACGTAACTGGTATCAGTCAGTGGGGCGCCCATGCTGCACTCCAGATTTTTCCTTCCCTCCTCAAATCTGGGGCATTTGAGGACATGCTCCGCCGTCTCCGTCTCACCAAAGCACGCGGGGATAATCAACTATTGAGAAAAAAATTGCCTATCGTTTGTATAAAAAATTTGGTACAGTTCAGTATTATTATAAATTTTCATTGCTTCGAGCACATTGCAAACTTTTATCTAACGAATGTTATAATAATCATATAGCCAGAGTAGTAAATTCCATCCATTCCAACTCAAAAATGTTTTGGCAGTATACTAATTCATTAAACAGTTGGCCTCTTGCGTCGTAAGAGAGCGGTGCTATCACGTGTGTTAAGTGAGTAGTGATAACGGAAATCGTAGAAGAATTGAACATTATTGTTTAATTCTATGCAGTTATTTCAAGAAGATCCTTACCTGAATATCTGAGGACGGGCATATGAATACGAATCAGAATGTAAAAAATTCTGATTCCATTCAAAGCAAAAATAGCCAACCAACTGAACAAGTAGTTTTAGACGTCGAAATGTCTAGAAATCCTATGTCAGAGAGCTCAAAACGCCTATTCGAACACTCCCCAGGAGTCTCACCTATAAAAAAATTATGTAAATATCACTATTTATCTGATACAACAATTCCGACTAGTAACAAATATAGTGTACTTTCTGGCTTAGACCACATCGATAAAGAAAAACCCCGCCAAGAGATAACACCTACCTCCTATTATATTGCACAATGCGAATAATTATAAATCAATCCTGGAAGATATCCAAAAAATATGTAAAAATGAATTTACAACCAAAATTATTGGACAAAAAAACATAAAAATAATGTTAACCTCAACCTACGATTATCGTGCCTTAACGGAGTATTATGATAAAGAACTAATCCTATATCACACGTATTCGAACGAGAAAGACAAATGCTTAACTGTGGTAATAAGAGGAGTTCCTTATACATGTATACAATGACGGAGAAATTAAAAACGAGTTAACGTCGACATACCCGGTAACGTATGTGAAGAGAATAATAAACAAAAACAATTTACAGCCAACACCCTTATGTTTAGTAACATTGACTAACGACGAAAATGGTAAAAAAATATTTTCTCTAGATAAACTATATTATAAATATAAATTTTACACAGTAGTTAAAGTTGAACCAAAAAGTAAGACTCAAGATATTCCGATGTGCCAAAATTGCCAAAGATATGGACACACGAAACGATTTTGTCATTTGGAAAGCAGATGCGTAAAATGTTTGGATTACCACCATTTTTCAAAATGCCCTATCAAAAATAAAGAAATACCTCCGCGATGCGTCAACTGTCAGGAGTTTCACGCCGCAAATTATACGGGATGTTCCTACTATCAAAATATAAAAAAGTAAACACACCTTCCATGGACGAAAATGAACCGAAGAGAAGTTTCACTGCAGTAAATCCAGATAGAAGTTATGCCTCAGTATTCAACCACACAACCAACCCAAACGTCCACAATAGCAATAAAGAACCAAAGGCAGCACAAGAGAATCTACTTTCCACCATTATCAACATATTAGCCAAAACACTCGTTCAATATCTCCCGCAAATGACAGTTATAACAGGTATGCCTGTTTTTTTTGCATTGGATCAGAATTGACAAGCTCCGCTGGGCCAGTCATCTGACAAGAAAGGACGAAGATTCGCTCCTAAAAGCGGAAGGCAAATACACAACCATAAACAGCACGAACACTTCTTAGATACAAATTTTTTGCATTGGATCAGAATTGACAAGCTCCGCTGGGCCAGTCATCTGAAATATTGCTAATGTCATTTATGAAGATATTAAAAAACAGTGGGTCCAAATGAGATCCTTGAGGAACGCCAGATGTTATATGAATTGGTGATGAAATAGAATTCCTCACTTTCACAAGTTGAACCCTATTAGTCAAATCCGAAGCACACGTTTCTTTGAGAAAGGTTTAGGTATATCCCCCATTATGAGGTTAAATTCGTCGCGTAAGGTCCCAAGATTCGAAAATTTAATAAAAGAAAACCCTATCGATTTCGTGACAAAGCTAGAGAGCTATTTTGCGAGTTTCCTGATGGAAAGTTGGGAGGAGAAATCGGCCATTCCGGAGTGTTTTGGAAAAAATGTGCTAGCATGGTGGGATACCGAAAATAACCAGTTTAGGGATTACAAGAATTTCAAAAATAAATTTTTGAATAAATATTGGAACTATAAAAAAAAAAAAAGAAAAAAAAAGTAGAAAACAAAAGGGAACATATAATTTGAAAAATTTGAAAGACCTAAAACTAGTCTAGGAAATTATATAACTGAATTAAACAGAGTATGTAATAATAGTATGTTTACCTTCTATCATGTATAATTTAAAAAAAAAAACATTTGTTTTTAGAAGGAATTAATGTAGCGGGAGATAATCCGTTATCTTGTGTGTTAATAAAGATTTTTGTTCGGGTCTTTGCCGAATATAAATAATAAGAAAATGTTTTGTCAATACAAAACTGTAATTTGATGACATATTTTTAATAAAGTATATAATAGTTGTTTCTTAAATTTGTCCTTAGTAGTACCTATGTATTTTTTGTCCAATTTTAGTTGAGGATTGTAGCTGGTGGAGACGGATAAACCGTTGTCTTGTTGATTAAATAGAATTTTGGACTGGCCGCCTGATAAAAAAATTACCTATATTTAAAAAAAAAATAATGTTAGCTAAATGAATAATAAAAGAATAGCATAACATATCAGTCTGACATAAACAAAGGTTGACCTACATAGTGGAATTAGCCTCTTGTAAACATTTATCTCATCTGTAAAGTATAAACAATCAATAGGCATCGTACGATTTAAATAAATAGAATGTAAACATGATATCACGGTCATTGATGGAAGGTTACCCTATAATTCATAATGTTGGAGTAACGGCTAAATGCACGAGTATGGGCAATGATATTTATGGAAGTGTTTCAGTACCTATCGGAGTACAGAGACGGACTAAATGGTTGATTTGATCCTTGTATAATCGAATCTTCTTATTGATCAGGCATCGAGTTATCTTATGCACTTTTGATATGTGTCATTTATATTTTTGTTTGTCTACGCGATACCCAGTTGTTCGAGTCTACTTAGATTTTTGTATAACGTCTAACATCCATGCTTTGAGCAAATGCCATGAACCAACTTACCTTAAAATAGGGTAGGTACCTATATAAAAAAAAAAGATAATAAAAATGTTTGCAAGTTACCTGTATTAGTTAAAATAATAAAAGTTTTGTTAGTTACCTGTATTAAAAAAAAAAAAAAGTTTTGCTAGTTACCTGTATTATTTTTTAAAAAAATGTTTGTTAGTTGCATGTATCATAAAAGAAAAAAAAAAAAAAAAAAAAGTTTGCCTAGTTACCTGTATTATTTTTTTAAAAAAATGTTTACTAGTTGCTGTATCATAAAAAAAAAAAAAAATAGTGTTTGTCAGTTAGGTACATGTAATATAAAAAAAAAAAAAAATGTTTGCCTAGTTACCTGTATGAAAAAAAAAAGAAAGGTTTTCTGCATATTTACTTGCTTATTTCAAAAATGTTTGCTAGTACCTGTATTATAAAAAAAAAAATGTTTTTAGTTAGCTACCTGATTATTAACTATAAAAAAAAAAAAAAAAAAAAAAAAAAAAAAAAAAAAAAAAAAAAAAAAAAAAAAAAAAAAAAGGATGTTTATATGAAATTGTATATGTTATATTGTTTAAAATATTGGTTAGATGGTTTATTGAATGTAGTATTTAAAAAAGATATTATAGTGTTTGTAATAGGATATTGTAATAATAAAAAAAAAATGAAAAGAAAGTTATAAAAAAAAAAAAATTAAATTATTTTCTTAGTTTGATTTTTTTTTTTAATTTTTTTTCATATAAGGTGATATTTTAAATGCAGTATTAAAAATCAGTGTAAGCGTCCAAAATGGCCAACGAGCAGGAAAGTAAGTTGTATCATGAGGATATCAGGGGGCAAGGTACAAGTCATGTATTTGAAATAGATGAGACGGGATTAGATACAAGAACAGACAGACGGACGAGTGAGATAATGGGTTCGGTGCCAAAACACGTACACGTACACGTACGTAGTGAACACATTGCTAACAGCAACTTTCACCATAAAAGCAGAAGTCAAAATATTTTCGGTTTCGATTAATTATAGATTTTTTAAATCAGTTTGAAAAACGTTTGATGTCTCAAAATATGTTAAATTAAATATCACTTGACTTCCTGGTTACTAGCAAAAGAAGGTAAACATTTATATTTAAAGAGAATTATTTCAATGGTTTAGGATAAAGAACTAAAAATGAATAATATATATATATATATATATATGTCTGAGAACACAATAACTCCTGATAGCATGAATATATCAACATGAAATTTTATATGTGTATCCAAAACCCTCTAACGACGACACTTATTGATTTTCAGCTAAATCGACCAAAAGGAAAGAGGGGAGTAGGGGAGGGGCTCATTTCATAAACCCTAATAACTGCCAATGTAATGAATTTATCAAAAACTAAATTTCGTATGAGGATTAAGCAACCCCTATGTAAGTCCCAAGTCGATAGTAGTTTGAGATAAAAAATATATTTTAGTTGTTCCTAACTAAACAATTCGAGGAAGAAATGTAGAATATAGGTCGTTCTCGTGACACGGATTTAATATATTTTGTGAAAAATACTTGAGGAGCATAGTATCAAAGTCGGGCATGTCCACTTTTGATTTTTTTACAGGAGGCCCAAAAAACTGTTTTAAAACCGTAGGTAGCCAGGTAATATATAAAAGCTTTAATTTGTGTTCATTTTTTTTACCAATATCCTATAATATAAATTCTACGGTACTTCCTTTTAATAAAAGACACAGAGCTGTTGTTCACTCACGATTTTATTTTGCAAAGCCAGCTTTCAGTCTAATGTATATATATATATATATATACATATATATATATAGGAGACTTAGTGTATATTGAGAATGGGAGTAAACTTAATAGAAACAAGATGGATCCAGTAAGGATAGGGCCTTTTCCTATTGTGCGTCGCATCTCGTCCTGTTTCTACAAAGTTAACTGTGGACGTCGCAGAAAAAAATTGAATTTTTTTTACAGCAATAAGGACTCCTGCTGCGTGCCGACCTTGGAGGGGAAGGAGTAAAGATGTAAACTCCCCTGCTCCCCACTGACGGCGCTAGGAACCACTTTAGTGACAGCTGTAAGAAGAGGTAATATTTTTTTCAAAAGTATATGGAATATTGTTGTATTAATTTGTTAAGTTTGTTGACTTGTAATTTAAAGATTCTTTGAATAATAAAATCTTTATATATATATGTATATGTATAAAGCTACATGTGAAATTCCTTCAGCATTAATGCACCCCCACCCCTCACGTCCAAAACGTTGAGACGTCACAGCCAATTTTTAAATTTTGCTTTTGAAACTACTACATATTTCGTGACAATCCGATTATCCGTTAATGAGTTAGCACTATTTTTATCCTTAGCCCCCTTTTCCCTTCACAATTTTGTGACGTCACACCCTATATTTCTATTTGGCCTTCAAGAATACTACATGTGAAATTCCATGACAATCCAATCATCCGTTAATGAGCTAGCTCTACATTTATAACATTAATAATAATAATAATTTATTTCCGTTAAACCAATACATGGTAATAGGATACTTACCTAAAAACAGTTGGCCCCAGGTGGGTGCGTGGGGGGTAAGGGTGGGATAAAACTATGTTCTAAACCTTCTCGGTGACTCGACGAACATAATTGTTGAACATAAGAACAACATCGGATCGAAGTTTAGGAGTCTATTAAACACAACATATAGACCTTAGATTATATTTATATATATATATATATATTGGTGGACCTTATGGCAGCCATACTTCATATTTTTGAAAAAACATTAAATACAACAATGTCGATAGATAGACTTCAACCAGATACAATGATACAATATTCTATCATAAGATAAGAAGAAAAATTTGCGTTGGTTGATCCAAGCAAAAACAGGCGAAGAAGAAATCTATATTAATAAAGCTGAAACGGGGTTTGTGGGTTTGTTTGTATGTTTGTTCCAGCATCACGCCCAAACTGCTGGACGGATCTTCATGAAACTTCACATGTAGCATTCTTTTGAGCCCGATTGAATAATAGGCTATGTGGCGTCCCAAAATTTTGATCGGGAGGGGGGGTTGTAAGGGGGGCCTAAGTATATAAATAGTGCTAACTCATTAACTAATGGTCGAATTGTCATGAAATTTCACACGTAGTCTTTTTAAAACCAAACAGGAAAAAAAGGTGTGTGGCGTCCCAAAGTTTTGAACGGGAGGGGGGTTGTGGGGGGGCCTAAGTATAAATATAGAGCTAACTCTTTAACGGTTGGTCAGATTGTCACGAAATTTCACATGGAGTATTCCTGAGGGCCAAATAGAAAAATAAGGTGTGTGGCGTTCCAAAGTTTTGATCGGGAGGGGGGGTTGTAAGGGGGGCCTAAGTATATAAATAGTTTTAACTCATTAACTAATGGTCGAATTGTCATGAAATTTCACACGTAGTATTTTTAAAAGCCAAATAGGAAAAAAATGTGTGTGGCGTCCCAAAGTTTTGAACGGGAGGGGGGGTTGTGGGGGGGCCTAAGTATAAATATAGAGCTAGCTCATTAACGGTTGGTCGCATTGTCACAAAGTTTCACATGGAGTATTCCTGAAGACCAAATAAAAAAATAGGCGGTGTGACGGCTCAAAAATTTGTACGGGAGGGGGGGTTGTGGGGGCGCCTAAGTATAAATATAGAGCTAACTCATTAACTAATGGTCGAATTGTCATGAAATTTCACACGTAGTATTTTTAAAAGCCAAATAGGAAAAAAAGGTGTGTGGCATCCCAAAGTTTTGCACGCGAGGAGGGGTTGTGGGGGGGCCTAAGTATAAATATAGAGCTAGCTCATTAACGGTTGGTCGCATTGTCACAAAGTTTCACATGGAGTATTCCTGAAGACCAAATAAAAAAATAGGCGGTGTGACGGCTCAAAATTTTGTACGGGAGGGGGGGTAGTGGCGGGGGGGCCTAAGTATAAATATGGTGCTAGCTCAATAACGGTTGGTCGTATTGTCATGGAATTTCACATGTAGTATTCTTAAAAGCCAAATAGAAATATAGGGTGTATATGTCACAAAATTTTGAACGGGATGGTGGGTTGATGGGGGCCTAAGTATAAGTATAGTGATAAGTCATTAACGGATGATCGGATTGTCACGAAATTTCACATGAAGTATTCATAAAGGCCAAATAGAAAGGGGTGTGTGACGTCAAAAAATTGTGAACGGGAGGGGGGTTATGGGAGTAGGCCTAAATTTGAAGATAGTGATAGGTCATTAACGGATGATCGGATTGTCATGGAATTTCACATGTAGTATTCTTGATGGTCAAATAAAAAAATACACTATGTGACATTTTAAAAATTTGGGAGGGGGGCTAAGCATAAAAATAATGCTGAATCATTGAAGGGTAATCGGATTGTCATGAATTTCACATGTAGTAGTAGTAACTATGTATTCGCTGTGGGGTTCACTGTTGCAAGACATTTACTAGCTGTGATGTCCAGCGTTCCTAATATCGTACTAGCTGTGGGATCCGCTGTTGCAAGGCACTTACTAGCTGTAGTGCTCAGCCCCAGCGTTCCTAATTACGTACTAGCTGTAGGATCTGCTGTTGCAAGGCGCTAGCAGTGTGGCCCAGCGTATTTAACTACGTAGGTACTAGCTGTGGGGTCCGCCGTTGCATACCTCATACTAGCTGTGATGCCCTGTGGTTCTAACTACATACTATCTGTGGGGTCCGCAGTTGCAAGACACCTACTACCTGTAGGGCCCAGCGTTCCTAAAAACGTACTAGCTGTGGGGTCCGTCGCTGCAAAAGCATACTAGCTGTGATGCCCAGCGTTTCTAACTACGTACTAGCTGTGGGGTCCGCCGTTGCAAAACACATACTAGCTGTGATGCCCAGTGGTTCTAACTACGTACTAGCTGTGGGGTCCGCTGTTGCAAGGCATATACTACCTCTGGTGCCCAGCGTTCCTAACTACGTACTAGCTGTGGTGCCCAGCGTTGCAAGGCATATATTAGCTGTGGTCACAAACGTTCTTAAGTTCGCACTGGCTAGGACGTCCAGCGAAGCTAAGTATTCACTAGCTGTGGTTTCCGCCGTTAAAAGGCGCATACTAGCTGTGGTGCCCAGGGGTCCTAAAAACTTACTAGCGTTACTATAGTTGAAGGACTATAAGCCTTATTCCGTATGAATAATTGAAAATTATAACATCATGAATGTACTGTTAAAGGGTAAGCGGATTGGCATGAATTTCACATGTAGTAGTAGTAACTATGTAATCGCCTTGGGGTCCGCTGTTGCAAGGCATTTACTAGGTGTGATGCCCAACGTTTCTAATATCGTACTAGCTGTGGGGTCCGCTGTTGCAAGGCACTTACTAGCTGCGGTCAATAGCGTTCGTAAGTACGCACTGGCTAGGATGTCCAGCGATGCTAAGTATTCACTATCTGTGGTTTCCGCCGTTGAAAGACGCATACTAGCTGTGATGCCCAGGGGTCCTAAAAACTTACTAGCTGGGGTGTTTGACGTTGAAGGACTATAAGCCTTATTCCGTATGAATAATTGAAAATTATAACATCATGAATGTACTGTCGAGGAACTGAATAGTCTTATAGGAGATATTGGGAGAAAAGTCAAAGTTCCCCGGGCAACGCCGGGTATTACTGCTAGTCTATATAAATAAAGCTGAAACGGGGTTTGTGGGTTTGTTTGTGGGTTTGTTCCAGCATCACGCCCAAACGGCTGGACGGATCTTCATGAAACCACATGTAGCATTCTTTTGAGCCCGATTGAATAATAGGCTATGTGGCACAATGTGACATCTTAAAAATTTGTGAGGGGGGGGGGGGGGGGGGGGGGCTAAGCATAAAAATAATGCTGAATGATTAAAGGGCAATCGGATTGTCATGAATTTCACATGTAGTAGTAGTAACTGTGTATTCGCTGTGGGGTTCACTGTTGCAAGACATTTACTAGCTGTGATGCCCAGTGTTCCTAACTATGTGGTATCTATGGGGTCCGCTGTTACAAAACACTTACTAGCTGTGTTGCCCAGCGTTCCGAACTTCGTACTATCTGTGGGGTCCGCTGTTGCAAGGCACATACTAGATGTGGTGCTCAGCGTTCCGAACTTCGTACTAGCTGTGGGGTCCGCTGTTGCAAGGCACATACTAGATGTGGTGCCCAGGGTTCCTAACTTCGTACTAGCTGTGGTGTCCGCTGTTGCAAGGCACAAACTAGATGTGGTGCTCAGCGTTCCTAACTTCGTACTAGCTGTGGTGTCCGCTGTTGCAAGGCACAAACTAGATGTGGTGCTCAGCGTTCCTAACTTTGTACTAGCTGTGGTGTCCGCTGTTGCAAATTAATACAGCTATGTTGGCAGATAGGCAGCATCCAGAAACGAAGATGGTCAACCAAAGAAAGATTCAGATGTATCGGGAAAGTCCCATCCGAAGGACGACGTGCTCAAAGTTATTTTTATCTTCCCGATTAAAACATCTGACCTAAGTGACTTGGCTAGATTTCTAAATGGCGATCCTGAGCTCGGTAAACTCCATTCTTCAAATTTCTCGCTTTTAAACGGTTTTTAGTTTTAATATTTGTTAAACTGATGAACAACCGAATTATCTGAATCCTACACAAAAATCGAAATAAAAATGTTTTTCGAAAAAGTCGGGCGAAATCCCATTCATCAAATTTCTTGCTTTTTAACAGTTTTTAGATTTAATATTTGTTAAAACTGATATACAGATTCAGATATATCGGGGAAGTCCCATCCGAAGGACGACGTGCTCAAATTTATTTTTAACCTAAGTGAAATTTCTGCTACCCAGGTTTAGATACGTAACATACGACTCATTATCGAGTACCTGACATACGAAAAAGCCCTCGATCATAGCTTAGAGTCCAAACCGAAGGACGACGTGCTCAAGTTATTTTTAACGTAAATGAAATTTCAACTTCCCAGGTTTAGATACGTAATATACGACTCATTATCGAGTACCCGACATACGAAAAGGCCCTCGATCATAGCTTAAAGTCCAAACCGAAGGACGACGTGCTCAAATTTATTTTTATCTTCCCGATTAAAACATCTGACCTAAGTGACTTGGCTAGATTTCGAAATGGCGATCCTGAGCTCGGTAAACTCCATTCTTCAAATTTCTCGCTTTTAAACGATTTTTAGTTTTAATATTTGTTAAAACTGATGAACAACCGGGATATCTGAATCCTACACAAAAATTGAAATAAAAATGTTTTTCGAAAAACGTCGGGCTAAATACCATTCTTCAAACTTCCTGCTTTTTAACGGTTTATAGATTTAATATTTGTTAAAACTGATAGACAGATTTAGATATATCGGGAAAGTCCTATCCGAAGGACGACGTGCTCAAGGTTTTTTGAACCTAAGTGAAATTTTAGCTACCTAGGTTTAGTTACATAACATAGGACTCATTATCGAGCACCTGACATACAAAAAGGCCCTCGTTCATAGCCTAAAGTCTAATCCGAAGGACGACGTGCTCAAATTTATTTTTATCTTCCCGAATAAAATATCTGACCTAAGTGCCTTGGCTAGATTTCTAAGTGGCGATCCTGAGCTCGATAGACTCCATATGTATGGTACAATAAGTTACCGTTTGGTTCCTACTAAAATTATCAAGGAAGAAATGTGGAATATAAGTGGGCTTTGGAGATGGTAGTAGGAAGTTGGCAGGAGTGTTGGGTGATGTCACGTACCCTATGTTGAGCAGAACGTTTAAGTCTATATTAATAAAGCTGAAACGGGGTTTGTGGGTTTGTGTGTTTGTATGTTTGTTCCAGCATCAAGCCCATACGGCTGGACGGATTTTTATGAAACTTCACATGTAGCATTCTTTTGAGCCCGATTGAATAATAGGCTATGTCGCGTCCCAAAATTTTGATCGGGAGGGGGGGTTGTAAGGGGGCCTAAGTATATAAATAGTGCTAACTCATTAACTAATGGTCGAATTGTCATGAAATTTCACATGTAGTATTTTTAAAAGCCAAAAAGGAAAAAAAGGTTTGTGGCATCCCAAAGTTTTGAACGGGAGGGGGGTTGTGGGGTAGGCGTAAATTTGAAGATAGTGATAGATCATTTACGGATGATCGGATTGTCATGGAATTTCTTATGTAGTATTCTTGATGGCCAAATAGAAAAATACACTATGTGACATCTTCAAAAATTGAACAGGGGGGGGGGGGGGGGGGGGCAAAGCATAAAAAAATGCTGACTGATTAAAGGGTAATCGGATTGTCATGAATTTCACATGTAGTAGTAGTAACTATGTATTCGCTGTGGGGTCCGCTGTTGCAAGGCATTTACTAGCTGCGGTGCACAGCGTTCCTAATATCGTACTAGCTGTGGGGTCCGCGTTACAAGACACTTACTAGCTGTGATGCCCAGCGTTCCTAACTACGTAATAGCTGTAGGGTCCGCCGTCGCAAGGAACATACTAGCCGTGGTGCCCAGCGTTCCTAACTACGTACTAAATGTGGGGTCCGCCGTCGCAAGGCACATACTAGCTGTGGTGCCCAGCGTTCCTAACTACGTACTAGATGTGGGGTCCGCCGTCACAAGGCACATACTAGCTGTAATGCCCAGCGTTCCTAACTTCTTACTAGCTGTGGTGCCCAGCGTTGCCAAGTATTCACTAGCTGGGGTTTCCGCCGTTGAAAGGCGCATACTAGCTGTGGTGCCTAGGGGTCTTAAAAACTTACTAGCGTTACTATAGTTGAAGGACTATAAGCCTTATTTCGTATGAATAATCGAAAATTATAACATCATGAATGTGGTGTCGAAGGATTGAATAGACTTACAGGAGATATTGAGAGAAAATTCAAAGTTCCCCGGGCAACGCCGGGTATTACTGCTATATGTATAGAATATAGCTGGTCCTTTTGGCGGCGATTTTCCATTTTTTCTGACAAAAACATTAATACAACAGTAATCCGGACACGGGTACACGGTTCCATTTCTACGCTTATTAGGTAAAAAGCGTGCAAGTTTTGTGCTAAATCACACGTAAGTTTTCGCTCTCCCTCTAAATCTTCGATCTCTTTCTTTCTTGATCCCATAACTTCTGTTTTTGCTCTTTTGAGGGCCTTTCAATCTCTAAATTTGAGACTACAATCTGGCTCACACATATGTTTCATCGCTCTCTCTAAACATTCGTTCTCTTCATTTGGTCGACCGTTCCTTCTGTTTTGAGGGTCCTTTGATCTCCGAATTTGAGGCTACACCCCGATTCACAGATAAGTTTCGGCGCTACCTCTAAACCTGCTTCTAGATTCGGAGTTGTGTCCACGATTCCGGTAACGAATCCCGGCTCACACCTCCAGACCTCGATTCTGATACACGGACCTGGATCCGTGTTTAAGCATGGTTCGAGGCCTGGATCCGGGTCTGGAACCTTTAAATGAGATAAGAATCCAGCAATAAAGAGATTGAAGGTTCAGAGCCAGAACGGAAACATACGTATGAGGCAGAGTGTAGCCTCAATTTCAGAGATCGGAGCACCCTCGAAAGGAAAAAAACAGAAGTTAAGAGTCAACCAATCAAGAGTTAGTAAGTTTAGAGTAGATTGTTTTAATAGATTGCCACTGATGATGAGAGCAATCGCGAAAGCCAGCTAGCATAAACTAATAAAATCTGTGATAGATCACATTACGTTTTTATTTTGCAGCCTGTGAAATATTCACATCTCATTACATCAGTCTTTTTTAAATTAATGTAAATATATGTTTTAAATAAAAAAATATATAACAAGAACAAAAAAAAACATAATAATAAATTGCATGAAAATATATAAATACTTGAAGATTTAAATATAGAAAAAAAAGGGGACACGTCAGTTTATGAAATGTATGAGCTGACGTGTCCCTTTTTTTTTTTTTTCACAAGATCCACCGGGAGGGAGTTCTATGTATGAAATAATACTCTCTCCCCGCAAACATGGCATTTCGAAGTTTTATAATTTTTGTAGTGTGTATGATTATTCTTATCCTTATTCTAAATATGTTGTTCGTTTCATCTTAGGCACAAAATTCATAAAATTTGTGTGTGTTTTTGCTCTTTCGTGGGTCCTTCAATCTCTGTATTTGGTGGACACTTAACTTCTGTTTTTGCACATTTGAGGGTCCTCCGATCTCTGAAATTGAGTCCACACCTCGCCCCATGCGTGTGTCTTCGCTCTCCCACTTAACTTCTGTTTTTTTCGACTATGCTTTATTTGTCGTCAGTTTTCGAAAACCGACCAGAAATGTTGTTTTGAAACACATATTTTCAGACGTTCCTTTGATTTACAAGAAAACGGTTGAACTAATCGTTGGACTAAATCTGTAGGACTTATCGGATAAATTGCTTCTTATGAAAAACGTTTCTTAGTAAATTTCTAATCGCTTATATGCCCCAAGATTTGTATGCTTGCCTTCTAAGCTCAAAATTGAAACCCGCCCGAGACCCTTAGGTTTCTTATCTGAAAGGTGAAAAAACATTGAGCATGCTGTCCTTCGGATGGAATGTTACGCATTAGTTTTTAGTTCTGGGATTTTTTTAGCTGATGTCAGATACTCCTTATAGACCCCCTACCCTATGTGAAGAAACCTGGATAGACAAAATTTAGGATTCCCAATATAGAGTCGGGCCCGTGCCCACCAGAGAGAAGAAAAAGCCCTTTGGTAAGTAGTGGTATGACCTCATAGTTAAAGCCCGGGCATGAGTCACAATAACCAAATTAGATTTTTTGATTTATGTCATTAGTACATTGTTAGGTTAGGTTTTATGACTCATGCCCGGGCTTTAACAACGAGGTCATATCGCCTACTACCAGAGCGCTCTTTCGTCACTCTGGTGGACATGAGCCCGACTCTACTGTGGGAGTCCTAAATTTTGCCTACCCTAAATTTTTATTCATCTAGGGTAGGGGTATTTAACGAGTACCTGACATCGTACAGGCTCGGGACCATCGCTTAACGTCCCATCCGAAGGACGGCGTGCTTAAGTTTATTTTACCTCCCAGATAAAATAATCTAAGGGCCTCGGTCGGGTTTCGAACCCACGTTCTTGAGCTCAGAAGACAAGCACGAATACCACTGAGCTACCGGCGCCCTCATTAGTACATTGTAATATAAACAAAGCATCACCATAGCAACCAATGAACACGCAACAATTTTTCGTTTTAAAAACTTAAACTTAAGAAAAAGAAGGAACCCAAAACACATCAGGAAGGATTTTAAGCACCAGAAAAAGAAAATATTATTTACAAATAAAGAGTAAAAACAACCAGAACCAAATATGTAAGTATAACCTAGAAGGCCTACTCAGTGATAACGTTTTGACATCAAGAATAAACTTGAAAACGGAAGCATGAAAAATAAAGAAGACATCACAAATAAAGGAAATTTATTAAGCTAAAAGATGAAAGCAACAGAAACACTAAGTTTATTAGTTAAATAGAAAAATTTTACAACGTAAATGAAGAAAGTACGAGTCAACAGAAGATGGGCACTTTTCATAATTAATTTCTCAACTGAACAGGAATCAAAAGAAACCAAATTTAGTGAAAAGATAGAACAGACATCCAAGAAGAAAACAAAATTATGAAAAGGCGAATTAATAAAGGAAAAGAAGATAAATAAAAATAAATAAGGAAAATTCTGAAGAAGAAAATCTGTTCGGTAGGAATTGTTAAAAATTTTCAAAAAGAGACAAATAATTATTTAAAGAAATTTGAGAAAGAAGAATAGAAAGAAAACTGCTAATTTTAAAAAATAAAGCTAAGTAAAATTTTCGAAGCAAACTTGTTCCAGAATTCATCATCTCATAGAACCCGGATCAATCGAGGCTTACTCATTTGGTGTAATATGGATCCAAAGGTGTATATTTAAGTTCATTGTCAAGAAATAAGGGTTAAAATAAAAAACTAAAGATGTAGAAAATTAAAAGAGTAAATAAGAAGACAGAAGAGAAGAAAGAAAACGTCTAAAAAATTTCAAGATTAACAAAAAATCAAGATAGAAAAGACAATGGACACTCGAAAAGCGGAACTCCCAGAAGCCCCAAGGGAAAATTCAGTCTCTGGTCTGCCTTCATCCAGGCCAAACCCATGATGGACATGCCTAAGTTTTGTTGAATCTAGTGATGTGAAAGTTAGCAAACAGTGAAATTTTTATGTGAAGTGACCGTGAAAAGGGTCGAGGTGGTGGAGAACGGTTTCTGGTTCATTTTTTTTTGTTATTGAAGAATATGTAAGAAATTCTAGCGTGACGTCACGTAAGTAGGATATATATTTTTTCAAGATGGCCACTAACATTTTTGTATTATTAAATTTGTAAATTTTCATAATATGTTTTAATTTCTTTCTTATTTCCCTCATATCTCTTTAAAAGCAAATCTTGAATTCTCGAAACTTATGGACCCTGCGGACGAGCGCCTTGTGGTGAGTACCGATTTCGGGACCTAATAAATATTTTTCATTTACAATAATCAAGTCGGAGGATATTTTGATATTTTTTAATTGGTACTAGTAAAGTAGTTTGAACATTTTTCCCAGAGTTATTTATAACATTTTTTTTATTTAGAGCTTCACTCAATTATTTATTTTATTTTTTTAATTTTATTTCAATTATTGATTACATATGTTTTTAAGTAAAGATATTAAGTAAAAGCATTTCATTTAATTTAAAATTATTCATATATACAAAAACCAACTACTAAATATTAAATTTTTTTTTTATTATTATTATAGAGGTTATTATTATTATAGGCTCTATACGGCACACAAAGATCCAACTAAGCACGTCGGAGGACTACCGCGCTATCATCCAACTCCTGAAGAAGGACGGGTATAGCTACCACAGCGATCAATTAAAGCAGGAGAAGGCCTTCAAAGTGGTACTGAGGCACCTCCACCCGACCACACCCACTTCCCTCATCAAGGAGGGGCTGGAGGAGATGGGCTACTCCGTGAGGAACATCTCTGGGGTGAAGAACCCAGCAACGAAGGCTTTCCTCCCTCTATTTTTCTTGGACTTGGAGCCCCAAGACAACAATGAAGAAATTTTCGCTCTAACAAGGTTGGTCCATAGTGTGGTCAAGGTGGAGGAGCCACACAAACGGAGGGATATCCCTCAGTGCCACCGGTGCCAAGAGTACGGCCATACAAAGGGGTACTGCGGCCACCCTGTCCGGTGTGTCAAGTGTGCGGGCCTGCATGCCACTGAGACCTGCCGGAAGCCACGAGAGCTCCCAGAAAAGTGTGCTCTGTGTGGTGGTCAACACCCCGCCAATTACAGAGTGTGTACCGTGCACACAGACCTGAAGCGGCTGAGGACCTCCGCCACCGCTACAGGGCCCAAGGCAGCACAACCCCTTGTTCCGTAGTCCTTCGCCCCTCTTCCCAAGGACTTCCCAGCCCTGGCTTCAGGACATCAGGGTGCACCACGACCAGCGCCTCCTCGGACAGCCCTTCCCATGACAGCCGCCGCTCAGCCAGGTCTCTCCTATGCCCATTTGGCTGGGGCCAGGGCTCAGTCCCCTCAGTCTTCAACTTTCAACCCGCAACGTCCTTCCCCCTTCATCCCTCCCCCTCCTCCCGCCACCGACATAACATCTGTCCTCTCCTCCTTCATGACGAAGATGGAGTCAATGTTCACACAACTCTTCAACCTTCTGACCCCAATCATAACCCTACTTGCCAATAGATCCCAATAGTGCCTCCTACCCAACATTCCTTATCCATCCTCCTTTGGAACGCCAATGGCTTACACAACCACAAAGACGACCTCGACGCTCTACTACACAACAAAAAGATAGACGTAGCTCTTATTACAGAAACGCGACTGACCACTAGAAAACACTGCGACATCCCGGACTATGTCACCTACAGGACGGACCACCCGGATGGTAGAGCCCATGGTGGCACTGCGGTACTTGTCCGCCGAGCCCTCTCCCACCATAGCCTGCCTCCTTATTCCTTCGACTATCTCCAAGCAACCCCTATTTCAATTGCCCTGTTTCCTTTTCCTCTCACTATATCAGCAGTATACTGTCCTCCTCAAAATGTAATGTCTCCTGTCTAGTTCCAGGCATTTTTCCGAACCCTCGGTCCACGATTCGTATCTGGTGGTGACTACAATGCGAAACATCCTCAGTGGGGCAGTAGAGTGGCTAATTCGAGAGGCCGAGTCCTCAACCGAGTCCTGTCCTCCAGTAGTTATGATTACTTCTCTCCTGATTCCCCAACTTACTGGCCAACCGATCCTAACAAACTGCCAGACCTGTTGGACTTCTACGTCTCTTGCGGCCTGGGCGCTCTTCACTCGAATATTTCCCACCTCGATGACCTTTCCTCCGACCACAGCCCTGTCCTTTTGGTATTAGATCTGCATCCTATCCCAAAACCTTTACCCCCTTCCCTAACACGAGGTCCTGTTGATTGAAAACTCTTTGGAAAATTCCATCAACCTCAATATATCCCTTAAAACACCAGAAGAGCTTGATGAAGCAGTTTCTTTATTCACAACCCTCATCCAAGAAACTGCTTGGAAATCTTCCTTCCCAACACCTCATCCCACACGTTCCCAGAACCACCTTCCTCAAGACATCCTGAACCTCATCTCCTCAAAGCGTCGTGCCCGAGCCAAATGGCAGAGGACACGCTATCCCACAGATCGCCAAACTTATAACCAACTTTCCCGACTTCTCAAACAGCAACTCTCATCCTACCGATCCCAAAAATATAACTCCTATCTGTCCTCCTTATCCACTCAGGATAAATCCTTATGGTCAGCCACAAGGAAAATCCTTAAGTATCACACCACTTCTCCTCCTATTCGACGTGAAGATGGCTCGTGGGCCGCATCAGACATTGGAAAATCCAACTTGTTTGCTTCCCACCTCCGCCAAACATTCACCCCCCACCCCGATCCTCTTTCCCAATCTTACAAAGTCGAGAAGTTCCTCGACTCTCCCCTCCAACTTTCTTTGCCTCCTAAACCTGTCCATCCTTCCGAGGTCATACACTTCATCCAGTCCTTACCTACTACAAGAAGATCTCCAGGGTATGACCTCATCACTTGTAAAATAATTAGAAATCTTCCCCGCAAAGCCATCATTTTCCTGACATATATTTTAAATTGTGTCTTTCGAACAGCCTACTTCCCTGCCCTTTGGAAATTTTCTACCATTATACTTTTCCCCAAACCTGGAAAACCCCCCAACCTTCCAAGCTCCTATCGTCCTATAAGTTTGCTACCCATCCTTTCAAAAATTCTAGAAAAAATTATTCTAAAAAGAATTTTTCCCATCCTCGACTCCAAAAATGTTATTCCTGACCACCAATTCGGCTTCCGAACCCATCACTCTACTGTACAGCAGGGCCTTCGCATTGTAGACCACATTTCCTCTTCCCTGGAGTGTAAGAGCTATTGCTCGGGTGCCTTTCTGGACGTGGCTCAGGCTTTCGACAGGGTTTGGCACCCTGGACTGCTCTTCAAGCTAAAGAGACTCCTTCCCTACACTTATTACTTCATCCTCAAGTCCTACCTTTCCAACCGCTTCTTCAAAGTTCGTCAGAGTAATAAGTACTCCGACTACGTGCCTGTTGAGGCGGGGGTTCCCCAAGGAAGTGTTCTCGGTCCCATCCTCTATACAGTTTACACTGCTGATATTCCTACCAATCCTAACACACTCCTAGCAACCTTTGCTGACGATACAGCTATCCTTGCTTCCAACCAAGATCCTATCATAACCTCCCGAAATCTCCAACAGCACCTTCTCCACATAGAGGATTGGTGTCGGCAGTGGCGTGTGAAAATTAATGAAGAGAAGTGTAACCATGTACCTTCATTCTGAGACGCCAATCCTGTCCCCCGATTTCCTTCAATAACGTTCTGATCCCTGCCTCCAATCAAGTCCGCTACTTAGGGTTCTAACTAGACCGAAGACTGACATGGAACCCCCACACACGATTAAAACGACAGGAGCTGAACAGACGGTTTGGCCTGCTCTACCGGCTGCTCAACAGACAATCCAGACTTTCTATTGAAAACAAACTGACCATTTACAAGACTATAATAAGACCTATATGGACATACGGACTGGAACTATGGGGTTGTGCTAAGCCATCTAACATCAAGCGTATCCAGTCCTTCCAATCCAAAGTCCTAAGAACAATTGTCGATGCACCCTTCTATGTGTCCAACCTTACCCTCCATACGGACCTTAAAATTCCTTTTGTTATTGACCTCATCAAATCCCGCTTCTCCAAATTCCACTCTAACCTTTCCATCCATGTCAATCCCGTCGCTCGACACTTGTCCTCCCGCTCCCACCCAGATAATCCTCCCAGAAGGCTGAGGCGGTGCTGGCCGAGAGACCTGCTAGGTTAAGATAGCATATATAACTGGGAGTGCTGGTAGAGACCAGCTTCTCCCCTCATGAACTAGTACTTTCAGCTCTTCTTTCCTTCTTGATCTACCTCCAGCGTAGAACAAGATGGCGGGGGGAACACTCAGCCCCCTGTGGCCTCCCCTGCCTCCATTAAGTTAGAGGAATTGGGATGGCAGATAATCGGGGTGTTTCGAGGGGTCTCGAGTTGAAAGCTATTTTATTATTATAATTATTTTGTACATATTTTGTATATATTATTTATTTTATATATAATATATTTATCTTAAGTTGTGTATATTGCCATTGTATTTATTATTATTATTTTTATTTATTATTTATTTATTATTATTTATTTATTTTTTTCGTGTAATTTTTTTATTTATTTATTTTTATTTATTTTATTTTATTTTTTTTTTACACTCACTGTTATCAAATTTACTTGTAGTTATATTATAACTGATTGTAGATATACCAAATAAAAAAAAATTTAATTTTTTAAACAAAAAAAAAAGTTTTTTGTTCTGCTTTATAGTTTAAAAAAAAAAAAAAAATTATTATTATATTTTTTTCTTCTGGAACGAAGCATATTAGCCATGTATATGCCACACGGTATGGGTATGGGACATGGGAGGAGGACGAAAAGCCCAGGGGAAAATATTAAAATTTGGGATATCCCTTGTGTGGAAGAATAATTTCATTATAAGTCCAATCCATTTAATTGTTTTATTAATTAATATTCATTAACATTAAAAACCTTACAAATTGGCATCTCTTGTGGAGGATAATTTCTTTTTTTTTTTTTATAATTTGCATTTTTTTTTATTATTTTATAATCAATAAATAACTCGACCATTAGAATCACCGGAACATTTTTTATAGTAAAGATTAAATATGCTTAAAAGTTGCATTTTACGTAAAATCAAGAAAATAGGGTCGTAAGGAAATTTGAGGTTTGTTTTGAAGAGAGCGGGAAATTATTATTAAAATTTTTTTTTCATACATAAAAATTATATTGGACAAATATTTTTTTTGTGATATACACATAATTTCTTTAATATATTTTTTTAAATATTGTTGATTACTTAATGCCAACCACGAGAGGAGAAAGTAAGAGAATGTTAGAAATGGAGGTTGAACAGAATATTATGGCAGAATCAGATGATTCACAGGCCAATTCAGATAGTCTTGAGGAGGAGATAGTGGGGGATAATGAGAGAGTTGCTATTGTTGAAGAAGAAAAAGAGATAGAAGTACCTAGGGATAAAAGACGTAAAAGAGAGAGAAGGGAATAAAGAAGTAGATAAATTTGACAAATTCCTCGAACTCATGACCAATTTAATTAAAGAACAGAATAACAAATTAGAACAAAAAATAGAGAATTTAGATGGGAATATCGGAAATTTAAAAAAGCAGAATAATAATTTAAGGAATGATTGAAATAGTAGTAGGACCGAACAAAAAAATTACATGAAAATTTTAAGGGGAGGTATGAAAGAGCAAGGAATAGAATTAGGGGTGATTTGGGAAATAATCAAAGAATAGAAGAGCAGGAGAAATAATTAAAGGGAGAAATGGGAAATTTAAGAGGTGACATCCAAGATTTGGAAGCGAGATAAAAAGGTGGACAATTTGAAGGACCAAATAGGGAAATTGCAAATAGAAAATAAAAGTTTGGAAATTGAATAGATAAAGTAGCAGAAAACTCAAGGGGGGATTTTAATCAAAAACTTAACACTTTAGATAAGGGAATGAAAGGTCAGATGGAGGAGGTAATAGGTAAATTAGGTGCCGCGGAGGAGAAATGTCATGAACGCTTTCAAAAATTAGAATCAAAATTGTCAGGAGTTAGGGAGGACAATAGAGTTCAGTTAACTGAAATTTCTGAATGAATAAGCCGCGTAGAGGGAGTTCAGGAAGAAGGAACCAGGGATATTGTAGAGCTAGGGAGAAAAGTAGAAACGAATTTAGAAAGAATTAATCACATAGAAGGGAATATGTCGAAATTGAAGGGGGAACTGAGTGAGGAACTGGAAAAGGATCTTATAGAGATAAAGTTAAATCAAAGAAAAATTGAAAAAGGATTAGAGGAGGAAATACTAGTAGAGTAGTTTGAACATTTTTCCCAGAGGTATTTATAACATTTTTTTTATTAAGAGCTTCACTCAATTATTTATTTAATTTAATTATTGATTACATATTTTTTTTCAGTAAAGATATTAAGTAAAAGCATTTCATTTAATTTAAAATTATTCAAATATACAAAAACCAACTACTAAATATTAAAATTTGGGATATCCCTTGTGTGGAAGAATAATTTCATTATAAGTTCAATTCATTTAATTATTTTATTAATTAATCTTCATTAACATTAAAAACCTTACAACATAGAGCCCTTCACTAGGACGATCTGATCACACTTTTCTGTAATATATTAATTTTTTTTTTTTTTTTTTTTATATATTAATTTTTTGGTTCTCAATTGTCTTAAAGTGACAGGATGGATAATTTGTTCGATCCGCCATACAGACTTGCACCACGTATATTTAGGAAGAAACGTAGGTTCGCCGTCTCTAATGACTTGTTGCTACGTCACGGAGGAACACAACTATATTAACAATAGTTTCAAACCAATTAGTCTCATTTCAAAATGTCGTCAAAGTCACACAATATGCATATTTTTTTCATATTGTTATTTTTGATTGTTCTGATTCAAATTTCCATCGGCGGCAGTAAGTTCTCTTTCCTTTTCCCTTTTTATCTTGATTTTTGAATCAAACAACAATCAATTCCTAAACATTCAGTAAACAAATGGTTGCATTTCTTTCCCCTATTTTTTTTTTTTCTTAATTTGTTTTCCCCCATTATGGAACTAAAATATATTTTATTGACACTAAAACCACGAAAAACCTAGTCATTTCATCCACCGCACGGCATATACTGGAATGTATTAAAAATTAGCTAATTTAAATGAATTCCTTCCTGATTGATTTCTTGTTTATTAAAGTTTCGCACAAAGACAAAGATATTTAGACCCAGCCATTAATCAATGAGGTAAAATAATTAGGCAAACAGAAGATACCTACTTACGTATGTATTTATTTTTCTTTATATTTTCTCACTAGCAGTAATACCCTGGCGAACTTTGACTTTTCTCCTAATATCTCTCGTTCGAATCCTACTCAATCCTTCAACAGTACATTCATGATGTTATAATTTTCAATTATTCATATGGAATAAGGCTTATAGTCCTTCAACGGCGGACCCCACAGCTAGTACGTAGTTAGGAATGCTGGGCACTACAGCTAGTATGTGCCTTGCAACAGCGGAGCCCACAGCTAGTAAGAATTTAGGAACTCTGGGCATCAAAGCTAGTAAGTGCCTTGCAACGGCGGAACCCACAGCTAATATGTGCCTTGCAATGGCGGCCCCCAAAGCTAGTACGAAGTTAGGACCGCTGGGCACCACAGATAGTATATAGTTACTACTACTACTACATTTTGAGACGTCACACAAACTATTTTTCTATTTGGTCTTTAAGAATACTACATGTGAAATTCCATGACAATCTGATCATCCGTTAATGACCTATCACTTTCATCATATTTAGGCCTACCCCCACAATCTCCCCTCCCGTTTACAATTTTGAGACGTCACACACCCTATTTTCCTATTTGGCCTTTAAGATTACTACATGTGAAATTTCGTGACAATCCGACCATTCGTTAATGAGCTAGCACTATATTTATACTTAGGCCCTCCACAAACCCCCTCTCTTTCCAAATTTCGGAACGCCACATAGCCTATTTTTCTATTTGGCCTTTAAGAATACTACATGTGAAATTTAGTGACAATCCGACCATTCGTTAATGAGCTGGAACAAACAAAGAAATAAACCCGTTTCAGCTTTATAGATAATTTTTCATTGATTATTTCTGTTTTTTTTTTTTTTTTTCTTGCAGGTATATTGAACCTTACATGCAAGGGCCCATATGGAAATGTAATTCATGTGAGGTGCAATTCGGGCAGCACAATAGGTGCTCTGAAGCGGCTGATAGCTGCCAGTACCGGAACTGCGGCTAACAAGATTGTGTTGAAGCAATGGAACCAACCTTGCAAGAAGTATTATTCATTAAATTATTGTATACTTTTTGTGACTCTGAGTCTGACTACTGTGAGGTATTTTGCCTAGTTTGTATTTGTGGCTTACCAGAAGAACGACAAGTACATAGAATCCGTTGTAATACACCGTCATGATAATACATTATAGTGTATATGCAACTTATAGATTAATATACAGAAACCATCATTTTAATACCAAATTGCTGTCGCTAATAACCTCAGTTTTCGTAATCCGAAATAAAAAAATACACTAACAATCGACAATAGTGTGTATTAGCTAAAACAGTTAGTATAGACATATTCGGGGCAAATTTTTATACTTTCATTTATAACTGGGAATACAAACCCATGAAATAAAAATACATCTATCGTGCTCAAGGAATAGCTCATTATCATCTTCCTACTTCCCCAGCTATAAGAAGTGTAGCTTAAGGATGATTTCTTTTGTAGACTGCCTGGTGATGAGGGCAACGTCGAAAGCCGGCTAGCAAATACTAATACAAATCTGTGAGAGATGAGACTATCTTATTTTACAACCTGTGAAAGGTTCATATTTTCCAATCCTCTGACGCCTAAAATAAAAAATACAAAGTGTGTCTCTGTGTGTTTGAACAGGATAACTACCGATAAAATAAATTTATCTATACGAAATTTTATATATGTATCCAGAACCATCTAACGACTGCACCTATTGATTTTCAGCCAAATCTGTCAATGGGAAAGGGGGTTACTGCCGTTGTAATGAATGCAATGACATCCAATTTCGTATGTTAATTCAAAAGCATATAAAAAGACTACACCTATTAATTTTGAGCGGAATCGGTCGTAGAGAAGAGTGTCTCGATTCCAATAACCTAATAACTGCCGACGCAATGAATTTACCGACACAAAACTTATTTATGAGGATTCAGAAGCCACTATGTAAGTCAAATATTGAGTTTTAGCGCAAACGGTCGATTGACTTTGGAGTTGAGAGCAAAAAACGGAATTGGGGAAGTACATCGTTGGTGATCCGATTCACCGACTACTTTTTTCTCATAGCAAGTCATATTGGTTAAATTCAAAGACTAGAAAACAAAAGATGTTCGTTCGGAGGTAAGGCGCTACTATTGTGAACGGCATATCTCGGCTTCCAATTAAAGACGAACCTTTTATAGCTCAAATCAAAGAAAACACTGGATAATCGATTTGTGACAGAAAATCACGAATTCCAGAGTAGCACGAAATCACGAATATTTTTAAATTTTAGTTGCCTTTCGGTCATACAGTTTTTAGACTCTCATAAATTGTCAGTGGACTAAAGAGAGAAACAAACTGTTGTCCAGTACTATTGCGGCGATAACAATGACCAAATATAATTTTAGTGACTATAGTTGTGATAATTTTATGATTATTTACTTAATAATTGTGATGTTCTCAGACAAATTGGGAACACTGAAAAATATGAGACTGTCTTAGAAGTAAAAGATTGTTAATTATTTGTGAAGAAATTAATATATATATATATATATATATATATATATATATATATATATATATATATATATATATATATATATATATATATATATTGTATTTAAAATAATATTACAAAGAATAAGATCTTGATTTTTCTTTAAGATGTTCTAAAAACAATCCTGTAATAATTGTATAATTCAATAATTATTTTGATGCCATTAATGCGAGATTTTTATCTGTGTGTAAAACATTTTCTAAGAACTCTTTTTTTTTTTAACCTTTCTTATTTTAATAGAATATAGCAGGTACTTTTATGAGGAACTTTTGTGGTAAATTTAAGAATAAAATCTATAATATTAAGTTTTTTGGTGAAATTTTTTTTTTTTTTTTTTAAGTTAAGTACGGTCTTTATGAAGCTCTTGTAAATCTGCTTTTCAGCATTTCCCCCATTTTATTGCCCCCCTTGAAATGTTACATTACTGGCAAAAGGATAAAATGGAAGTGAAATAAATTAAACTGCATGACAACGATTCTAATTCATAAGTATAAAAAGGAAATTACTTAAATTTGTTTACATTGTAAAATTTCAATAAATAAGAACACAAAATTATTATTTTTCAAAAAGAAAAATTTCTATATAATATATTTTTTTTAAATATATAAAAGTTAAATAAAGTAACACAAAGATATAAGACACATTTGTTAAACAATAGTTATCTCCTGTATTCTATTTTAGGAGATAATTTACCTTTTTTTTTTTTTTCTAATGATAAAAATGTAGGTACCTCGACAGTAAATATAATTGTTTTAATGAGGTAATATTAGACCATAGACTACGTGCTTTGGTATTCGTTTTAGTACATTGCACATAATTCTTCAACTAGAAAAACAAAAGGAACAATAAAAATTAGTGAAAATAAAGAGAGTGACTAATGAAGACGTAGAGGAACATCTGCTGTAAGTAGTCCATTCCTCTTGGAGGGCGACATGGGCGTCCTGGCCAGTTCCTCAGCCCGATTGTTGAGGAAATCACGAATATGTTGAACTATTAGATCAATAGCCACTGAAAAATAAGCAGATTTATAATATTTCTATTCATAAATATATTTGTTTCTCATTTGAAATTTAACAAAAATTAGGGTTAGTGAGTTTTGTGTTAATCTTGGAATCAAACTTGGTGTAAAACTACAAAAATTCTCTATATTTTAACATGTACTGGTTTGAATGACTATATTCCTAAGCTTTTTCTCCCTCAGTATTCTTATTTCTAAACAGTATGCATCTGCATACCCAAAGGTTAGAATTATATGGTTGCCAGAATTGAAAGATATGGATATTATTTGTGAGGAGGTACCACTGAAATGATGAAGACTAGCGGATCTTAAAAAATAAATAAATGAACAGTTCTCTTAGTGAAAGTGGTAAATAAACCAAGGTTGGTCTTAGGTCTCAAAAACATTCATTTAATTCTGTCAACGTTTCGACTACCAAGGCATTTTCAAAACTTTTATGATAAACATACAATTTTTTATAGATATGTACATATATATACAACCATTAATGTTTTAAATGGTCAATAGTTAAACAAAATCTTTTTTATCATGAAAAGCACGATGTCTACGTGTTTTTAATTATATAAAAAAATTATTTAATTTATATGTTTATCATAAAAGTTTTAATTATGCCTTGATAGGCGAAATGTTGACTGAATGAAATAAATATATAAAATATTTGGAGACCTAAGGCCAACCTTTGTTCACAAAGCACCACCATCAAGAGAACATTGAACTAGTCTCAAATCAAGGACATTCTTTCTCAACCGCAATTAAACAGTTGTCTTAATTTACGTACACTTTTAATTAACTATTAGTATTGGTAATCAATAAATTCAGTAGAAAGAAACATTGAAGGAAAACTATTTATTTAAAACAGATTATTAATAGATTGATTCCTGTCCAATACTGTCTAGAAGCCTATTTGTTCTCTCCATTTCTTTTTATACACGAGGAGTTCAGAGAAGGGACTACCAGGCCAGGACAAACATCAACTAGCCTCTAACGCCCGACAGTTAATCCGCTCCGGACAGCAGCAGTATCCACCTACATCTTGTCAAAAACAAGCTGCCTTTCGGCTTTTTCTCTAAATATTTTAAATCATATAAATAAAAGTTATTGACAATCTTAAATTATATTCGTCATACATAACTCTGAATAAAGTTATCTTGAGTCTTATACAAAAAATGCTTCATGTTGGTTATCAAAACATTAGGTAGAAAAAAGAGAGAAGAATAATAATTGAGGGGGTTAGAAGCAAAGGGATGTAAGTGACAAAAATGTCATTTCAAGATAATTACCTTCAAAGTTATAGTAACATCGTAAATTCAGGTATTTTCCACTAGATAGCATTGTTACTGGTACTAACAATCGTTCTCATCATTAGCCAGTAGTCAGGGTAGGTGTCAAGGAAGATGTTAACACACATATCTCAATTTCAGCCGAATTGTCACTTACATCCCTTTGCTTCTACCCCCTCAATTGTAAATAATATTGTTTTGGTCTTACGAACCTCGCAGTATTCTAATCAAATACAGCCATAATTCTAACTGAAGGATTGAGGATAAAATTATAATTAACTTTTAAATACCATTCGATTTTATTGTGAAGAATCGAGACAGCCAAACGATGTTAGCTGATGGAGAGGTGGGGAATTCTGCGTGAGAAGAAAACTCGGTTAAATATGAAGAATGGGGTATCTACCCTAATTAAATCTTTAGTTACGTTATTGTGACTCATGGGCTTTAACTACGAGGTCATATCGCCTACTACCAGGGCGCTCTGGTGGAAATGAGCCCATCTTTACAACAGCGGGAGTCCTACTTTTGGCCTGGCCTAAATCTGTATTCATCTAAGGTAGGGGTCTTTAACGGGTACCTGACATCGTACAGGCTCGAGACCATCGCTTAACGTCCCATCCGAAAGACAGCGTGTCAACGTTTTTTGACCTCCAACATAAAAAACCTAAGGGCCTCAGCCGGGTTTCGAACCCACGATCTTGAGCTCAGTAAGCAAAAACTCAACCCCTCATTAGGTCTTTGTATCCTCCAAGAGTAAAGGATGCTGAGTTCCGAATATTCCTTACTTACCTGCTCAGCTTTGCTTGGTGTGGCCGGGAAAGGGAGACATCGGGACATGAATCCTGTAAGACTCAAATGTCGAAGGTTAAAAAAATAAATCAGTAAGCTTTTCCTAAATTGGGAAATTTCCGATTTTCGTCGACATTAAAACTTTTTTTGAGTTAGTAACTGTCATATTTTTGCAAACTTTCTTTTCATTTAGAAACTTCGGCTATGTTAGTGTTTTCTGCAACTTAAAAATTCCTTTCTTATATAACATGATTGATAACGGAATTAATAAGCCTTCATACATTTTTCTAAGCTAATCACTAAAAATAATCCACACAATGAACAATGCGCACCATTCAAACCAACGCCAACGACTAAAATACTTGAATTATCAAACAAATTTCAAGAAAATCCTAAATTAAGGTATTATTTTTATAATATACTAAAATCAGAGTTCATAAATCTCCTCATCTCTGGGAATGAGCTCTGTAACTTTGGAAATAATATAAACTTTCTTCTTGAGGTGTGCTACAAGCTTGGTGTAATTTTTGTATCTGTCAGTAATTTCCTGCTTGAGTTCATGCGTGAGTGTATAATGGTAGGTTAAGCCATTTGGATAAAATAAATATATATCTAAAAAAATACATACATCCTCTTAGAATTTAGTTATAAATCTAATAATAAATTTTTTTTCTTCTGTTTGAGAAAGGAATATAGTTAAAAGGAAAAAAAAGTAATAAGACAAATTTCTGTTCACCGTTTAATAAGTTTTATACAATTTTTAAAAAAATTATAAAAAAGTATATAAAATTTAATGAAGCATTTTCTATGTTAGCGCATGGAATTTTACAAATTAGGAGGTGCAACGTTTATGGTAATAAAATAAACAGTTACGACAAAACTCTAGGATCTCTGAAAATAATACAAGACAAACGTTCACTATTTAACAAGATATGAGTGGCTCATTTGCTAAACTCGCTGAGTCCGAAATTGTTTTGTTATTTATCACAGTTTATTTAACAACAATTAAGTGTTTCTGTTTATTCAAAAGAGACACTATTCGAAAAATCATTTGTTTCAAAAGGCAGATATTGCAATTTTAGGAAAGAAAAAATGTATATATATTTGGTTAGTTGTTTTTAAATTTCAAAAACTTCGTTCAGTTCGAAACCTTTCAATTAATAGTTAACAATTTGCAAAAACGGTTTCCTTAAAATCGTTTATAATCGAAAATTTCAAATGATTTACGAAAATTTCTTCAAATAGGCTTAACGAATTTTGCAAATGGAGATCTCATACAACAAATAACTTTGAGAATGCCAACTTATTGTCGTAAAGAGGAATAATATTACTTTTTTAGGAGGCAGGATTATCTAAAATATCTATAATAATTACAAAGAAATAATAATATTGAATTAAAATAAATAATCAATGAAATCATGTTTATTACCATAACAGACCTCGTACCTGTAATAATTTTAAAGCTAACTAGCTAGTATCTATTAGCTACGTCTAAGGTCTAGTATTAATTAGGTGTAGGGTTAGCTGGGAAGTGTTGGGTTGATGTTAGGAATGGAAAATTGATTTGGTCATTTTTAAAAGAGGAATTTCCAATATGGCTGCGCCCCCTTCCATAATTATATATCCCTTTTTGTACTAAACACAATCCCAATTTAACAATATGTCAGCACTAGCGTAACGAACCCTCTCACTGGTGTTAATAAGCTGACTTACTGGTCCCTCTGACACCGAAATAAGCACTTTCTTCTATTAAAAATTCAACCCCCATTATAACAAAAACCTGGAGAGAAATGTATTAATAAAAAATAAATAAAAACTTATATATATATTTTGTAAAATTGACAACATTCTTTATTTTGAAAAAACACGTTTTTCTTTATTTTAATTAAGTGTTTCACAATATCTCTACAGAAAATGTTAAGTATCAAATTTATTAATGTTTCGGATTCTGGAGGCTACAATTAGAGAAAATCAAGCAGAAATATTTAAAAGACAAGTTCCACAAATTATTCAGAACAGTGTTATAATAAAATCTATCTATTAGGCATCTCGAGATAAGAAAAAATATATATATATATATATATTATCTCAAGATGCCTAATAGATAGATTTTTAAGAACTGATCGTAAATCTTGAATTTGAAAATCCAGATATTTATTGCCCTATCTGAACTGTCGAGCATAAAATCCAATAGCAGTTTAACAATACTGCTATTTTCTCGAGAGCTAAAAATTGCTAAAAATAAGTCAATTGTAAATTCAAAATCAGCGTCTCACTTAACCGTTTATCAGTTCGTTTGATGAAAACAATCTTTGTATTGATAAAACAAAATATCCTCCCCATATTAAATATAAAATATATCCCAGTTCAGAGCCCTTCGACATGAGGAGGCGCGCCTCATACTTTGGAAAACATTTCATTGGTGTATCTAAATCTAGTGATAGAATTAGATATTCTAACAAAATGCATAAATAATGATATGTAATCAGTCAACATTTTTAACAGTCTTTTTGTTAAAATTCATTAGTTTCTACCTCAAATTAAAAACAATTTTATTTAAAGTTTATATCGAAAACAAATTTAAAAAATATATCCTGGAAAATTGGAACGTATACTTTGTTTTAATCAATTATATAAAATCAATTTTTTTCTAGACAAATATTTAAATCAAAATACATAAAAAAAAGTAAATGATATTAATTGAAATTTTGGAATAAAATATCAAAAAAGTAATTCAGACCTCTCCTTGCTCTTCTATAGTAAAAATAATGGTAAACTTTTTTCTTTATTTTTTAAAGTAATAATAAGAATATTTAAAAATACATCATAATTATCAGAATCTTTATTATTTTGACTAGGACTACTAACGACTCAAAGTATCTGAACAAGAACTTGAACGTCGTTGGTAAAAATGTTGGTAACTATCAGCTGAGCGGTCAGGTCCATGAAGAATATCCCAGATGTGGTGAACTATCAAATCTATAGCAACTGGAAACCATTATCGCCAATAAGTTAGTAGCTTAACACACTTTTCAACAAATATTATTGTATTTGATTAAAAAAAATAAAAAAATTACACTGATACAACTAAAAATAACATATGTATTAAGCTTAACTGTTATCCACTTAAATCACTGATTAATCGGAATTCTAGTTGTATAGTTGGGATTTATCGCAAGATCAGGAGGGAGACATCTCAACAAAAAAAAAAGGAAAAATTTATAAAAAATTCCCTCTTAACCGTTTGCATTGTGGTACTCTGTTGAACAATTGTATATCCTCCAAATGAATTTGAATTTAATTTTTAAAAATTGAGGCCGTCAATGGCGGATAAGAGTATCCAGAAGCCGTTGGAGTTCACAAAGTAACTGGGTGGCAAACAATATCACGGTTCGAAATGTATACTTGGATTGGTTCCATAGAGCCTAAAAGGAATAATTTTCATGTTAAGGTATATATAGGAATAATTTTCAGTGTCATGAGAAAGAGTGAAAATTGGAGAAGCAAAGTTAATTTAATCATCAATAATTAGTTGCGGCTCATCGCCGATTTACTGTTTATGATTTACGATTATTCCTTTCCAGCTCTGTCTTCATTCCACAAAAATAAATTCAGTACAATAAAAAAAAAATTAAAAACAAAACAGCTTACTCGTTATTTAGCTGTCTTAAATATTCCTCCTAGATTTTGGGGGTAGGTATTTTTTTTTTGGTTCACCCGTAAAATATAGATAATAGATAGTAGTATTACAAAAAAAAAAATTAAATAAAAAAATAATCACATCCCCTAGAAAGTCTTTGGATCTAAAAAAATATACCCCTGAGGAACCCCAGAATTTTTAATTCAAGAGCTGGTGCACTTAAAAAAGAACTTAATAAAACTTGCGAACTTTGGAATGTATACCCTATTCCCCATAAACATTTTTGGTGAAATGTCGAGTGAGCTTCAAACTACCCCGCGGACTTCTTTTGATCGAGCTAGATTGAAATCGTAACAGTGATAGGGTATTAAGAACATTCACAGTATCTACTAATTTTTCATACAATTTGAATGAAACTTTGTATCGAAGAGTATTTGGGCTTCGTTTGAAAAAATTTACATATTCTAGAGGGAAAATCTATACACTCCCATTGAAAGAAGAGCAGCAATGAGTTATGGCTGAATTCAGTTCTTCAACTAAATGAAGACCCCGATGATTATATAATCGCTAATTCGGATCAATCGTTCCATAGTTTGTTGACGGCTGCTAAAGATGAGGCGCATCGCCAAGGAGGGGAATGTGAAGCACTTGGTGGCAGGAGGATGGTGACGATGGAAGTCCTTTCTGATGTGTTAGTGGCTAGTCTACCTCTCAATGTATGGCGAGTGCTTCAGTTGAAGTGGAATCGGAGGATTACACCGACCAATTGAAGCTACTAAGGGCGTTTAAGACAAATCAAGTCGAGACTCCTAGACAATGTGACACCTGTTCGGAGTGGAAGCTCGGCCACTCACGAAAGGCAAATACACAACCATAAACAGCACGAACACTTCTTAGATAAAAATTTTTTGCATTGGATCAGAATTTACAAGCTCCGCTGGGCCAGTCATCTGACAAGAAAGGACGAACATTTCTAAGAGCGGAATCTAAAGCCGGAAAAGTAGAATAAAAATTGTAAGATCGAAGAAAATACGGCTGAACTTGGAGGAGAGGGATACTAAATGGTGGCACAACGTAATGAGAGGCTGTGGTGGCTGGCTTACAGGAGGTGCTGCAGCAACGCAGAAATAGATAATGCTTTCAGGATTCGAATGTTTGTATGGTTAGGCAGAGAATATTTCTGCTAAATTGCACTGCTGGACCTGCGGTATCATTGTATGACTTGCAGATAACCCACACGCCAGATCGTCTTCGTTTACATTTGAGACATAATACCAATTAACACTTCAAAGGATTAAAAAAATGTACAATTTACCGTTAATTCAGTAGAACGAAATTTCTTGTAATTTATTTTGAAATAATAGATCAAGCGGTGATCTGTAATATTGAAAGATTAGGGGTTCCAAAATGGTACACTAGTACTTGATAGTGATGATCTATAGAATGGGCCTTTTCGTAAATACAATGATTTATACTTCTGCCTCTGTTTAGAGAAGCTTCTCAACATGATGAAATAAACAGTATGATGAAATATTTCAAAACTGACATTTTGTTCGCATAAAACCGAAATAGAAAGGAACAAACAAACATCAAAATTAGAATTAACATGTATTTTTATAGAATTGCTCTATTTAAAAAATAAATAAAAAACTAATTTCGGAATACTATTAAAAATTAAAATTACCTGTATTGTCAGCTCCTCTCGGAATGATTACGTCGGCATGTTTCTTGGTCTGAAAAATTAAAAGTAGCATAGTTCAATAAATAAAATACAAAATGGGGAATACATCGTAACATCAGAATAATAATATCTAATAATAAAAAACAAATTTAATTGATTGGGCGAAAGTGAAAACTTTCATTTAGACAAAGCAGGTTTTTGAGTTTGTTTGTGGATTACACGATACCTTGTCGCATCTGGTCTCAGATTTACAAAACATTTTGCAGAAATGTTAATTACTTTACCGGACAGAACGCTATTGTTTTTGATTATGATCCAACTAGTAAAAGTCACTGAAAAAATAATTAAAGCAAACAGTTTTTTAGTCTGCTGTCTGTGTCTTTAGTCTACTGTCTATTGTGCAGTCATATGTACATATTATTTTTCTGCACGAACTGTGTTGCAATGAAAAGTATGTTTCACAACAAATAGACAACTCAATTTCTTTACATTATGTACTACTTTTATTTTCTGTTGTAGCAAATATTTAAAATTATTCTGTCGCTATATTTCACTAGCTATCAACTTTCTATTTAGAAGGCGCCAGTACCTCAGAGGTAGCGTGCTAGCTTTCTGAGCTGAAGATCGTGGGTTCGAAACCCGGCCGAGGCCCTTAGGTTTTTTTTATCTGGAAGGTGAAAAAAATCATGAGCACACCCCTCTTAGGATGGGATGTTAAGCGATGGTCCCGAGCTTGTGCGATGTGGGGTAATCGTTAATGACCCCTAACCTAGGTGAATAAACCTAGGTAGGCAACATTTAGGATTCCCATAGTAGTGTCGGTCTCATGCCCACCAGAGCGACGGAAGAAGCCTCTGGTAGTAGGGAATACGACCTCGTAGTTGAAACCCGGGTATGGGTCACAATAACTAACTTTCTATTTAGATCTTATTCCATGAATACTGATAAGTTATTCCCACAAAGCAACAAAGTTTCGTTTCATCTGATTTGCACTAGGCTTATTTTAAAATTAGATGTTTTAATATTTTCCCTTAAACATAATTTTCTGTCACATTAGCTTTGAAACATTGTTTTTTTTTCATTTAATTTTCAACTTGATTGTAAGTAAATTTCTAATATTACTCTGGTTTTTTGTGTATTATTTGAGCAACATATTCGTAAATATTAAAAAAAGCTAATAACGCCCCTGAGATGGGGATCTGTTTCTATATTTGGAATGATATCGACAATACATTTTATCCACTGAAGTTTTCAATGCACTACTTCTAATCATGAAATATACAAATATAAGTTTTCGTTATATTCGAGAGGACTGATTCATGGATCTACTAGAAATAATTATCTTACTGGAAGGCAGAATTCTTCAAATGCTGGTTTCACAAATCTCATGTACTGATTCAAAACCTGCTCCAAGTCGCGGCCTCTTTCATTTATGTCTCGAGGAACTAGAAAGAGAAAACAAAGAAATAAAAACATTTATTTAATATATACTTACAATTGTATAAATAAAAATAAAACAACTTCGAATGATTTCTAAAAAGTAAAAATAATAAATCCAAGAATGCAACATTGCTATAAACATATATGAATGAATTGTACACTCCATGCACTACTAATTTATGACATTTTAGAGCCTACATTTGTCAATTTATTAATTTACCGGAAGAATTGAAAGAAACGACCTCTGGAGCTTACGTGGTACATTCGAAGTAATATTATTGATTTTATTAACTGAAATATGTTCTGTTATTTAATACTTTCTTAGTAAAATGTGTAAAGCGGTGACTTTCTTTTAAAATTGCATCATGACAAGAGACAATCATTGTCACTGACCTGCGAAAATGCATCGGGTAATGTTTCATTTTTCAATTTTTTTTTTTTTATTATTTTTGTGAAATATGAATCAAGAGAAGTAAATGAATAAATAATATTTTTTTATATCTATTTCTTATTTCTACTTCAATTGTATTTATTTATTGAAGTACTTAACATCAAGATTACTTCTTTTTGAACCTAGAGAACTAACTAGCAAATCTTAGGTACCAAAATAAATTTAAAAAATGTATAAATTAATTGAAAAAAAAAACATTATTTATGGATCATGAATGTTGCTAATGAATGAACCAAGAATGGAAAGGAGGGGGGAATATTCTGAATATGCACAGGGGACAAAAGTTTAGTGAATATTTGATGAAAATTAATTACCTCTTCTTGCCAGTCTTGTGTCTGAATCAGTGTCCACAAAGAGTTTCATGTGAAATAGATTTCTTACTTCTGGAAAGTAAAATACAAGAATTCCTTCAAAGAGGACAACATCTGCTGGATATATTGTCTCTAGGACTTCAGATCTAGACAGAAAAAAAATAAAAAAATTGGAATTTGATGAGACAGTAGTGTTTTAAGTCGAGTTAGGCTTAAACTGTAACATCCAAAATCACAGGTCGATTTAGGTGATAATAGAATGATCAAATGTATATTTTTCAAAAACATTTATCATGTTAGGCTTAAACTGTAACATCCAAAATATGATAAATGTTTTTGAAAAATATACATTTGATCATTCTATTATCACCTAAATCGACCTGTCAAGTCCCAACTTATTAAAAACATTCTAATTTAAAAATAAATAAATATATATAGTTGTAATTTTAATCGTATAAACAATCGTATCTGGTAGAAACAACGTACCTGGAATTTGTGCGATAATCATAAGAGGGGAGTGTAACTTTTTTCCCGTTAAGAATATCTTGTAATGTTTGATACATTAACTCTTCATTGAATGCATCTAACAATCAAAAATAATAAGTATAATAATGGCAAATAATTCAAATTATGTTATATATATATATATATATAACTTACCAGGATGATCAAAGTTATAGTGTCCTTTGATAGCCTTCGATTTCTCAGCTGGAGTCAGCTCTCTATAGAAGTAGTCTTGGCTGATGGTCACCACCTTCCTCTGCGCATGATCCACATCAACTTGGCCAAGTTTCTCCATGATTCGCGCGCAAACAGTAGACTGAAAAAATAAAATAAACCAACTAAAACATGTAGCATTTTTTTTTTTCTCGGACCTCTGCTTTTCTTTTTAGTTAGCTACTAATTATTGTTAATATTTTCTACATTATCATTCTTACTTTCTTCTTATTTTTTTTACGTTATTTCAATTGTTTTAATCATTGTCTGACATTAACATTTAATATTTCTTTTGTTGATTCTAAAAGGCCTCTTTCCTTTTTTTCTCTCTCAGTTGGTTGACACTTGTAGTCTTTATACCTTAAGCTATTATTCATAGGGGATGTATGTCCTAGAATAAAGATTATTTCTTCATTATCCTTTCTTAATAGGCGAAACAATTTCCAATAAAAGCCTCATTATAAAAGTCTTAGGATTATTGTCATTCCTAGGTATCATACAGTATTAGTTTGAGGGAGGATGAAAGTGATTTATCTGCATGAAGTTTTTTTTTTCATGTTTTGCACCAGTTTTCGATTTGTGTAAGATGGTGTCATCGGCGTATGTAAAGCTGTCATTGGCTGGATTGAGATAAACATTTATTAAGGTTTTTGAATTGAGCCCCTTCTCCTGAACCTCCCTCTTCCCTTCAGCCGATATCGCTAAAATTTGACAGTTTATGTGCTTATTGAGTTTTGACTTCAAATATGAAATTTCATGTCGACACATTCATTACATCGGCAGTTATTGGGGCTTTTGAGTTGAGCCCTCTTCTGATCTGCTGATTGTGCTGAAAATTAGTGTCGTTCTTATGGGGTTTCGGTCACAGATATAAAATTTTGTGTCGATACATTCATTCTTTCGGAGGGTATTCGAGTTTTCATGTTAAGCCTACCCCCTAATCCCCCGCTTCCCTTTGGTTGATTTGACTATAAAACCATAGGTGTCGTCATTAGAGGGTTCTAGGTTCACATATAAAATTTCGTGTCGATACATTCATTCTATCGGTAGTTATAGTGTTTACATACGCACAGTATTTTTTTTTCATATTTGGGCCCTGGAGTTCGGCTAACATGAAATTCCGTTGAAAACTGCGCATCGAATGTTTGTCTATCAGATAACTTCCCCTATATTTCGGTAGTAAAAAGAGTAAAAATATGAATAAAGTGTAATATAGAAAAGTAGAACTAGGGAAATGGTTTAGTGTGGAGGCTCCAGGGCCAGCCTGACAAAGCAGTCCAGCGATAGTTCTTGGAATTTTTAACCAAAAGGAAGTTGGGCAGCCCATTGTTCATCTTCTTGCTGAAATCATGGCGATCAGTACTTGGAAAATCTAAAAACTAACCTATTAAATCAAAACTAAACTGTGAAACAACTGAAATTCGACAGTTTGCGGTAACTCTAAAGGAATGTTGACTGTTCTGATGTAAATATTATTTAAAAAAACAAAAAAAAACAGAGTTTTAAAGAACAGGAAAGCTTCCAGGGCAGGTGACCTGGGATTTTTCTAGTAATAAGGTCAAACCCTATACTATCCGATTTAGAAGGATGATATCCCTAAATGCATGATTGCACAATACACAAAGGATTCTAGTTACAACAATATTGCATCATTCATGGTCAACAGCAATCAAATCTATTAAAAAATATATTCAAGTTGAGAAATGTGAGGATATATTGTGGAAACCTGTAATAAATAAATAAAACAAAGTCCTTTTACAAATAGTATCTACTCCATAAAAAAAATATATACATTTCTATCAGTTTCCACAATACACCAAATACAGGTTTAGTTATAAACTGTCTGTTTGCTTAGTGCAAACCTGTATTGTACATCAGGAAAGACGGTTGGAAGAGGGCTTTACAGTTATATATTAGTTCGTTCCAAAATATTTTTCAGTTCATGTCTAATAATGATGGTTTAACTAAAGTTAACGAAAGATAAAAACATTCAACTATAACGAGATGGACAGATTTATATTTTAATATGTGTGTATTGATGACAAAAATAAATAATGATACTCCAATATTGAGTTTAAAATCGAAATTTATGTATAATAGAAACGCTTCACATTTTTTTCATCTTTGTTGAGTTATTTTACGAGTTTCATAACAACACTATTGTTTTCTTTTGAGCGTGGGCCTGAGGTTTCACTAGTCCATACTCCTAAAGTAGACTTCAAACTTGCTACGTACGTTTAGTGCGGTAGCCTTAACTGAGGAAAATCGCTTAAAACTTTCTGAAAAATTCAAGGGCGGAAATAGGTTCAAAGTTGACGATGTACCAAAATATATATATTTTTTTTTTCCACACGAAAATCAATATAGCAAACACATGTAAAATCGCCACAGTTGTCCACACTTTTGCCAAGTTATATTAACCGAACGCCGTGGGTTTTCTCTAGGCTCTTAAAATTCGAAATTTTTGGCCAGAAATAAATTATATAGAGCGATTTCTATAATCTGAGCCATAAAATGTTCGCATTCGTTCATTAGAAGCCAAATTATGGCGGTCAGAATATATGTGTACGTTGCATTTTTGGCCAAATACTTAAGAAATGAAGATACCTAAATTTATTTTAGTTTTTTTTCTAAATAAATTTTCAAGATTTGGGACAATATTAAGGATAAAATTGAATAACTTGATACACAACCAAGCCATACATGAAACTCTATATTTCGTCACCAATAGAAATAAGTTGACGTGTGTCCCAACAAAAAATTGATAAGGATCGGTCTAATGGATTGCCACTACCTTAAAGGCTACTAAAAGGCTTATGAAAAGAAAATTAATATTTTTGGTGGTAATTGAGTTTGAGCTACGATCTCTACAGAAAGGCCACTCGGTACTTTTTTAAAAATGTAATTCAACTAAGCCAGGAAATTCAGTAACCTCTTAAAAAAACGAAAAATCGGTATTAGGAGCCCAATCGCGACATACGCGAGGTCATAGAGCTAATAAATATTTCGTAAAGATGCCTAATTCATATTGTAGGGTAATAACCGCTAACACTCATATAAGTAAATAAAATAAGAAATATGTCTGTCTTATGTGAGTGGACAAGTACCTTCCCACTTGCCGTTCCACCTGCTACACCTATTAAAAACGGCGTTTTCCCTTCCATTGAACTTAGCTTTCCATTGAAACGATTGGTAGACATTTTTTTAAATATAAGATCGAATTTGTAATTTATTTTTCTTTATAACAACTCTTAACTATTATCAAGGAACAAAACAAGAGTAACGATTTAACCTGCTGTAATAAAACCTACAAAAATTGATATCAGCTGTCTACTTTTTAGTAATAAAGAAAATATTTTCAACTGTTTGACATATTTTCAAATATATTTTATATCAATTAATAAAAGTGTTGAAATAAATATATTTATAAACGAATTTATTATGTTTTACACTTTTCAAGTTGAAATTGTCAAGAAAGAAGATAATAATAAAAAAGAAATAAGTATTGCGTAAGTAGTATTTCTTTTTAATGAAAAATATTTCAAAAAGTATGATTCAATAGAAATGTGGAATATGGGAGAATGTTCTAGAGTAGGGGACTCCAATAGGTAAAGGCCATGTCAGTGGCAAGGAGCCAATGAGAATTCAGAACGTATTGTTAAGGGTTCAGTGTTGGACCAATCAGAATTGACCACGACCAGCGGAGGTTCCAGCTTCTACTATCTTCCTCGTTGGAAGCCGTTCGTCATTCAGTTTTAGATCCAACTTCACTTTGTAAAGACGTTAAGGTTTTTACTTTAAAGTGTTTTTTTATAATTCTTATCCTTGCTGTCGTTTCTCAATATTTCTCGTTTGAGGGTAACTATCATTCTCATTTACCGGTTAATTTTCTTGTTTTCATTGATTTCTTTGTTATAAATTTACTTTTAGTTTTTTTTCTAAATGTGTGATTCGATTTTCAACATTTTTATTATATGTTTCATTGGTTATTATGCTTAGTTCATTAATTCTTGTTTTAACGTTCCTTTTTTATTTATTTATTTTCAGGATAGCTAGTTGATCATGGTCAACGTAGGAGAGATTAAAATAGTTGATCTCATGAGATTAACTATTTTATCTATAGTAGGATGTGTGGCTTTTCGCTTGGCAGAGTCAAAAATAGCAGAAGAAAACAGTAAGGAAATAAGAAATGTAGTTGGAATTGATTTGGGTACCACGTATTCATGGTATGTATATTCGGTTAGCTCTAAATCTAACAATGTTTTTTTTTCATATTTCTCATTATTTTTTTTTTTTAGAATTAAAAGATTTCTTTGCTCATATACTTTTTTTTTTAAACTATCAGTGTGGGTGTCTATAAACATGGACGTGTTGAAATCATTGCCAACGATCAAGGTAATCGTATCACTCCTTCCTATGTGGCATTTACCCTAGAAGGAGAACGATTGATTGGAGACGCTGCCAAGAATCAGCTAACCACCAATCCGGAGAATACCGTTTTTGATGCTAAGCGATTGATCGGTAGAGAATGGACCGACTCCACTGTTCAGGATGATATCAAATTCTTCCCATTCAAGGTAATTTTGCTCCCCGATAATGATAATTTGGGTCTATTAACATCAAATAGGAATGCTGGTATACCAATAAATATATATATATATATATATATATTTCAGGTTATGGAAAAGAACACCAAGCCTCATATTCAAGTCTCCACAGCTCAAGGTCCTAAAACGTTTGCACCAGAAGAAATATCTGCCATGGTCCTCGGCAAGATGAAGGAAACAGCAGAAGCTTATTTGGGCAAGAAGGTAAGCTTTTCAGAATAAACAATACTACTCATAAGGCTCCTCTTTTTTTTCTTTCTTTTAATCAGCTATTTAAACAATAACTATACTTAAATATAGTTTATTTTCAATGTACTAATGCATTTGCAAAAGCTTGTAGCTACATGGATGGTAGTCTCATAGTTTTACCGTTATGGGCCTAGCATATTGGATCTTTCTACTTCTTTATTTACTCAAATTTCTTTCACATTCACTATTAAAAATGAGAAATGATGTTCAGCTGAAAGTAGAACGTGTTTTTTTTTTTTTTTTTTTCCAGAAAAATGGGGTCATTTAAGGATGACGTTTTTCTTATTCATGCTTGACGTGGCACTAACTTACCCTACTTACAAGTGGGATTTCACCTCATCATCAAAATGTTTTTGTTTTTTCAATACATTATTTAAAAGCAATTTTACAATCATCATTTCAATTAACGTCGTTTTCATATATATGTATATTTTTTTTATGGAGGAACTTCCAAATGTGCCAATATTTAATATTTTTCTGCTTGCCATCTGCGTTCAAGATCGTGGGTTCGAAACTCGGCCGAGGTCCTTAGTTTATCTGGGAGGTAAAATAAACTTAAGCACGCCGTCCTTCGGATGGGACGTCTGTTCTAGGTGAATAAAAATTTAGGGATAGGCAAAATTTAGGACTCCTACAATAGAGTCGAGCTCATGTCCATCAGAGTGACGCAAGACAGCTCTAGTGGTAGGCGATATGACTTCGTAGTTGAAGCCCGGGCTTGAGACATAACTAAATAACTAACTTCAACATTTTTCTCTCAGTTTCTTACTGAATGGATATCCATTATATAAACATATTTTTAGCATGGTTTACATAGTTTATTTGCACCAAACATAACTGATTTCATCGGTTAAATCAATTTTATAATTTAAATTCAACAACAAGAAGAAACGTTGGTGTGCAAATATTTTTTTAAATAGTGTAACTCGTTAATTCACATTAGTTGCCCATAAAAATGATTTTTTCATTAACATGAGTCAGTCTTAGAACGTGTCTCTTCAGATTGACTTGAAAATGATCAAGGGTCCAATTTTTATATCTTTTTTTTTTTTTTTTTTTTTTTTTTTAATGCCCTTTTTTGTTCATGTATGAATATTACTATGGTCCTTGAGAGTGCGAGACAGTGGGATACCCATATTCCATTTGGAGAAAAATATGAAATTCCTGAGAGCTTATTACCTGTTTGAATTGACAACCATTGCGTCCAATTTATAATTTGATTTCTACGAGGGTGAGGGGATTATGGACCATCTTGAGGACCCAGTTGTAACTCTGGACGCTGATTGACTAGCTATTTTGCAATTAGAACTCAATATAAGATAAACACAGTCATTCATTCAAGTTCGACCAACCACATCACTTCATTTACAAGTCGCCACGGCCTGACGTTTCACCTGAAGAGGTTGGTCACGGCTTTGGGAATAACTTGGGGAATCTAGCTTTCAAGCCCGCGCAATTCCAAGCCATATTCCATGCGCGCGCAACTTCATTTCAAATTGTAACTTGGTCTCCTCCGTCAACAAAGAAAATCCTGTGAGGGATACTACCAGAGGAAGTCCACATTTGCGGCCAAGAATGTTACAGGGGAGAATTAACAACGTGGCTCTGTAGCTTATACCCCTCTCGAACCGCCCTGCTCCCGTCATTCACCCCAATCTTTACCAAGACTTATTCTTCCAATTTTTTTTATTTTCAATATATTTTTTTAATGTTTATTCATTTCTTGTCCCTAGATACACGTTGGTGTACACATTAAACCACGTTACCCTGTCTTCATCAATGGTCCGCATAATTCCAAGCCGCCATTTGTACGACTCTAGGCACCTTTTGTAGTCTAAAAGTATTTGGACCTCGTATTTTGGCAAATAAGTCTTCGCTCGCTATTCCTACAATATTTTTTCATATAATGTATTCCTGTTTGTATTCAACATTACATTATTATCTCTTAATTACTTAATATAAATTCACTTTTCTAAAAAAAAGTCTCCTTGCAATGAAAAGACCGTCAGTGGATCGAAATTAATTGTTATTTCAAGTCCCCACAATTTTTGAGACATTGATGAATCACCGACAATGTACTTCCCCAGTTCGGATTATTTGTAGTAAAATTACATTTTCATTCTTCCTCTACTAATCCCTTCTTTTGTCCAATTTGACCGAAAATATGTAACGTCTTTCTGAGGATACAAAATTTTGTGTTGATATATTCATTCTGTGTAGAGTTATCGTTTAATTATTGTATACATAATCGTACGCACACGGATATAACTATTATTTTTGGATTAAAAGGGTCAGTAAAATGAAATTCCCGTAAAAACGAATTTTCGAAGAATTACATTATTTCACTACATTACATTTATCATACATATTCTGATTTTCTCACTTTGTCTTGAAAGACATGAGATTTAAAAATAAGATTAATTTTATTCTCTAATATATATATATATATATATATATATATATATAAGCTATACTTGATTCATTGAGAGGTAAACCTAGATTGCACATTCTTGGCGGATTTATAGTGGGAAAATATATAAAATACAACATTCGCAGTGAATAAGAGTTCTTTTTTCACTTTTATAAATGATTAATTCATGACTAGAACAGAAGCAGCCGTAATGGTGGCCCGCGGAGTTACATTTCGATCTAATGGATTATTAATGGAGTGAGTGTGCCACTGTGAATTGCGGGATTTACACAGGTTAATCACTCAATGAACAGATTGTAGATAGATAAGTGTACCGATGACTTAAGATATTGCCGCTTGCAGATTACCCATGCGGTGGTCACTGTACCCGCCTACTTCAATGACGCCCAGAGACAGGCGACCAAGGACGCTGGAACCATCTCCGGTCTGAATGTGATGAGGATCATCAATGAGCCCACTGCGGCTGCCATTGCCTATGGTCTGGACAAGAAGGAGGGTGAAAAGAATGTACTGGTGTTCGATCTGGGCGGCGGTACTTTTGATGTCTCTCTTCTCACCATCGATAATGGCGTCTTTGAGGTAAGAGTGTGCAGAAGTAACGTGAGCGTGCTTGCCTAACTGTACACTTCACATTAACAGCGACACATTACTTTACATTGGGAAACTACTCATAAATATTACATACATGGTACAAACAGATATACTGTAACGTCTTTATTTAGGGGTACCTGGATAATAGGAAAGACATTTTAAAAAAATTGAATTGATTATGAATTTTGAATTGAGAAGGTTTCGGCATGAGGGGAAGGGAGAAAGAAGAGGGGAAGACGTAAACACATCCCGAGCTAGACTAGCTCTCTCCTCCTTTCATGCTGAAGCCTTCTCGATACTTCATCATTAACTAATTATAAATTATTTAATTTAAAACTATTTAGATCCCTAATTACAGACCGTTACATTACATAGTACTTGATTTGTGGTAAAACTGTTCAAAACTCATTACCAAAAAATTAGGAAAAGGAAACCAAATTGGTATAATCGTTACAGCCAAAAAAACGCTAGTTACTGACCGAAGAAATTTGTTTTGGGCTTGAGCTAGTTTTAGATATTTCAATATTGTATACCTCATTGGTGAATTGGACAACACAAGCATAAGTTGGGTAATATATGAAGGGTTGAAAGCCATAGTGGTGTAAGTCAATTTTTTTGTATTCTTGACTTATTTTTTTACGAAATCTTCATAGCCATAACTGTTGAGAGGAAGAGTGAAGTAAGTCCTAGTTCATTTTACTAGCCGACAGAATGCAACATTTTCCAGACTGTGAATGGAACAGCTATTTTGATACCAGTAATAGTGGTATGAGCCTTTGGCTTCTCATAATGAACCTAAAGTGACTTACACCACTATGGCTTTCAACCCTTCAAATAGGTATTTTTTAAATTAATTTAATATGCATATACAGTGGTTCTCGAATCTTAGATAGGTATTTACGGATGCACAGTCTCAATATTACGCTTTTTTTGACATTGAAACTTTTATAACAATTATGCAAACAAAAAAAAAAAAAGTATGTATACTTAAATCCAAAAATACACCAACTTGGCAGAGGGATCTTCTTGAGAAACTGACATCAAACATAACACAACAAAATTACTATGTACTGCAATAACTTATGAGCTATTGTACATTATTAGAAATATAAATTAATGATTTGTTTTACTTTAGGTTGTCTCGACCAATGGTGACACCCATCTGGGAGGTGAAGACTTCGACCAGCGAGTGATGGACCACTTCATCAAACTGTACAAGAAGAAGAAGGGGAAAGATATCAGAAAAGACAATCGGGCCGTGCAGAAACTGCGACGTGAAGTTGAGAAGGCGAAGAGAGCTCTATCTTCAAGTCATCAAGTGAGGATTGAAATCGAGAGCTTCTTTGAAGGAGAAGACTTCTCTGAGACACTCACCCGAGCCAAGTTTGAGGAGTTGAACATGGACCTGTTCAGATCTACAATGAAACCAGTGCAGAAGGTGCTCGAGGATGCGGACATGAACAAGAAAGATGTGGATGAGATAGTTCTGGTCGGAGGAAGTACCAGGATCCCCAAGGTGCAGCAGCTGGTCAAGGAGTTCTTCAATGGAAAGGAACCCTCCCGGGGTATCAACCCTGATGAAGCTGTAAGTATTTTTCGAATTTCTTAATGTGGTCCTTATGAATAATATGACATTTTTAAAGCAGACTACTTGCTTTTTTACATCTCTACTCGAGAAATATAAATAAAAATTTTTGGATTAGTTTGAAGATCACAGTTTTGTAGGAGGGCGAGCTCAGGGGAGATCGTCATAAAAAATAAACACTTCGTTTTTTCAACCAGTTTTTGAATATTTTTTTATTCTCGTTTAACACCAGAATAGGGAAAAAATGAACATTAAAGCTATTTGTTCATGGCGTGGAAATATTTTAAAATTGAACAGGATTACAATTTCAAGATATACTCCACATGTTCAAGCAGCTTTACATCTTTGTCTTCAGTTCCGACCTTAAAGAAGAATAAAAATAATAGAAACGTTAGTCGCAAAAATATATGTATATATATTTTTTTTTTTCATCATATAACCAGACATCGATTCGTATTCCTGCATTCAACTGTGATGTATTTTATTTAGAGCTAGAAAAAAGTATAATTATTTGAAAAAAGAAGGAAACAGCTTAGATTATTCCGATGAAATTTAAATGTTGGATTTTTTATTTACAAATGCGTGTACAACACTGGGTGCTCCTATCAGAAAGAAACGTTAAAAAATAAAAATTGAAAAATAAGGACCATCCTTGAGTATTTGTTAGTCCTGTGTGGAAGTTGCAGTTGGCTAACGTTCTTCTATTGTTCAGGTTGCCTACGGAGCGGCCGTCCAAGCCGGTGTTCTCTCAGGTGAACAGGACACAGACTCCATCGTCCTGCTCGATGTCAACCCTCTGACTATGGGTATTGAGACTGTCGGCGGAGTGATGACCAAACTCATCCCCAGGAACACTGTCATCCCCACGAAGAAGTCACAGATCTTCTCTACAGCTTCTGACAACCAGCACACTGTCACCATTCAGGTTGGTGGTTCTGTAGTGTACTTCTTCCCCCGTTTGAAATTTTGGCAGTTTGACAGATACATTGAATTTTAGTTATACCCAACGTATTAAGTGACAAGAATATTTTTGTAACAATTAGAATTCATTAAGTTGATAAGAACGTATATTCAGCCCAGTGTCATGATTGTCCCACTTTGTGTCAGATATTTATTATATTTTCCTTGAGTGTTGTTCTTACGTAAGAACATTAGATAAGATAAATGGATCTTTGTGATATTCAAACTCATAAGTATTGTGTTAACAATTGTAAGTCAATCAGGGGAATACTTATGTCCCCATGGTCATTATTAAATTTGTCATTTTTATGAGAACTGTTTGTAAAATGGTACCTGGGTGGGTGGGTACCTTATAGAACAAGTTGGTTTTCTTTAAAACTGACAATTCTGTTTTTTTTTGTGTTTTGTGATAGTTTTTGCGGTGTTGACCAGACGAAGGATAAAATGTTTTGTGATGTTTACAATGGGTGACCATTTTATTCCTTTTTGGCATCAATATCTCGATTAATACAGCGATTAGTTTAAAAGTAAAAAAAAAACTACAATAAAGAAGCCCTGCCACCGTGACAATTAGACTAACTGACCAGTCTTGTTTTTGTATGTGTTGGCTTGGCAACACTGATCTAATCTTTCACGCAGGTGAAGCTTGGAGGGTAAAGGGTGGTTTTAAGGAAGCCAAATGTAGTCTGCAATCTTGTTGCACTTGCCGACCGTTTGATCCACCAAGTTTTCAAATGTGGGCCGCATATCAAAATATATAAATGTATCGATCAATCAAATGGCGCAGAGGCCCTTATATAGGTAAAAAAAACTTTGAGCATGCCTTCCTTCGGATGGGTGTTAAGCGATGGTCCCGAGCCTATACGATTAAAGACCTAGACTCTAGGTGAATAAACCTCTGGGTAGGCAAAATTTAGACTCCTACATACAGTAGAGTCGGGCTCATGTCCATCAGAGAGTCGAAAGAGCTGTCTGGTAGTAGGCGATATGACGGTTCAAGCGCGGGCATGAGTCGCAATAACTAAATACAGAAACATGGTTCGGGTCCTTTTTATATCCCCAACATTCCCAGATTAAAATCAACTATTCCTGCGCCACTACAACTAACGACATCTATTAATTTTATTATATTTTATGCTAAAATATATTTAATCGAATTATGAGCATTGGTATGTGGCTGAAGGTTTCCAAGGCACACTAAAATAGTTTATTTGTGTCCATGACTGTGCTTTCATTTGCTAACTGATCGATTTTATACTCAATGAAAAATACCTCAACATTCCAGTATGTCACGAATGTTCCGATAAATAATGTTTAAAATACATTTGTTTTCCTATTATCTAATGGCAGCTACGTGTTACTGCTATTTGATTATCAGCAACTTCGGATTTTTCTATTTTTTTTTTTTTTTTTTTTTAATTAAAGAACAGAAGAACACATGATTCACAATTGGGTCAAAATCTGACGAGTATTTTCCCCTAACATTACATAATTGTTGATAAAATTAAAATACTTGAGTGAAAATGGTCCTGGTGTTAATTTAACAAACAAAAAAATATTTGTTCAGGTATATGAGGGTGAAAGACCGATGACGAAGGACAACCATCTTCTTGGAAAATTCGATCTTACCGGAATCCCACCAGCACCGAGAGGAATCCCTCAAATCGAAGTCACCTTTGAAATTGACGCTAACGGCATCCTCCAGGTATTTATTTCTTCATGAATCAATTATGTCAGAACACTATACTGTGCAACATAAGTATAATAAATTATACTAATGTATATAAATGCCAAAGTAAAAAGACTAAAAAAAAAACTGTAAGTGACGCGGTACTCACGAGAATTGATGTGTACATCTGCTTTAATTTCAAAATTTGCTGTCGTGCACTGATTTTGATTTAAATTTGTTTTATAATGATACAATAGGAAAGTAGTATGTTCTTCAATTTCTTTTATACATGAAATTATAGGTTTGTGATAGCTAAAATAATTATATTTTTTTAGATTTACACTGCTACATTTTTTTCTTCTACCAACACATTTTAATCATTATGACACATTTAAGCTATCGAAGCATCTTAACCTAAAAGTGTCCTATCGAAAGATCATTTTATACTTCGTAATATTGCTATTTTAGTTAAATTCACTACAGCGGTAAATATGATCAATAATAGAAATGCTCAAAAACAGCTCACATCACAGATAAAGAAGTGTGTAGTTGTGTGTGTGTGCTGCGCGCAACCGTCCGACACAGACACTTAAGCATGCACATCAACAAGACTTACGGTCTGACATAGCCCCTACCGAGAGCTAACATGTTTACACATCAAAAATAATTTATTAAATGTTACATCATATTAAATCCTTACAAGAAAACTGTATATGGGTTAATTGAAAATTAACAAGAAAGAAGGAAGGTTATGATAGAAATTGTAATATTCTTTTTTTACGTTTTATAATTTCCTGTAAGGCTCTTTATTTATTATTTAAAGTTGCAATCATATTACGTAAATATTATTTTTATTTTTGTTAAAAAAAAAAAAATACAAAACGACTTTAAAATTCTTTCCTTCCAAAAGTTGTGTTGGAAATTTAAAAAAAAAAATTTATTATTATTATTATTATTGTAGGTGTCAGCTGAGGATAAGGGAACAGGTAACCGAGAGAAAATCGTGATCACCAACGACCAGAACCGTCTCACCCCGGACGACATTGATAGGATGATCAAGGATGCTGAGAAATTTTCTGACGATGACAAAAAACTGAAGGAGAGGATTGAGTCGAGGAATGAGCTGGAGTCGTATGCCTACTCCCTCAAGAACCAACTTCAAGACAAGGACAAACTCGGTTCAAAGGTTAGTATATATTGTAGGGTTAAGAACATTCAGATAGGAACGGTGTATAGAATAATTAGAAAAATAGTTATAATTAGAGAAAAAAGTCAAATTTGAGTTAACTTAACAACACGTTTTTAAACATCTGGGCAAAGGGATGTCTCAAAGCAGTTACAATGATGTATTATATTCGTTGAGAAAAAGGGGATATTATCTCAAGATTTGGGAAGAGAGGTAACATTATGTGTTTTTGTAGCTACTTGTGCAAAAATACTAAATTGATAGCTAAAAAAAAAATGTTTCCCGCTCAAAAACTTATTAAAACAATTGTTTCACTCGATATAAAAATCATAGGTCAATATTTTTCCCACCCCTCCCAACCTCTCGCCTCTTTCGCTATTTGAAAATTTATATCTACGTTATTGGTAAGACATTTAGTGAAAAGAATGTTTAAAATAAAGAACGTTTTTCATGTAGGATGTAGCGCCGAGAAGTCGTGAAATAACTCATCTGCCTAATTAAACCGCGCCCTCTATTCAATTAGGCAGATTTAAAATATGAAGTTAAGTTGAAAGCCATTTTCCCGTGATAATTGGACAGACCATGAGGGCGACACCTAATTATTTTCCGCGGAATCGACCGAAGGGAAAGGGGGATCAGAGGAGAGGGCTTGACTGAAAACCTATACTGCCGATGTTAGTTATTAGTTATTGTGGCTTTAACTTAGCCCGACTCTAATGTGGGAGTCTTAAATTTCACCTACCCTAAATTTTTATTCACCTTTGATAAGGGGTCTTTAACGAGTACCTGACATCGTACAGAAAGGGGTCTTTAACGAGTACCTGACATCGTACAGACTCGGGACCATCGGTCGATGTCCCATGCAAAGAACGGCGTGCCTCAAGGTTTTTAAACCTCCCAGATTTCGAATCCGAGATCTTGAGCTCAGTAAGTAAGCACGCTACCTCAGAGTTACCGGTGCCCTCAAATCTACCGAGTCATGTGATGAATGATTCAACATAAAATTAATTATGAGCATTCATGATTTTTAGCCGAAACGGTCGATTGATTTTGGAGGGAGAGCGGAAACTTAATTTATTAATTCATGCTGGGGAAGTACATTGTCGATGATACACTGACGATTTATTTTCTTCTTTCTTTACTAACGTTTTTTCTTGTGTTCCTGTTTTTAGGTTTCTGATGAGGATAAAGCCACAATGGAGAAAGCTATCGATGAGAAGATCAAATGGTTGGATGAAAACCAAGGTGCGAACAGTGAAGACTTCACCGCTCAAAAAGACGAGCTGGAGAAGATCGTGCGGCCCATCATTTCCAAACTGTACCAGGGCGGAGCTCCACCTCCTCCCACCACCGAAGAGGACATCAAGGATGAACTATAAGACTGGACCCTATACAATTTTTCTCCCAACTGTTCTTGCAGTATTTATTTAACAAAAAAACTGAATTCTTTTAAAGAATAATTCCAAAACAGGTTTGTATAATTTCTTATGTATAGTGTGAGGTGAATAAGACATTATTCCTACAAAATGTTTTTTAGGCTTTAGAAGTAGGAATTATTTTTCTTTGTACTTTTTGTTAATAATAAAAAAAAATTAATTTATTTGTTATTTTTAAAATAATTTATAAATTGACGTTATGACATAATCTTCATTATTAAAACTTTTGAAGTTATTTTCAGTGTATTTTCTGTCATTACGACAATTTGATATGTGAGGATGAATATTTGGTGTATTTTTCTTTTCTTTTTTCCTTTTGATTTGTTTTGTGATGTGATCTGAGAGTTTTGTAAAAAATAAAGGAAATATGAAAAAAGTTAAGATTTGTGTTTTTTATTTTCTTATACCTATAGTATAATAAGGAAGAATTGTAATCTTGCAAAAATCTGAGATCGAGATTTCAACTGATTTTCACATCTCAAGGTCCCCTGAATACGTTTTGACCATTTTGATGATGTCTGTCTGTACGTATGTGATGAGAAAAGTTGTGAGCACTACCGCAAAAACGATTGTAGCTACCTAACTACATTTTACAAGATAAAGCTTATGTTTATGACCTAATCAAAAATATTTTCGTGTTAGTGAATACGGAAATACATAATTTCTATGAAATATGATTTTTTACAGGTCGCCCGGTTTCCGAGATATATGCTGTCTTAAAACATATGTATTTTTAGACGTTTCCTTGATTTACCCGAAAACGGTTAGTCCTGTCGAAAAATTTATTCTAAAGAAAAGAAAAATTTATTCTAATAAGTCCTCCGATTTGAGATGGGATCATCAATATGACAAAAGTTGCAGCGCCCCGAAGAATGTAAACTAAATGTCTATAAGGAATATAAGTAATTTGTGACATGGCCATTACAGGACTTTCTTATACCAACCACGCTTACAGATTACTCTCTCTCCCCCTTTTCAAAATTATTTCATACTGGGTATAAGAATGTCTACTCTCAAGATAACATTGTACAAAGAGACAAAATGAAATGTTTTTGAGAAGGGGAGTGGGAGAGAGAGTGATCTGGAAGCGTTGTTGGTATAAGAAAATCCTGTAATGGCCACATCACATATATTTTTATTTATTCTTTTACCCATCACAAGGGTCTAAGTGTCAAAAAAAATCTATTTTTAGCTAATTGTTGGGTCTTCTAAAGGGTTCTAAAGGGACGAATATGTTTCAAACAATTTGGGCCTTCCTAACGTTACCTTCAAGCTTGTGCTTGATCATGCAGTCAATTTATAGCGTCTATTGTCTTTAGTAGGGTGGCAGATAAACCTTTGTTATCTCTGTTAGTTCAGACTGTTGCCTCTCATATTAAAAATTACGTTCTTAGCTCAGAGCAGTTCTTTCATTCTCATACTTCTGCGTGAGCCAGGGTCTCTGGGAGCGCTGGTCCATTCTTTTCACGCTTCACACAGCTGACATTCCTACTCATCCTTCAACTCACACACATTCCTAACTGTAAAGCACGAGGATTATCTAGTTGAAATTCCTTTCTTGAGGGTCTCGAGGTTTCAACTGATTTTCACGTTTCAGGGTCCCTTGAATAGGTTTTGACCATATTCGCGATGATGTCAGTCTTTGTGTGTGTGTATGTGATTGAAAAGTTGTGAGATATCTACTGCAAAAACGATTATAGCTATGAACTTGGAATTTGGAGTGAAGGAGTCACATGTGTTAACTTAGGTCTGATTAGATTTTGGCTGAAATCAGACGAAAATTGAGACCACTTTACTCCGGGGCCTAAGTACATTTTACAAGAAACCGCTTACGTTTATGACCCTGAAAAATCTTTTCAATTAAGAGTTGTAGAGAATGCTGAAATACGGTTTTTCACAGACATCCCGTTTTCTGCCAAAAATCATCTTGATTTATGCAGTTTTAAAACATATTTTCATTAGTTTTCTACACTTTTTACTTATTACAAGTTTGCACAATAAGTCCGCGTTTCTCAAATGTTGTGGTTGGTGTACTACTGCTCGAATATCGAATAAAGAAGTATGTGTTCCTTGATAAGTGCTTATATAGGTTGGCCGTACAACTTCATCAATATCGTTACAGTATGGAGACTGTTATACAATTTGTCGATTTAATTTGACCAGTTCCATAATTAACTGATAACAATTTTTTCTCGTTGCGGTTGGTTAGTTTGTGACGAACCATATTTAAATGTAGTCTTAAAACATCCTCAAATTGGCTGCCACGTGGATCTCTACCAATAGACTACTTTTTTTATGAGTACCGAAACAACTAGAATACTTAAATTGATGAGTAAAATTTGGAATTTCCTATGTAGAAAAGGTGATATGTTAAGTGCTATAACTTTTTTTATGCACTTATATGATTAAAAAATATAAAGAAAAACGTGTGTATTGTTCATTACAAAATACTATTTCACAAAATATATGGGAATACTTTCGGTATTGCTAGCATCTTCAGCCACGACTTAATGTTAAGCGACCTAACAAACTTTGTTAAGTCGTGGCTGAAGATGGTAGCAATACCGAAAGTACTCCCGTATATTTTAATATATTTTGTGAAATAGACAATACATACGTTTTTCTTTATATTTATTGTTTCACAATATCTCTGCAAAAAATGTACCGCTTATATGATTATTATTCCAATTTTCCCTCTCCATGTGATAACAATTCGAAGCAGCTTCGTATAATTTTCTAGTGTCCTGCAATTTAGACTCTAGAATCTTCCATGAAAGATGAACTACCATGTGTAAGGATGCTAGAAAAGTAGTGGTTAACGTGAAAAAAACAAAATTTTATTTAAAATGACAACAAAATAAAGGCAGAATTACTTTATGTTGACCCCTTTGAGCGTGGCGGCAGTGACAAAGCCTTTTCCTTCTACTGTCCATCGGGTGCCTTTATAGGTAGCGTAGAGTTCGCCGTCAGTCTTCAAATCAGGAGCTACCGTCTCAAATATCTAAACACAACGAAATACCGCATTAAATTTCTAGTATTTGTAAAATACGAGCTAAGGAAGAACAATATTTTCAAAGATAATGGAGAGAAATTAAAAATGAAGTCCTATTTGTAATATAGAGGCGTCGCGTCGCGTTTTTAATAAAAAAAATTGATATTTGAATTTACTTTTAAATCTAAAGTGCGGAGATTTTCTCAAAAATGCTTTGTCTTTACTAATTTAAAATGTCCAAAGGATGCCAGCTCTATTATGTAATAGAACGATCATTTAAATTTACTGATTTTAAATATATAAATTGGATTTCTATAGTCCAAAGGCGAAGGATTCGTCAGCGAAAAGAGTTTTGAAAAACCAAATTCTTAAATCAATATTGACTTGCGATGGCATGGGAAACAAACTACTGACAAATTAGCAACTCATATTTAAAAATGAATATATTTACAATACTAAAAACAATTAATACTTAAAATAAAAATAAAAATTATAATATATAATATAAATCTTATTGGCTATTGAAAGCGGTAGAGACAGGGGCTGGAGAGATAGACCGGATGTTGATCGGATGCTAGGTGGGTCTGCGATGTCCAGAGTATAGAATGAATGACTCAACGGCTGGGATGGGGCTGGTCATCTGGGCTCTGTGACTGGAGACTCCACCTGACTCTTCCCCACTGAACTCTAGGAAGTGAACCTCTCCTAGATCTCAACTGTAACTGAATGTCTTCGACTCCTCACTTGGAACTCCTGCACTTCCCGAGGCTTGCATCTTCCCCCACTACTTCTCCTCCTCGGCCATTTTGCCTGGCGGGGATCCGCGGTTTCTCCTCTGAGCCTCTATTTTTACCTCTGTCCACTTTAATTTGGACATTCCAGATAGTTTTAATATGCCCCTATTTGCCCTTGTTATCTTTATGTTGGCCGTTTTATATACCACTAACAGCGGGCTTGGAGCTCTAATCTGGTAACTATCTTCATACTGTCATTCTTCTGTCAACTGGATGGGTTGTAAAAGGCTATATGAATACTCACAGGTAACTGGTGTTGCCTTCTTTTATTGCACCCTGTCAGCTTATTTTAGGCCAGTACTTGATGAAGGCAAACTATGGATACCTGTGTGGTACCTCTCTCCTTTATCCTTGCTACCTGTCTCTAGCCTCTAAAATTCTTCTTCCTTTCTCCATAATATACATATTATTTATTTTACCTATTTTAAATTATAATACATTTGGCCTATGCAACTATTGACTACATTACATATTATGAAATGTATACTACAGTAAAGCATTGATTATCCGAATACCGATCAACCGAAACATCGGTTAAATGAAAGCGATCCAGTCGGCAAATTAAACGTAAACGCGTTGTTCTCAGTGATTCTGATAAACTTAAGTTTAAAGTTGTTTTTTTGCCTTCCTACGTTACTTCAGTCCTCCAACCGATGGACCAGGGGGTCATTGAAAGCATTAAACGATATTACAGAAAGGCATTGCTGCGTATGGTTCTGATCAGGGAAGAGTACGAAAAACAACAATATGGACCATCCAATGAGGTAGCTTTTCATTGCCTTGAGACGGCTATGAAATGGTTAGAACAAGAACAATATGATGCTGTCCAATTGCAGTCTTTAAAACGTGTGCGAGGTTTAGCTACAAAAAAAAAAAAACAGTCTCAGCTCTGCATCAAAAGAAAATGTTGGACTTCCTTTCCTAAACTGTATTCCTACTTTAATGTACTACTTTATGCATGGTATGTAACTGTTCCATTGTTTCATATTGTTCCTATGACACTGAAACAATTTTTTTCGTAATTGATAGGTTATCCGAAAACCCCCAGTCCCCAATTGAGGTGCTCATAACAAAAACAGCCCTAGTCAAAAATAGCAAATTTTCAGGGGAAAAAAAAACCTTTGTGCTTCTTTCAGGTTCAAGTAATTCAAATGATTTTTTGCTGATGCTTAGTTGGGTATATTAGTAAACTAATAGGGGGTAGCCAACCCTCAGAAATTGCATACCCCCTGACAAGGGTTGTTTTTGTATGAAATAAAAATGGGTGCAAAAAGAAATAAAACTTGTTTATCCAATGTTTTAATAGAACAATATTAGTACCTTATATAAAGCTTGTCAAAAAATACTAACAAATAATAAGAAAAAATAGAAAGTATATAAAATAAAAATGATATTATTACACATTTATTAATAAATCCATCATTTCCATCAAAAAATGCACTTGTCAGTTGACATGGGTTGTTTTTGCAGAACCGGTCAAATTTCTCTGGTCTGTAACTCTAGACAGGGGCCGTTCTTATTTGCACTCTATTAACAGGGTTATTAGTACCATCTTCTACTATAAGAATGCGCTGAAATCTCAAAAACGTAAACAATTGACAAGGGCTGTTTTTGTTATGAGCAACTCAATTGTTTCAGGTAATCGATGCTCTACTGTATTTTTATTATTTTCGCGAGGTGGCTAATCTACTAGTAGTACCTTTTTCTTAGGGTTGAGGACAGGGTCAGGGTGATTGGGGTAGCCCTCGCAGGAGATAGGATCACCGGGTAATGAGGTGGGAGGTGGAGAGAGGACCTCGACCTGACCCTCAGTGCTGGCACACATCACCATCCCTTCAGATGTCACCCCTCGCATCTTGGCCGGCTTCAGGTTGGTCAGGATGATGACGAGCCGCCCTTCCAGCTCCGTCTGCGGCACGTACTTCACCAACCCACTCACCTGTACGTGACAGAAACAGGAGTTATATGAACATTAGGGATCATGTGAATCAGTACACGAAACCGTACACCTGTAGCAATACAAGTATTTTAATCCCAAAGCTGAAAAACAGATTTTACGAGAGAGAAAAATAATGGTGGATACAAGCAGAAAGAGTATATTTTTAGTTACACAATCAATTCGCATCTACTCCGAGCTTCGTTATAAAATATATATATATATTTTAAATCTGATTACGACTTCAAGAAGTTTAATTCAACCGTCGTAGACCAGCTGAGACAGAAGTAGACGAAAGAAGAGGAAGGCACCAGAATAAAATACATTTTCCAATTTTCGTAGTAATTATTGAATACATTTCTGCAATCTGGTTAGTTAGTTATTACGACTCATGTCCGGGCTTTAACTACAAGGTCATATCGCCTACTACCAGAGCGCTCATTCGTTACTCTGGTGGATAAGAACCCGACTCTACTATGGGGGTCCTAAAATTTTGCCTACCCTAAATTTTTATTCACCTAGGGTAGGGGACTTTAATGGGTACCTGACATCGTACAGACTCGGGACCATCGCTTAACGTCCCACCGACGGACGGCGTGCCTAAGATTGTACCTCCCAGATAAAATAAACTAAGGGTCTCGGCCGGGTTACGAACCGGCTATCTTTAGCTCAGTAAGCAAGCACGCATACCACTGAGCTACCGGCGCCCCTTTCTGCAATCTGTGTCAATATTGTGGAAAGCTAATAAAATAAATAAAAATAAAGAACTTGTTTACCTTCTATATTGTCTAATTCCACAAAAATATCGTCGGCGTACAAGGAAAATCAGCTAAGTCCAGTTTTGTTAAAATTCATATTTACCATTATCAAGTATGCAACTGCTTTCTTCTTCATTTTAAAAACTCTCCAGGTCCAAAATATTCACTGAACAGCTTGAAATGACAGTACGGTTTCATATCAAGTCCTATGTGGAATGTTTGCTGTCTGAGAAAATACATTAAGTGCAGCTAGAAGTATTTGGACTTAGCTGATTTTCCTTGTACGCCTACGATATATACATAAAGTATACCAGGTTCGGATTACTCCATTGTCAGCCCAAAGTTTACTTTCTACGTCTTTCACATCATGAATTCAATTGCTTTGAAGGATGATTCAGTGAAATCAAACGAAAGTGTCAGACATGCCCATTCTGTAGCGTTGGCCATATTTTCATTGTAAAATATAGTTAAATTATTGTTTGTTTTTTTCTCGCAAAAGTGAAAGTAATGACAAATCATCCATGATACATTTTTTAAGATTTTAAAGGGGATGTCGAGTATTTAAAAATGAGATCCTCTGGGTTAGACAGACAAAAAGGGAGAGGTAATACTGTGATTAAGATGAAGACTTGACTTACCACGGTGATAGGCTGAGGGCCGCCGATGTCAACCTTCTCAACGTAGAGAGAGTCTGCGTCTGGATGTTTCTCAACTTGGAGGATCTTACCAACCTTCATGTTCAACCGACCCATGTCCACAGGTAGATCATCTAAGAGAAATACAAAAAATAGAATAGTAACGTCTTGAGTTAACTTCATGTGAAATTATGGCATTTAAAAAAAAAAAAAGACTGCAAGGTACTGTCTCACACTTGAACGTAATTTTCTAAATGGGTGGGAGCAGATATTTGACATTTAGGAAGTCATCTTATCTCTGCAAGATAGAATTAAGGATTCAGGAACAAGGAAAACAGCCCCTCATTTTGTGATAGGACCAGGAGTTGTACTCTGTACCAAACCAAAGGTACTTCACTGAAATAGAGTTGGTCAATGCCATTGTGCAAGACTAGACAAGAAATATTCCCTGGATCTGACAACGAAGGGGGAAAACGTACATCTATGCCTTTTATTACAACTCGTTCAAAAGATGACCGACATAATACAAAAAACTGATACTAACATAAGAAAGAACTGAAATGGCCCAAGTAATACATACCTTCTTTTTTGAGTTCTTTTTCCGATTTTTTTCCTTCCTTTTTGTTTTTTTTCACATTCTCTTTGAGTTTGTCAACCTTTGCTTCTTTAATTTCAACTGATTTCGCTTCTTTCTTAGGAACCCTGACTTCGTCAGTTTTCGCTTCGCATCTTACCGCACCACTATGCACTATCGAAGTTGTGACCTAGGATATTGTAATTTAATATAAGCAATTAAAGGATACTTAAATATTAAATAATCATCTAAACTCACCTGAGTCTTCCCATTTTTTTCTTCTAACCGTATTAGTTCTGCTTTGTAATTTTCTACTTGTTTCTCTAAATCCCTGTTTTCTTTCTCCAAACGTTCAATCAGAACATTATCTAGAAGTCCGGATTCCATTTCATTTATCTGGAATCAAAATATGTTGGTAAACGACATTCAAAAAAATATATATATATACATTAGGAGAAATATTACCTCAGACTTCAATGTATTCACAGTTTTGCCGATTTCTTTGGCATTTAACAAAACTTTCTGAAGTCGGTCCATCCCTGAAGGCAATTTCTTTAAATTATTACGAACAAAACTATTCTCAGAACTTTTCAACCAAGACCATGCTAAAATTCTAGAAATCGCCATATCGATAGGAGATAATATTCGATTGAACTCTCCTTACGATAGAACAAAACTGAAAGGATCGAGAAAAGTTTTCAACTTCCTTCGAAATGTACGTCTTTATACTTTCTAGGTTGCATGAACAAATCACAAACCAATAATAGACTGACCGAATGGTATTTATATATATAGTTAATCATAATTAATAGAATCAAAGAAACATCTAAAATGAAAATCTTAAATCGACTTTTTTTTCATCACAGTCAAAGTTAATAGCAATCTTTGGAGTCTTCTACTACTGTTATCCTAATGCCTTACATTTGACCAAAATTTAAATGATGACTGAACCTAAAATCTTAGTTTTGTTCGGCAGCGAAACTGGAACTGCACAGGATGTTGCTGAATGTATCTGGCGAGACTCGAAAAGGTGGAATATATACTTTTTTTCTTTCTTTCAGAACTATTACTTTTTATTTGAAATTAGATAAATAGGTCCTGTCAACTATTCATGTTCCATTTAATTTTTATATTTATAGGCTCGGCTTTGTTGGGGATGTACTGTCCATGGACGAGTATACAATTTGTAATCTGATTTACGAACCTCTCATCGTTTTCGTTTGTTCCACAACTGGCCAAGGTGATCCTCCGGAAAATATGAGGAAGTTTTGGAAATTCCTACTAAGGAAGAACCTTCCTTCAAACTCTCTAGCCAATTCTCGGTAAGGTTATTATTTTTTTCTTCTGTTGTGTACATATTTCATTAGTGTTAAGATTATAGTACTGGCGATAAACCTATCGTAAAAGTTACTAAATTCTTACAGGCTAACAATCAGAGCCATAACTTCCCCTATACTTCGTATAGCTCAAAGTGATTTGTCAAAAGTTTAGGACTATTAAAGATTCAATGAATTTGTATTTTTTTTTTTAAATCTTAATTCAATTTATGTCAGTGAAGATGGTGTTTTGTTCTTTGTCAGAGTAGCGGTGCTAGGTCTTGGCGACTCGTCTTATCCCAAGTTCAATTTCGCCGCCAAGAAGTTGTCCCGTCGTCTGACATCCCTGGGAGCGGAACAACTACAAGAGATTGGACTTTGCGATGATCAGCACGATCTGGGACATGACGCTGTCGTGGCACCTTGGACGACCCAACTCTGGGAAGCTCTTCGTCAGCTTTACCCTACCATCCTTCCACAGTCTTTGGGAAACAAAACTCTTATTATCAGGTAGTTTTTTTTTTTTTACACGAATCTATTTCTGAAGCTCTCGACACATTAATCGAACTTTTGCTAATCAGTGAGTATGTTAAATTCGTCTAAAACTCTAGGCCTAAATTATCACATGAAAATCACCATTAGCAGTTAATATTTTTCCCCTATCATATAGGATAATGTAAATTTCTGTGTATCCATATTAAAACGAAAACAACTTAACATACGTCATTCATAGGTAAGAAACTGAGTTTAAAAATAAATAACCTATATTTTAAAAAAAATATTGTATATTTCACAAAATATATGATTTAACGACATTAAGTCGTGACTGATGACGGCAGAAATACGGAAAATACTCCCAAGTATGGTATATCTACCTATATTTTGTGAAATAGACACTATTCGAAAAAATGTTCCATATATTTTGTGAAATAGACCATATTTAGTGGAACAACGCGTTTTTCTTTATTTTCATTAACTGCTTGACAATATCTCTGCAGAAAATGTTAAGTATCATTGAGTTCCGTTTGTTTCTCACTTGGTAGTAATCTTAAAAATATCGTACCAAATGAAACATTCATCACACTATGTTATATATATTTTCATTATATAATTAATTACGGTTTAATACATGAGGAGTTTATAGCTCTAAAGCTAATAATTCAAGACTCCAAAAGAAAACACTAACAATAAGTATAATAAATAATCAAAGGACAAGCTGGAGAGAAATATTAAAAAACTTGTCATTACCTTCGATATTCATACTTGAAGCATTAATGGTAAAAAAAATATAAATATTTCAATTCAACCAAACTAATCATGATTTATACCATAAATAACCAAACTTTTTTCTTTTTTTTTTAAGTATGACTTATAAAGTTATAAAGGAATCAACTTATGTCCTTTCCCTCTTCTTGAAAGCAATATACACAATTTAAAAAAAAATTAAATTGAATGGGAAATCCAATTTTTTTTTTTCTACGAATATAAATATAAAATATTAATTAAAAAAATAACTATTGTATTTATTAGTATTAGGAATAAAAATAATTACTATTGTATTTATTAGTATTAGGAATTTTATGTTCATTTATCTTCGGTTATTATCATCATTTTTTTTTAGATATTTAGTATATTCATCTCATATGTGTTTATTTTCTAAGTTTTAATATAGGTTGATGTATTTATGTAATTTATAAGCTATTTTAGTGTACAAAAGAGTATGGCGTATCCGGTTTAATGGAAAGTAAATATTATTATTATTTAGTTGTTTTAAATTTTTGTTTTCCTGTGTCTACAGATGGATGGTGGTAGAGACGGAAGAAACTGGCGACCCACTTGATTTTCCTCCTGGGGAACCAAATGAAAGGATTTGGGCAAAAGTCACTGAAAATTCAAAGACCACACCTCCACAACATTTTCAGGTTTTCAAAAATATAGTCGTAACTTGGGACTTGATAGTTAAGGTATCAGGTTATAGCTCGTTAAGCTGTCAGATAATTAGATTAATTTTTTTATAAAAATCTCTTTCTTTGACATATTTTTCTGCAATTAATTGAGACTATGTATTTTAAAACAAGAAATAACAATTCATTCAGTTTCATTTATTTGTTGTATAGCTTGTCTCAATCTACATATGCAAGAATACGTAAAATAATTAAAATATTTACTTATTCTTTATACTTAATAATAAATAAAAACGTAATTAAACATCTTTACCAACAATATATATATATATTATACGTCTGCCGCAGTGCCACCCCCATATTTCGGTGCTCTAGGCGGCCGCGCCCACCCTGAATACATACTAAGAGGATAAGACCAAACAACTCCAACTCCCTCTATAATGATCCTACATTCCACATTTTCAGAATCTCATGTTTTATTAATTATGATTCGGGGAGGGTATTGTCGGTTCAGAGATATTTGAGTTGTTCAGAGGCTAATAAGTAAAAAAATTATAATTTTTTGGATGAGTGGAAGGGAATTTTAGAATTGAAAAAATATGAAATTTGCAATAGAGTCTTATAAATGTTTATTCATCAAATTAGGGACCTACTGCATGATCTAGGTCGATAATTTATAAAGATTTTTAGTATATTTCAAGAATATATAGGCCTTTGAAGCGGTGTGTATGTGTTGCTCAACGGTTTTATTATGACGTTTGGATGAGGAAAACGTTTTTAACTAAATACTTTCTCTCTGGCACACCCTTAGAGATGCGCGACCAATGGTGACTCCTAGTCGAAGCCCTTACCACCAAGGGATTGTTGTGACAGACAGACATCTGTCCGTTGGTATGATTAGTCTCTGAACAACATATTTCTTCTTCAATTGACCCGCCATCCGTCTGATCACTTCAGATTGAACCTACTCTAACCTTAACTAAGTCCCAACCTACGAAGGTCTATCTACAGAGAGATGTTGTTTCTAACTGCCTATATGTGGTTGACAGGACGTCCGGCTGATCACCCTGGAGCCTGAGTCCCCCGTCTGCTACAGTCCTGGTGCAGTGCTCCTCCTGAGGCCTCGCTCACCTCCCTCCTTCGTCAGTCTTCTTCTGTCTCTCTTAGCAGAGAAGGCCCACTGCTCTTTCAGGCTACGCTCCAGGCATCTCCCCCTCCCTCCAGTTCTGGACAACAAAGTTCTATCTGTGGCTGAATTGGCTTCTACTTATTGGGATCTCAATGTAAGTTGTTCTCATATTTGTTATTCCTGCAAAGGTGGCTTGTAAACAAACAAAGGTTGACCTTAGTTCTCCATTAAATATATTTGTTTTATTCTGTTAACAATTCACCTATCAAGACATTATGATTATCTAAACTTTTATGATAATTATTCTATATCTATTATCGTAATATTAAACATCAGACTCTTAGAGATCGGGGCGATTTCATAAATGTACTTTTTCCTAGCGATCGAGATACCCTTCCAGCAAAACTTGCTTTTTGTTCCGGAGCGTTCAGTGTCGGTATATAACGTATCCTTATCAAGTTTAATGTTCCTTTCTGGAATCTGGATGATCCTGAGACTGTACGATTTCAGGTACTCCTTAAAGTCTTGGTTTATAGCTAAACCTGAGGATGGTGTAATGCCCAAACCGGTTGTTTATGTTTACTCTTGTTAAATAGACAATATTTTAAAAAAAACGTTATTTATTTGTCCAATGTTTTTTTCAAAACATTTGTTCCTATTGGTTTTGGAAGGATATGTCTCTGGTGTTTGGGCAAAAGGGCTGAAGTCAGCAAATCTGAATTTTAGGAGAGACATTTCTGAAGGTTTGATTCCCGCAAATCAGGTAAAGCACATTTATGTTACTTGAAATATTATTTCAATAAAAGTATTAAATATAAACAAAGTAAAATATTCCAACAATGAGTTACATTTGGTTTAAATATTTAAATGCACTAAATCTTTTGGATCACAACACTTATTCTGACTTGAGCCGTTTTGCCCAAACACCAGAGATATACGAGAGTTATGTCAGGATTTATTGTTATCTATCCACCAAGTCAGCAGCTTCCTATATATACCCCCACCAACTCTGCAACCAGAGCCTCAGTAGTCAAGTAGGACTTATAGAGTTAATATCATAGACTAGTGTTTGTATTTTAGAATAAGGTAAAATAAACTGTGCTTTTTAAAAAACCTTATATTTCTAATCAACACTTAACTCGAGTATATATACGTCATTCCAACTCACTTTTCGCTATTAATAAAAAATAAATAGAATAGTTTTATCTTTATTTAGTTTTCCCTGAAATTTCCTTCTATTTCTTTATAATTCTATTTCTCAAATATAAAAGAGACCTGACGACGACCTCTTTAACGTATCTGGTGTCTCTTCCTCAGTTTCGTTCTCTGCTTGGTTACTTCGCTCCAAGGACGGATCTTCTGTCTGAGTTGTTGCCGTTGTCATAACCTCTTCCTCCTTTTTTCTAGCAAAATCCCCATCCAGTGTGACCGAGGGTTCTCGCCTTTCTGCTTCTTCTAACAAATGTCTAAACCTAAAATGGGTTAGAGATTTGATTTGATTTGAAGAATGGCCAAAATATAAAACAAAAAGAAAAGGATTGAAATAGTTTCAAGAATTTAGTTTTTACGATTTTTCTTTTGATTTTTGTTTCAATGTTTAATTTTATAGTGTAGATGTAAGAAAATAAACCCAATTATTTGTTCTCGTAAATTCTATGCTATACATTTTTCCTGTTGGCCCAGTAAGATACTTTGTAAACCTTTGGATTAGATTTAATATTTTTGAAAAATTTAGAAAACATATGGCATCTCTTTAGAAATCCAAATGAAAAGTTTGTTAATTGAAATTTTGTTTAAATACGTGCACTTTCTTAAAAATTGTACTTCTTAAACTTTTGATACTTTTTAGGGCCCTTTTCGGAAATTACTGTAGAAATCAAAATTTAGTAAAAAGACCAGTTATAAAATGTCTATAGGAAATGTGGTAATTTATTGTTTATATTATTATTTCATTATTATTAATTCAATTATTATTTATACTTATATATTTTTAGTTGGGAGGGAGAGTGATCTATACAAAAGTGTTTGGTATAGGTAAGTAAGTCCTGTTATGGCCTCATCATATATACAATGTATATGAGGCCATAACAGGACTTATGGTATTTAGAGGTTTTCGAGGTCGCTGAATAAGATGCTGTTGTCAAAAAGTCGATTTTGACAGTTGACAGCTGTCAAAACGCTCTCAACAAGGCTGCAATTTTTAAAAAAGCCGTATAAGAACTCTTTTTATATGTTTTCGCGGTCACTGAAATTGAATTTCGACCCGAAATTTGAGCTCAAACACATCCCAGTTTTAAAAAGAGTTGTAAGAGAAATTTTGAAATAATTTCATTTAAATCATGCCTTGGGGTTGTTTTTAAAGGCACATAATGCAAATATCACATAGTAATTTAATTTAAAGAAATAATATTTATTACAACAAATCATGTTGAAACATTATCCCTTTGTTCGAATAAGAACGATCGAACAAAAAAAAAAGTTAATATTAATTTAAAACTATATTTTTCACATAAACAACCATAAAATTCTAGACTCAGAATAAATCTTAGTTTACATTTTTTTTGATCGGAATTTAAATTAAGAATGTTTTTTGTGAGTTTACAAATTTAAATTAATCTTTGTTAAAGTATATTAATATTATAAACTTTAAGTGTATAATTAGTTATTGATTAAAAAAGTTTATCATAATTTGCTAAATAAAGTTCTGTTGAGATCAACGTTGAGCACTGTGATGTGTTGAAATTGAATTTCGACCCAAAATTTGAGCTCAGTGACCGCGAAAACATATAAAAAGCGTTCTTATACGGCTTTTTTGAAAATTGGAGCCTTGTTGACAGCGTTTTGACAGCTGTCAACTGTCAAAATCGACTTTTTGACAACGGCATCTTATTCAGCGACCTCGAAAACCTCTAAATACCATAAGTTTTAAGAATACCAATGAAAACCTATGGAGCTAAGCATGCGTGAAAGCAATAGTCGTTGAATCCTATGTTAAATTCCATTAAAATTTCAACCCTTGTGGGGCACGGGTTTTTTAATGGTATTTTTAATTTTTTTAGAGCCAAAAATTTTGTTTCGGGTTGAAGAAAATTTCTAGGGTGCACACGTTTCAAAATCGCGAAATGGCATATTTAAGGACCACCCTAATGTATATATGATGAGGCCATAACAGGACTTACTTACCTATACCAAACACTTTTGTATAGATCACTCTCCCTCCCCACTATAAAATTCATTGCGTACTGGCATTACTAGGTATAAGAAAGACTCAGAATTACGCTGCATAATGAAACAAAGAAAACAGCTGATGCCAACATATTACTTTCAAATACCCACCTTGAGGGGGTGATCTGTAAAAAGGGGTTGGTATAAGAAAGTCCTGTTATAGACGCTCGTAGATATTTTATAAATAAAATAGTATTATTTTATCTGTTTCATCTAACTTTTATGAGGGAAGGCGAGAGAAAGGACTTTAAAACGGACATATTCTGAAGTTCTACCCTTTTGGTGTCAAAAAATACAAAAAACGTATGATTTTTTTTTTTCACGTTTATATCTCTAGTTATGGTTGACCAGTTGACCGTGGGAGGAAAGCTGTAAGCGGTGGAGGAGTCTCCAAGTTGGACCTTCCAAAGTTTGGAAATTCTCCGGAGTGTTGAGTTCGTCAAGTTTAGAGAGGGACTTTGCTTCTTAACTTGGGAACTTTTCTCATAACGTTTCATAGTAGCCCAAATGACCATCACACCTCTTCTTCCATTTGATTAGAGATGTAAAGGTACCTCCATGAGGTACCTTTACATCTCTAATCTTACACAAAATGATGCCCCCATTAGACCGGTGGTATCTTACATAAATTCCCCTACTTATAAATTATCGAAATTCGTCAATAAAAAATTAAGGCATTTTATCAATTTTTCGCCACCTTTCACCGTTATCAACTCATGAGATCTCGTCAATAAGATTAGAGATGTAAAGGTACCTCATGGAGCCAAGTTGATATCATTAGACGTCTCTAACCACTTTACGAATGTCCCCGTAACCAAATGTCTAGAGTTAGTTATGGGCCTAATAAACAATTCAAATAGGTCCATTTTTGAAAAAATAGAACTTTGTAACCTTTAAGAACCGTGCGTAGAACAAAATTATTTCATCTTCAATAGTGAATTATATAAACAGAAAGAGGGGTTAGCGATGTGGTCCAGCCTGTCTCCCCTGCTAGCTGATATATTCATGGATAGAATTGAGAGGGAAATTCTACAGAAGTCTCCATTTAACAGTAATATCATGTTTTGGAAGCGGTACGTGGACGATATTTTGATACTTTTTAACGGAACAGAAAGACAAATTCACTTATTTTTTGACTATGTCAACAAAGTCCACAACAAAATAAAATTTACGTTGGAAATAGGAGGTCAAACCATAAATTTTCTGAACTTGAAGATCAAAATTAATAACAAGAAATTCGAATTTAGCATTCACAGAAAACCGACTACAACAGACACGGTAATACACCCATCTTCTAACTGTCCTTCCAGTTTCAAATATGCGGCCTTTTATTCGTTGTTCCATGGAACCTACTCGATCCCAATGACACAACAATCAAAAGATAAAGAACTTAAGATCATCAAGGAAATAGCCAAAAACAATAGCTACCCACAAAAAACAATAAATAAAATTGAAAAGAAGGTCAAAAATCATAATTTTAGGAACAAACTGACTAAATTAGAAACACAAAATAAAGTTTAGAATAGATGGGTCAGATTAACTTAACACGGAAAAATTAAGAGTTGAAAAAAGAAGGTTTCAATATCGGGTTTAAAACTATCAATCCCATAAGCCAGTGCCTAGAGAGAGGTAGGGACAAAACAGGTATTGAGAATAAAAGCGGTGTCTATAGTCTAGAGTGTGCGACGTGCAGTCAATTATACATTGGACAGACAGGACGTCGTTTTAGGGAAAGAAATAAAGAACACACGGCCGAAATAAAGAACTGAGGAAACCGTTCTACATTCGCGACCCACATAATTGACAATAGCCACACTTTCGACCCATCTACAGGCTACTTGATAGCTTAGAACAATCAGATATAAATTAAGCTACCAAAAAGAACATTTGTATGAATGACCAAATTTATTTCAACTATTCCCCTTTGTTAACACCCTGAACCAGTTCTGTTTCCACATATATGTTTGTATTATCTGTTATTAATATTTGGTTCCACATATATGTTTCATGTTATCTAAATCTTAATATTATTATTAATTTTATTTGTATTTTTTATTTATTTGTATTTTTACTTATTTATTTGTTATTTTTCCACGTATTAGTCTAATGATATTGTTTTATTTAAATTTAGAACTAAGTTTTGTTAGGAAATATTTCATGAGATAGCTAACACCCAGGGGACTCCCAAGTTTTAATAGCACCCTTTCATCTGAGATGTAGGTATTTGAAGGGTCGTTCTCTGCAAACTAACTTAGTTTATAACTAGACCTGACGATGGAGTAAGGCCGAAACCGGTAGCTATATATATATATATGTATATATCCTTAGTGGAATAGACAATATTTCAAAAATAAGTTTGTTTTATTTATTTATATGGGGATTTGTATATTAAAAAAAAAAGTTGTCGTCTGGAACAAAATTAGGAACATCTCTACACGTAATAATAATAATTTTATTTCCGTTAAACCAATACATGGTAATATGATACTTCATAAGAATGTATACATTAAGATAGCTTATAAATTAAATGTGTAACTATTTGAGTCTAACACACATATGATTAGTAATAACAATACTATTAAAAAAGGTAAAATGAAATTAATAACAACTCAATAAATAAATACTTAAAAATATATGGGTACAAAAATAATAATATTAATACATAGATACATAACGTCACTTGTACCACTTCTCGACTTCTCATCCATGTATTTCACACTCTTTGTTAAAACATTCTCCATATCTCCGAAAGTAATGGATTGATTTCATCCAAATTTGGTGAAAACAATCGAGAGGTATAGAAACGGTTTTATACTGTGTAATTAATACATGTAATGAAATCATATGTTAGACTTTATATAAGAATTTATTTGGTTGTTGAATGTTATTTTTGAGAATTTAAATAAAGTTTAGTTACCAACCTCCTTAAAGTTACCCGGGCCGAAGTTTTAATTAATAAAAACATTTAAATTAATTTATATAAAAAAGCTAGAGGGCGCCGGTAGCTCAGTGGTATGCGTGCTTGTCTTCTGAGCTCAAGATTGTGGGTTCGAAACCCGACCGAGGCCCTTAGTTTATTTTATCTGGGGGGTAAAATAAACTTAAGCACGCCGTCCTAAGGATGGGATGTTAAGCGATGGTCCCGAGCCTGTACGATGTCAGGTACTCGTTAAAGACCCCTACCCTAGGTGAATAAAAATTTAGGGTAGGCAAAATTTAGGACACCCACACTACAGTCGGGCTCATGTCCACCAGAGTGACGAAAGAGCGCTCTGCTAGTAGGCGATATGACCTCGTAGTTAAAGCCCGGTCATGAGTCATAAAACCTAACTGAACCTATTAAAAAGCTATGTTATAAATAAATACTGCTCCCCCTTCAATATCCCAGCATCCTTCTGGGTTGAGATACTAAAAACCTGGTCACCTTACTCTTTTTCTACTCTTATTTTCTTGTTTTAGTATTGTTATTACTAATCACATATGTGTCAGACTCTAAGAGCTAATACGGAAATATATATTATTATTATTATTACTGTTTTGTGAGTTCTTGTTACCTTGCCTTGAAACTGTGGTCAGGCTTCACCTCGTGTTTAGTCAGGTACTTGCCAGGCTCTGATCTGTCATTCCCTTTCATATTACCCAATTGAAGTGGCTCTAAAATGAATGAAGAAGAAGGTTTTTGGTTATAGTAAATAATTAAATAAACCAAAACTAATAATTTGGTCAAAATTCAAAAGGACTACAATTTGTCTTGACGAGTCCGAATCGACAGTTTTTCGGATTTTGTATGTGTGTGCATATAACCAAAGTTTATATGCTCTTGAATACTGATGAATTGAATGTTTTAATTTGATGAAAATAATTGCTTTAATTTTGCTTGTTTTCTTCGCACTATTTCTTATAAATATGTTTGACCCGGGGCAGAATCTGGACTTTTGTCAACTACTCACTAGTGTCTGGTGGATAGGAGATTCTCGGATATTGTCGTAATTTGTCAGTTTTTTTTGTAAAATTTAGTTATGTTAAGGTTAAGAGGAACCATAGTGCCCGTGCGGGCTAGAGCGTAGGACTTTGGTCGCATGGTCTCACCTTGGTTTGAGGGTTCGAATCCCGCCCGGGAGTGAGTTTTATTTCATAGAACTCCCTCCCGGGGCCATGGATGTCGTAAATAACTAGATAACACAATGACATGGCTAGTATGCATCACTCATGCGCCAAAACAAAAAAAAATATAGTTTCTAGAGAGTTTTACAATATTATCTCTACTTCCGACTTTCCGGGGTGCGGATTATCCGTGTCGTGGCTTCACCAGGCTATTTTCGAGCTGATGACAAATTTTAAAATCAGTAGGTATGATAAAAAAAGGGAAACAACCTCTCACAAATAAAGGAACCCCTCCTCCAAAGCCTATAAGTTGAGATGTATAAAATTACCATTAGCATATTTTCAATCTGACAGGAAGAGGAAGAATGCGTGGAGAGAAAACAAACGGAGTAAGATTCTATTAACAAATATTTCTCAGTCCTGGATTCTAAGTGTCCTCGTAATAATTTAACGTTTTTAAAGAAAAACATCCATGTTTTCATTAGTCTTTAGGTTTAGCATTGTTCTCTGGCTTAATTTATGCTCTATCAAAAACATGTTTCTCATGAAATTTTCAGCCGTCTATTTATTCTCAGGTTCGAGCTGGAACTGATGAAAACCCTTCCTATATATACCCTTGTACCCTGAGAAGTAAAATTGAAATCTATTTGATGTGGCAAATAAGCTCCATCTTTCAATGGAGTTACAGTTATTTAAGCATGTTCTATACTGTTAACCCAGCCTCGAAGAACGAGCGCTCTGTTGGCTGCGGAATCCACATACTTACTTATTATAAGTCCTCTCTCCAGATGTGCGGCTCTTTGTTTCATGGCGTCCCAGTTGTCATCTGAGATATCTTTTGGTCCAAATTTGAAGATATTTTCGAATTCCCATTGTCCTTGTTTCGCTTGCATCTTATTTATGTTTTCTATTGCTGTGTTAAAAACAAAAAAGAAATACATATACAAAGAAAATTTGTTGTCATTTCCAGTTTGTTGAAAGAAAAAAGTAATCGCTATCACTGGTTAGGGCATTCTCATGTTAGTTAGTGTGAGAAGGCGGTGAAGGGGACTTTGTCAGAAAACTCGAAAGAGTTCAGGAAAAACAAATCTTTGTTCCCCGTTTATTGAGATTGGCTCGGCCAAGGAACCGCGATTGTGACATCGAGAGTATTGACCCGTAAACAGGATATTTGATCTTGACCAAGGTAAACACTTCCGCTCCTCAAAGGTTAAATACCGATGAGGAGATGCGTTGTGGTCAGATTCTGGAACCTGGTCAGACGTGTGGACTGCTCTCTCTCTACTTCTGGACGTAAGTCGAATTCCTATTGTTTATGTTTCCAAGTGTTAAACTGTTCTTGTCATATCTTATTATCTGTCATGAGTTCTGACATTTAAAATACATTCTCTAAGAAGTTATTCAACAGCCTAATTGGTGTTATTATTGAAACCCCCTAGAATTAACAAGTACCATTAAGTTAAGATCCCGGTTTGGTGAGTGAAGCACCATACCTTAAATTAAAGTAAAGACAGTCATTCTTATTATTCACCTAACATTCTCTTAAATTATATTATTTACAAATACAGCCTTTTTTAAATCTTCACAAGTGGTGAGTACCCCTCTTTTTTTAATCTTCACAAGTGGTGGAGGCGCCGTTTTTTTTTTAACTTCTTGAGAACTATTAAATTCAGAACTCATATTTTTCACCATTAAATTTCTATTTTTATTGACTGCTATCTCACATATCTCTCCGGGTATAGATGACATTGTGGGAAACGTTCCTTCAGAACATATCAACCTCTGAGGAGGGGAAAACGCAATTTTACTCAAGTTGGATTTATTCATTACAAAAGCGACAGGTACTTGAATTGCTAAAGATTTTAAATATAGTTTTTTCTGAGGAAGATAATGCAAATATTTTGAGGAAAAGATTAAGGGATTATTGTGTAGAGAACGTGGTCCAACTGAAAGCTCAATTAGATTTAGAAGACATAAGAACTTCTTTACAAGAATTAGATTACGCGAAAATCTCTCTTGACGACACAAAGACCTCTCTTGACGACACAAAAACTTCTCTTGAAGAATTCATAAATAAACCCCCTAGAAACATGGTGCCAACAAAACGTTTACCAAAGCTTACTCCCTCTATTTTCGCGGGAGGATCGGAGGATTGTATATCCTCATATCTTGATGAATTTGACGCTATAGCACACATAAACGGTTGGGAAAAAGAAGATAGAATTACCCTGATACCCTTTTACCTAAAAGGAACAGCTAAGATTTTTTATGACACATTAAGAGCTGGCATCACATGGGAGGATTTAAGGACAAGTTTTTTAACCCAATTTAGGAATCCCAGATTTCATCATAACTTGAAGTTAAAAATTGAATCAATGAGGCAAGGTGAAAATCAATCCTGTTTAGATTATGTAGCTCAAATTCAAGGTTTGTGTAAAAAGTTAGATCCAAATATGTCTGAGATTGATATAATTCAACATGTCACAAACGGGTTAGATGAACAATATCTAATGAAAGTTCAGGTTGGGGATAATTCATCTTTAGAACGTTTCAAAACAAATTTACAAAATTTAGAAATTGCAAGAAAAATCTTAGAAGATCGTCGCAAGGTGGGAGTTAACAAACAGATAGAAGATTTAATTGCGAAAGTAAATATTCTAGAGTTAAATGCGGGGAGAGTAGGTACAGGAAACAATAGGCAAGATGAACGACAAAGGGGGTACTTTGGACAAAACGGGAAAAATAGGGAGCAACATTTTTCACAAAGAAATGGTAGAGACGCAAGGAATCTGGGATACGAAAATAATCGAGGAAATTTAAGGGGTCCTAACAGACAGTTTGGGGAACGAGGACCGGGTTACTATAATTCAAACCGTAATACTCATAACGCCCACCCATTATGTCACTTATGTATGAAACCAGGGCATTTTTTCCGTGATTGCCGAAGTTCTCACCGGCCAGTCTGCCAGAAGTGTGGGAAGATAGGCCATATATCGAATAACTGTCGGAATTTTTCAAAAAACTAATTAACGCTAGGCGTTTTGGGCCTAACAAAGTATATGAATTTAATTCCGTGAACGTGTCCAGCTCTACAATTGAGACAGAAATATTTGATTTAAAAGTTAGAACTTTAATAGATACTGGGGCTTCTGTATCTATTTTAAATTACGACACATTTAAAAATAACCAACATTTTAATTTTACAAAAGACACAACAATTAAAGCTATGGCTGCAAATAGTTCGCCAGTCGAAATTTTGGGCCATATAGACACAATAATAAAAATAAAAGAAAATAAAATGAGGCAACGATTTTTCGTAGCGAGAAATCTGAACTGTCAGGCCATTCTTGGAGAGGATTTTCTTAGTCAGCGAGGAGCGGTATTGGATTACAAAACTGGGTCACTCTGTGTACATCTTAGAGTGGGTCACATTCCAGAGACAAAGGAAATGTTGACGTTAACACCAAAACAAACGTCAATTGATCCAAAACATTTAGAGCTGAGGACAACAGGTGACATAATACTTCCTCCTTTGACCCGAAAACATTTGCAACTAACAAACAAATTAACTAAAGGAATTCATATTACTGATCAAATTAATTTAAATCACGAATATTTCGACGAAAGTCCTATTCAGGTAATAGATTCATCTTGTCCAAATACATCGGATGAGTTAGAAGTGCAGAACATATCCTCAGTAACACAGAGGGTGGTATGTAACACGTTAATTGGATACCAGAATCGTATGCCTGACCAGAAAAAACCCATTCTAACCGATAAAGCCGGACATGTGATACAGATTAATCCGGAGCTACCGGAGGGACAATATAAGAAGGCGTTCGACCTCCTCTTTGAATTTAGAGACGTTTTTGCCACTCATTCAGGGGATTTAGGCCCTACAAAATTATCACCATACAAATTAAAATTAATAGACAGAGAACCAGTCTCTCTCCCTCCATACCGTGTCTCCAAATTTGAGAGAGAGGAGTTACAGAGGCAAGTGGATATTCTGTTGAAAGCCGATATCATTGGACCAACTCAATCTGCATACAGCTCTCCAGCACATTTAGTTAGGAAACCTGACGGCAAATCATTCAGGATGGTCATAAATTATATTAAATTAAATGAGAAATTGTTAGCGGATAAATTCCCCCTTCCTCGAATAGATTCGGTGTTTGATTGTCTGCAAGGCTCTGGTATATTCTCAAAATTAGATTTTAATTCCGCTTTTTATCAACAACCCTTATCTCAAGAGGATCGCGAAATAACAGCATTTGTTACTCCGTTTGGCCAATATGAGTTCAAATGTTTGCCCCAAGGACTTAAAAACAGTCCCGCCTCATTTCAGAGGGCGGTAAACAGACTATTTTCGGAATATCTATACCGCAAAATGATATGTTATATAGACGATATTGTTGTGTTTTCAGACGAATTTGACAACCACTTACACAACTTACGTCTAGCTTTAGAAAAGATTCGCTCCGTAAACTTAAAGGTGAAAACTGATAAATGTAAATTTTTTTTCGACCAAATAGACATTTTAGGTCATAACGTTTCACAAAAAGGCATCACGCCACTCCCTGATAAAATTGAAGCGATCCAAAACTTCCCGGTTCCGACCACGGTCAAAGCAGTGAGGTCCTTCATGGGAACCACTAACTATTACAGAAAGTTCATAAAAAATTACGCCACCATAGCAGCCCCGTTGACGGATTTGACAAAGCTAGAAAACAAAAAAATTAATCTGGAAAGAAATACATCAAGAAGTTTTTGATGCATTAAAATTAAAATTAATATCCCCACCAGTTTTGATGCACTTTAATGAAAATCTTCCAATTCATATCTACACAGACGCATCTCTTGTTGGTATTGGAGCTGTTATGATGCAGCCCGACAAGAACGATGTCTTTCACCCTGTTCAGTTTTTGAGCCGTAAATTGACTGATGTTGAACAGAGATGGACAACTTCAGAGATAGAATTGCTATCTATAGTTTATTGTTTAAATTACTGGCGTCCCTTCGTGCTGGGACAAAGGGTAATCATATATAATGATCATGTCAGTTTGAAATACTATAATAATATAAAAAATATCTCTTCAAGGTTACATAGATTAGCTTTAAAATTAGTAGATTACGATTTCGAGATCATACATAAGCCTGGGAAGAAAATGGTCGTCCCAGATGCCCTTTCAAGAAATCCAGTAGATAAATTTGTAGACACGTCTTATGACAATGATTTTGCGGTCAATGAAATAAAAATAATAAATATTGCGAAATTGCAAAAATTAGATAAATTTTGTTCACAAATTTACCAGGCCTTGACGGACAACGAATTCGGCGATAAATCAATACGTCGTAAATCGCGAAATTATGTATTAAATTCGGACGACGATATAATTTATTACAAATACTTTACCCCTAAGGAACGAAGAAATTTAATTTTAGTGCCTGATTCTTTAAAAAGAGAATTGTTGCACTCTTGCCATGACGATTTAGGACACCTAGGTATCGCTAAAACTTATGGTAGATTACTAACTAATTACTTTTGGCCCTCTATGCTATCCGAAATTACGACATACATACAATCGTGTGACTCATGTCAAAGAGAAAAAATTCCAAAAAGTTTGCCCCAGGGGGATCTCAGCCCCATCATTCCATCCACGACCCCTTTTTCACATGTAGTTATAGATTACTTGGGGCCATTAACAAGCTCTCATGGGAACAAGTACATTATAGTAGCAACTTGCACAACAACAAAATTTGTCATGGCAAAAGCCACTAGGTCTGCAGATGCCAAATCTACGGCAAAATTTTTATTGAATATGGTAAATCGTTTTGGGGTCCCGAGTATAGTCTCATCAGACAGAGGGACACATTTTTTGGAGAAGTCCTTGTTACAATTTAAAGCAGCCTTGGGAGTTTATCACAAAAAAAGTACGGCTTTTAACCCATGCGCTCAAGGCATTGTAGAACGATTCAATCACACACTTATTCAAATGTTGTCACATTACGTTAATAAAAATATAAATAATTGGAGCACACATTTGGACCATGTTCTCTTCTCTTATAATACGTCTAAACAAGCAAGTACGGGTTACGAACCGTTTTTCTTGATGCACGGTTATAGGCCTAAGATTCCTTTGGACGTCGTTCTAGTTCCGCACACTTATGAGGCGGATGTAATTAAAACTATAGAGGAGTTGCAAGTTATAAGAAAAACAATCCCGGAAATTTTAAAAAAGCCTCAGCTAATTCAAAAAGAAAATTACGATAAAAAGCACAGCTTTGTGGAATTTAAAGAGGGCGATCTAGTTCTATTAAGAGAATTTTGTTTTGATCCGAGTAAATCAAGAAAATTACAGCCGAAATATAAGGGACCTTTTGTTGTCCAGAAGCGCCTAAACAAGTTGAATTATGTTATTCAGGTTTATAAAGCTGGGAAGTTAGTGGACGATGTTTTTCATATAAAAAGGATGAAGAAATACTACCACAGATAATGTTTAAATTAAAGTAAAGTAGCCCATGTATCTATCCTTTCTCTCTTTTTCGATCTACCGTGTGTGCATGAAGGGGCACACGTTAGGATAAGAGGCATACAGCGCCAAGGAGAACCCTTCCTCCTTGTCCTCTGATATGACCTTCTTGTTAAAAAGGGAAAAAGGAAAGATTTCAAACATTGTGCTATAGAAAGAAAATATTTAAAAAAAAAAAATAAAATAAAAGAGGTAGATAATTACGCGTCAAAGAGAATAAAAGTGAATATGGGATATATATATTGAGCGCAAATTAAGGGAGATTTTAATGATAAATATAAATATTGTGCGCAATTTAAGGAGATTTTTGAGAGAGATGATAGAGATATTTAAGCGCAATTATGGGAGAATTTTTTTTGGGAGATATATATACTATGCGCAAATGTTAAGTAATTGGTAGAACAAGGAATTTAGCGCAAAACGTCGCGCGGTGGAAAATATAAAAAGTAAAAGAGAGTAATTAGAGAAGCTGAGGTTTCGTGTTAGATAAAGCACCGGTTGAGTTTGAAAACGCGGTCGCCTGTTCACGGAGCCTTAAAAAAAAAAAAAAGAAGGGAAATTATTTGAAAAAAAAAGAGAGATAAAGGAATTTAGCGTAAAAAGTCGTGCGGTGAAAATATAAAGAGTAATTCGAGAAGTTGAGGCTTCGTGTTAGATAAAGCACCGGTTAATTTTGAAAACGCGGTCGCCTGTTCACGGAGCCTTTAAAAAAAAAAAAATAAATAAAAGGAAGTTATTTGAAAGAAAAAAGAGAGATAAAGAGTTAAGCGCAAATTAAGGGAGATACTTATATTAAAACAAAAAAAAAAAGAGATAAAGAATAAGCCGCAATTTAGGGAGATTTATGGGAGACAAATGCGACATTTAAGCGCAAATTAAGGGAGATACTCATATATATTTAAAAAAAAAAAAAAAAAAAAAGGAGATAAAGAAGTAGGCGCAATTTAGGGAGATTTATGGGAGACAAATGCGACATTTAAGCGCAAATTAAGAGAGATACTTGTATTAAGAGAAAAAAAAAAAAAGAGATAAAGAATAAGACGCAATTTAGGGAGATTTTTGGGAGATAATTGCGATATTTAAGCTCAATTAAGGGAGATTATAGGGAAATCCACGTTAGGGATAAGACATTTGGAAATAATTTTGGAGTTCATTGACTGGACACATCCGTGTTTTGGGTTTGTCAAGGATATTGTTGAGATAGGATGCAGTTTACAATAACAAAAGTGTGAAAACAGATACAGGAACAGATTGAATGGAAACATAAACTGAGTGGAGGGAGTGAAGACTAGCGCTTTCTTGAGAAAGGCAGGTCCAGAATTTGATCACTTCCTTCCATGAGCTATATACAGGTAACATACATTGTCTTTATTGCTTCTCTATATTTTTTTTTGAAATGTTGGTAGCCAGATATTTTAAATCTACAAGACAAAAAGAAAATACAATAATGATGTTAGCCCCTAGAAGGGCCTCTGTGTAACTTTAGTTGAATAAATACATTACACAGCCCATAGCTCATGGAACGGAGTTTAGTCAATAGGTTAACTTTATTATAGATATTGTTTTTTTCTCTTTTCTTTCTGTCAATAATTTATTTAGAGTCTTAGTTGTTCGTTAGCAACATTATGCAGACTGCATAGGAATACAAAATAATAGTTTATTAAATAATTGATTGTGTTCAATTTTTTTTATTGTTATTAGTAAATATTGGAAGAAGAGTCCATTGTTCTCTCCTATATATTTTGTTTTTGTTTTGATTTGTTTTGTGATTCGTTAAGTGAATTTTTCGAAGTGTTTATAAAAACATTTCTGTTGTATTCAATAATTTTTTTATTTGGTCCCATAGAGGAGTATAATTAGATGTACCTATAACTATTGTATAGCGAGAATCTCAAAAAAAAAAAAAAGGGAATGTGTCTCCAATCTATTTTGATTTTTTTATAAACTTATTTATTTTTTTATTTTAATTGTATACATACATATTGGTTGTTACGTCGTTTGGAAAAAAAAAAAAAAAGGAATGTGTTTCCAATCTATTTTGATTTTTTTTATAAACTTATTTATTTATTTTAATTGTATACATACATATTGGTTGTTACGTCGTTTGAAAAAAAAAAAAAAAGGAATGTGTTTCCAATCTATTTTGATTTTTTTATGTTATTGCAAATAGACTTGTTTAGTAATATTCATTTATTTTAAGTTGTATACATATATATTGGTATTTACGTCATTCGAAAAAAAAAAAAAAAAAAGGAATATACATATAAACATTGTTTTATACGCCTTAGCATATCACTAAATCTTTTACAGTATACACATAATTAAGTTGGTTTGTTATGTTAACTCATTTATTTTTGATTTTGTTGATAAGTTTTAAGTATAATTTTGTTTTGTTAATGAAAATTGAAGTTTACATTTTCTTTTTCTCAGAAAGTAGTCGATATATGTTGTACTTTATATTTATATATTTATCTGTACTAAACATGAATTTAACACTTGGAATCAGGACTTTAGGAGTTTACTTTAGTCAGAGAAAGAGAGAGGAGAAACTACGAGAACTCTACAGACGAACTTCTAGAAATAACAACAACATTCCATCAACTTTGTATGCAGCGCTTTGCAGATTGGCAGCTCCTCCCGGTTGTGTCTCGTCACGAGGGCGTGACTTCTGGATTGCAGGGGGAAGTATGTGAGAAGGCGGTGAAGGGGACTTTGTCAGAAAACTCGAAAGAGTTCAGGAAAAACAAATCTTTGTTCCCCGTTTATTGAGATTGGCTCGGCCAAGGAACCGCGATTGTGACATCGAGAGTATTGACCCGTAAACAGGATATTTGATCTTGACCAAGGTAAACACTTCCGCTCCTCAAAGGTTAAATACCGATGAGGAGATGCGTTGTGGTCAGATTCTGGAACCTGGTCAGACGTGTGGACTGCTCTCTCTCTACTTCTGGACGTAAGTCGAATTCCTATTGTTTATGTTTCCAAGTGTTAAACTGTTCTTGTCATATCTTATTATCTGTCATGAGTTCTGACATTTAAAATACATTCTCTAAGAAGTTATTCAACAGCCTAATTGGTGTTATTATTGAAACCCCCTAGAATTAACAAGTACCATTAAGTTAAGATCCCGGTTTGGTGAGTGAAGCACCATACCTTAAATTAAAGTAAAGACAGTCATTCTTATTATTCACCTAACATTCTCTTAAATTATATTATTTACAAATACAGCCTTTTTTAAATCTTCACAAGTGGTGAGTACCCCTCTTTTTTTAATCTTCACATTAGTTATTGTGACTCATGCCTGGGCTTTAACTACGTGGTCATATCGCCTCCTACCAGAACGCTCTTTTGTCGCTCGATATGAGCCCAACTCTACTATGGGAATCCTAAATTTTGCCTCCTCTGGTTTGTTCACCTAGAATAGAGGTCTTTAACGAGTACTTGACACAGGCTCAGGACCGCGGCTTAACGCCCCATCCTAGGGATGACGTGCTCCAGTTTTCTGGTCCCAAATAAAAAACCTAAGGACCTCGGCCGAGTTTCGAACCCGGGATACTGAGCTCAGTAGGCAAGCACGTTACCTTTAAGCTACCGGCGCCCTCATATCACTCTGGTATTGTAAAAGCTCCCGGGTATAATATTCGAAATTAAGATTAAGAAAGATGGATAAATTTAGTTATTATGACTCATGCATGGGCTTTAACTACAAGGTCATATCGCCTACTACCAGAGCGCTCTTTCGTCACTCTGGTGGGCATGAGCCCGACTCTATTACGGAAGTTCTAAATGTTGCCTACCCTAAATCTTTATTCACCTAGGGTAGGGGTCTTTAACGAGTACCTGACATCGTACAGCCTCGGGACCATCGCTTAACTTCCCATCCAAAGGACAGCCTGCTTAAGATAACATCATACATCTGACATGGGACATTTAATTTCCGAAAATCAAGAAACAAATATCGTCTTATTACTGTAATACTCACACATACCTAAATATATCTTCCGTTTTTATCTTTTTGATTATATTTTGGTACTTTTATTGCTTATGAGGCGAAGTAAGAAAAACCAAAACTTAAGCCACAAAATCAAATTTTACAAATGAAAAATACTTCCAAAGAAATCAAATCAACGCGAGTAACTCTTAAAATACTCTTTGCTAGTTGACACTGAGTCTCAACAGTCGACCAGCAGAGGTAGAATCAGATAGATCCTCAGAACAGCAGAATAATATATATAAAAGTTAAAGGGCTCCGAGGTCGTGGGTTCGAAACCCGGCCGACGCCCTTAGTTTATTTTATCTGGGAGCTAAAATAAACTTAAGGATGCCCGACTTCCGGATGGGACGTTAAGCGATGGTCCCGAGCCTGTACGATGTCAGGTACTCGTTAAAGACCCCTACTCTAGGTGAATAAAAATTTAGGGTAGGCAAAATTTAAGATTCCCACAGTAGAGTCGGGCTCATGTCCACTAGAGTGACGAAAGAGCACTCTGGTAGTTGGCGATATGACCTTGTAGTTAAAGCCCGGACATGAGTCTTAATAACTAACTATAAAAGTTTTATAAAACTTTTTTTTATATTCTTAGTGGTTGTGTCTTTTGAAAGTTAATCATTTTGCTTTGTTATATTTGAAGTAGATTTTCTCATATTCCACTTTCAAAAAACAATAATATATTCTTACCATTGAGAACCATTTTTTTCTTGTTAAAAAAAAATGGTATGTTTCTCTATCAAAAATGCTCAAAAAGTAGAAATAGATTTCCGAATTAAGGAATATATATATATAGGTTTCGGCTACTACGTCTCACATCTTTTCGAGCATAGTTGCAGGTATATTCCCAATTTTTTTTAATGAACATAAATGCACACTCTCTTGAAATTGGTGGTACTATTAAACCGATTTCAACGGAACTAGTTCTCTGTTATAAAAATTAGAAAATGTATGAACTACTTACCTCGAAGTTCTCTTTCGTCGAAATCTTGTTTGGTTTTCCATTTCCTCAACACTGCCAACCTCTCATTAATGGCTCTCTGCTCTTCTAAGGTTTTTTTCTCCAATTGTATCTTGGCAAGTTTTTCTTTCTCCTGTTGTTCTTTTGCCTGAATTGTATAATGATAATAATTTTTTTTGCATTTATTTTTATTTAATTTTTTAAATTATGATTGTTTTGTAACCTTGAAGGAGAGACAGTAAGCACACAACGTAATACAAATATATTAATAACTAGCAGATTAAGCTGTCCCAAACGCAAAAACTAGATACGAAAACCCTCAGTGAGGTTGAGAGAATACTCATTTATTTGGTACAGAATCATAGGGCAATATGTTTAAATATTTCCAGTGTTATTTGCACAACGGAAATTACAGGACGGGGTGGTTAAATGACAGGAAGAACTCCAGAGAAGAGCAAAGTAGTGCAGCTCGGCAGGAAGCGTGAGGACGTACATACAGCCTGCACTGGAGAACAGAAGGAGATCACTGACGAGTATGCCTACCTTGGGAACTTGATAAGTAGCAGCGGTAGAGTAGACCAGGAGGTCCTCAGCAAGTAATGTGTACTACCAGAGCTGCAACACCATAGTCGGCAAGCGTGAGGTCAGCAGAAAAACACAACTCCACATCTTCAAGGCTATCTACCTCCCAACCCTTTTCTATGGCAGTGAGAGCTGGACGATCCTGGACAAGTTAATTAAGTTAAAAGATTCCTCCGCAGAATATTCGGCAAGACCCGGAGAGACCGGGTGAGTAATGGAACTATCAGGGAAGAGCTAGGGATACACCCTTTGAAGCACTTCATGGAGAAGAGGCAGCTCGGCTGATTCGGCCAATCAGAATGAATGAAGAGCAAGGACTATGGAAATTCATGGAAGCCAGACTGATGTATCTGGACTACACAAAAAGGATTGGACAACAAAGCAGCAAGACCCTGCCTGAGATGCGCAACCTCGCCAGTGACAGGCAGCTGTGACAGCGGTGGATAGAGGCTCCCTCCACGCCGAGAAGCAGACGGAGGTAGGAAAAGAGGAAGCACTGATATTTGAATATTTTATGAAATTGCATGTGATTTTGAACTCTCATAACGCCCCTATCGGGACCTCTCACCCATCCCCTTCCGTGTCCAGGTGTAGTCTATTCAGGTTCGATCTCGTCACACCTTGCTATTTGTGAAATTGCATAAAAATCCGATCTATCGTTAAAAAGCTGCACTCATTTCGTATTTTGCTCCTCACAATGCCCCCCTCCCATTCAATATATTGAGATGCTACATAGACTAGGTTTGAACCGGGCTTGTAAGGATGCTAAATCTGAAATTACAAGAAAATCCCATGAATCTTAAAGAGGTAGCCACTCATTTTATATCCCCTCCTCCCGGCCATCAATGAAAATATCAATGATTTTTTTTCATATTTAATACGCTCCAAATATTGTCATTGTATTGTTCTGCTGTTTTTTGAGTTATCAGCGAACAACAAAGTTGGAATTTTATGGTTTTACCTGAACAACGTTTTCGGACACAAATCTTTAACTACCCATTGTTACTCCAGAAATATTTTATCTATATTAATTAATAAATATAAACTATACTTATATTAACTGGATCTGTTTTAGAAATCTTTAGTTTTTTCTATACTTCTCTGTTTTTTTTGTTCAGCCATTCTTCAAAGGTGATCCCCTTATGTGTGGATTGCTCAGGTGGCGACTCTGGTTTTTCCATACTCAGAGTAAAGATCGATGTATTTGGTAATACTGTATCCTTCTTACTTTGTTTTGATTTTTTTCTTCCTTTCTAAAATTATTCAATAAATAATACATTTTAAAATTATTTTTGGGCGAAGGGACTATTATTATTACTAGACAACCCTCATTGAAGATTACCTCTGCCGACATTATTCAAAGTTTCTTTTATCGCACTGAAAGTTAAAAAATAATAATCACTTATATTTATGTTATAGGTTATCTAAAGGTTATTATTTATAACAAAACCATGAATTAGATTTATGACATGTGTTTATAGTAAGTGGGTTACTTATATTAAAATAAATACACAACATCATAATAATTTATCGAGGGCGCCGGTAGCTCAGAGGTAGCATGCTTGCATAATGAGCTCAAGATTGCGGGTTCGAGACCCGGTCGAGGCCCTTAAGTTTTTTATCTGGGAGGTGAAAAAAACCTTGAACACTCCGCCCTTCGGATGGGACTTAAGCGATGGTCCCGAGCCTGTGCAATGCCAGGAACTTGTTAAAGACCCCCACCTTGGATAGGCAAAATTTATGACTTCCACAGTCTACTCTAGACGAGCTGATCCACCAGAGCGCTGTGGTAGTAGGAGATATGACCTCGTAATTAAAGCCCGAGTGTGAATCACAATAACTAACTAATAGTTTATCTGGGGGATTGAGAAACTTTGAGCATGTCGTCCATTGGAGGGGACTTCAAACGGTAGTCCCGAGCCTGTTTAATGTTACACTAGATCTGGAGTCCAGGCCAAAAGGGATGACTCAGATGCTCAAAACTTTACTGAGGCTATGAAAAGCAAAGCAAAAGCAATGAATTCATTCATGGCCATGTTTGATGAAAGAACTGCGACTTTTCTTCATTATTCCTTTAGCTAAATTTATTTTTTTATACACTCAACGCCTTTATTACGTCATTTCAACTCTACAGAACTATCTTAGATGACAAAAAAAAAAGTTGAATAAATAGAAGAAAAAAAAAACTGGGTATGTTTTTATGTTATGTGCAGGTGGTGCCGGGGCGGTATGTGTTCGAAGTTCTAGCAGCTGTGACGACCAGTGAACTGGAGCGAGAAAAGTTAAATGAGTTTATATCGCCTGGCGGTCTCGAAGAGCTCTACTCCTACTGCAACCGACCTCGAAGAACTGTACTAGAGGTAAGCATCAAATATAGTTTACTTTTCTTACTTCCCACAGCTGTGCGAAGAATAGGGGAAGTTATGTAATTGGTCAAAAATTCGATACGGAGTTTTCAACGGAATTCCATTTTTCCGACCTCTTGTTTCCAAATATGGAGAAAAAATGTCTGTGTCTGTGAACACGATGACTCCCGATAGAAACCCCAATAACTGCCGATGTAAGTATTGGACACAAAATTTAGTATGAGGATTAAGGATACCCTATGTAAGTCAACTGTTGAATATTAACGCAAACGGTCGACTGGTTTTGGAGGAGGGACGAAAAGTTAATTGATTAATTTTTTCTTGGGAAGTACAATGTCGGCGATACACCAACGACTTTTTCACTACTGATGACTATATGACTTAGATGGGTCATTCCATATCAAAGCAGTCTATTTCGTCTATTACCTCCCTCGAAACTCTATGAAATTTCTCCTAGTTGTTAAGTGTGGTGTAGAGTATTATGAATATTAACTTTGCATTTTTACAGATTTTTAAAGTTCGCAATTTTGCCTTTCAATACAACTATTCATATCTTCTATTCTATTTAACTTAAAAAGGTCATCTTAAACATTCCAGATCATCTCACATAGTGTATAGGTGTGCGAGTCGAGTTATAAGTTATGTAAATGCCGACGAAAGGAATCGATCGAACCCCCGATCTTCTGGTTGTTAGACACTGAAACTGTACACCACTTGAGGAAACCTGGAATGTTGTATAACGAAAAAAAAATCGTCGGTGAATCAGGGCAATGTACCTCCCCAGAAAGAATTAATCAATTAACTTTTCGCTCCCCGTCCAAAACCCCCCAACAGTTGACTTACATAGGGGCTTCTAAATCCCAATATCAAATTTTCTGTCGATAAATTAATTACATCGGCAGTTATTAGGGTTTTTGAGTTAAGCCTCTCCCCTAATCTCCCCCTTCCCTTTGGTCAATTTGACTGAAAATCAATAGGTAGTCGTTAGACGGTTCTGGATTCACATTTAAAATATAGTGTCGGTACATTCATTCTATTGGATATTATCGTATTCACAGACAGACAGTTTTTTTTTATCATTTTTGGAATCTAAAGGTTGGAAAACATGAAATTCTGTTCAAATTTTCGCCTTGAATTTTTAACATAATTTCCTCTATACTTCGTATAGTAAAGAGTTAAAAAAAAAAAAAAACATAAAATGTAGTGAAAGAAGTACAATTTTTGTCTGTCTACATGTGGTGCTAGGCGGGATAGTTGTACCACAGCTGTAAATACCACGTTTTTTCCGTATACAATTTTGTGTATCTTCTGACTACTTGGCGATCCCAAAAGGAAATTTAGATAGTACGTACTTTACTATTATAGTAATTAAATAAACCGATGTATATACATTTTTTTTTTACAAATAGATATTTACAACTGAAAAAATAAATACAAGCAAATGCGCTGAGAGAGAGATAATGGCAATGTCAAAATGTCGAGAGAGGAGAAATCACCCAGTGTCATTGAGTTACTCTCATTTGTAACTAGTCACTGCTGCTGCTAAGAAGGTCTCTAGGCCATTGACGCTTAAGTCGTCGCTGAGGAAGTGTGGCAGAATGGAGGGCACGGACTAGAAGATTATTGTGGGAACTAAGAGAGGAAAATAATTTTTTTTAGTTGGATTAAGCAACTTCAATGACAAAAGGTACGTTAAGGTCAATGTAAAGAGTTTTGTTGGAGAAGTAATAAGGAACATTGGCTATTGTACGAAGGATTTTGGATTGAAAGGATTGGATGCGCTGGAGATTGGAAGCCTTGGCAGAACCCCAGAGTTCAAGTCCGTAAGTCCACATAGGTTCGAGTTCCGCGTTGTATACAAGTCTTTTGTTTTCAAAGTTAGTTTGGATCTTTTGTCTAGTAGTCTTAGTAACAGTTTATATCGTCTGTTAATTTCTTGTCTTTTCAGTCTCGTGTGAGGTTTCCAAGTTAATCGTTTATCGAGTATGAGGCCAAGATTCCAATTTCTTTCTGATATATTTACTCTTTTTTCCCATCAAGAATTTGGTTTGTATTTTTTTTTATATTTCTAATTTATAGTGACCTTTCTTAGTTAAATATAACTGGAGAGATACGTATTATTAAAAAATTCAGATCTGCATGTTGAAGCCTATTATAGTACACGTTTTCTTACATCCCCATACTTAACAAATCGGAGAAATTTCTACAAATTATGAGAGAGTCAGTTCGGAAAGTGAACGATTTCCATGGAAGGACTCAGACCTTAATATTGTTTGTCCTTTCTTAATTATTCAAATCTTTGCAGGTACTATCTGACTTTCCTTCGGCTACAGCTGCTCTCCAGACAGAACATCTTTTTGAGATTTTCCAACCAGTGAGAGCAAGGCCATATTCCATCGCCTCATCCCTGGAGGTAATCTAACAACATTTTTAACAGTATCTCATGGAAATTTATATAATGATGAATAAATATACTATGAACTAGCCTGGACTCCTCCTTCAGTCATATATCTCAGTACAGCCACGCAATCGACACTCTTCAACTCAACCCTCTTAGTAATGATTTATATATGTTGGTGTATATATATATATATAAATAAATAAATAAAAATATTTTTGAAATATCACTGAAATGGTTAGAAAATGAACTTGACATCATAAAGATAATAGCCAACAACAATAATTATCCACAAAAAACCGTAGGATCATCATCGGATTTCTGTATATGTTAAATTCGAATTCTTTCTAAGTAAATCTAGAATCTAGTTTTGGTTTTCATTACGTCTCAGAAAAAAACCTAAGGGCCTGGGCCGGGTTTCGAGCTCGCGATCTTGAGCTCATTTAACAAGCACGCTACCTCTGAGCTACCGGCGCTATATTTTTACTTCTCCAGTTATACAAATATAGGGGAAGTTATATAATTGTTCAAAATTTCGTTGCGGAGTTTTCAACGGAATTTCATGTTTTCCGTCCTTGTGATTCCAAATATGAAAAAGAAATCTATGTGTGTATGTCTGTTATAAAAATAGAATGAATGTATCGACACGAAATGTTATATGTGAATTCAGAACATCTATTGATTTTCAGATAAATCGACCAAAGGAGGGGATTAGGGTGGAGGCAAAACACAAAAACTCTAATAACTCCCGATAGAATGAATGTATCGACAATGAACGAGATTGCAAATGTGAATTCAAAACCCCATATTATGACTTTTTAATTTTCACCGGAATTGGCAGAAGGGCAGGGGGGATCGAGGGGGCTCAAGTCAAAAACCCCAATAACAGCCGTTGTAAGTAACGTTTCGACACAAAAAGTATGAGGATTCAGAGGCCACTATGTAAGTCAAATATTGATGTTTACCCCAAACGGTCGATTGGCTTTGGTGGGAGAGCGAAAACGAAATTGATTAATTGCTGGGGAAGCACATAGACGGTGATTCACCGCTGGCTTTTTTATTTATTTAAATATACACATAGCAAATAATGAATTGTTTTGAACCTGATTTTTTTTTTTTTTTTTTCTGGCAGTATGACGGTCAGAAGATGAAGCTTCTGGTAGCAGTGGTTGATTACAAGACCCGTCTGATGGCCAGGAGGATTGGAATCTGCACCGCATGGCTGACTTCTCTTAGCATTGGTTGCAGGCTCTCTGTAGTCGTCAGGCCTCCCACTCTCCATTTCCCAGGTGTTCGTATCTAGTATAGCCACATATCATTATTTGTCATTTTTACAAGAAATCTATTGAGGATGGGTTTCTTTTATCTAATCTGGAGTCGCCAACCCGCTGCTCAAATGCCCTCTGAAACCTATAATGCGCGGTAGAATTATTTGTTTACGAAAACTAGATTCATCTAAAATTAATTAAAGTTGCTTTTATTTTATTAATTGTTATTGTATTGCAGTGTTCCCCTGTACTCCTGGTTGGACCTGGGACCGGGGTGGCACCCTTCCGAAGTTACCTCTCCCAGGAGGTGGCTTTGAGGCGGAGTGGCAGTGGCGACGATCGCACTAGTAGAGACCTCATCCTCATCTTCGGCGCCAGGTAATACTTTGCTTCATGGGAATATTTTATTCTACGTTAAGAAGTAGGCTTTTGAGATCACCTTGCACTCTGTATATGTTCCTTCTACCAACACTGGTCCTACTCAACGGATCTTCACGAAACTTTGTATTTAAGAGTTTAACGTTCAATTGCATTTTGCTTTGAATTATCCGACTCTGACGTCTTTATTCCATGCTTAATCCTGTTCTTTTTTTAAAAACTCCCCAGCTATATGAAGTATAGGGGAAGTTATGTAATCCGTCTGAAATTCGATTGTGAGTTTTCAGCGGAATTTCATGTTTTTTCTGACCCTCTGATTCCAAAATTTCATATGTAAATTCAAAACACCAGAAGACACCTATGAATTGAACTAAAGGGAGAGATCAGAGGGTGGCTCAACTCAAAAAGTCCCAATAACTGCCGATGTAATGAATGTATCAACATGAAATTTTATATTTAAATTCAAAACCTTATAAGGAATACATCTATTAAGTTTCCGCGGAATCGACCGAAGGGTTGTGTATGATCAGAGGAGGGGGATTGAGTCTAAAACCCTAAAAATGTCGAAGTAATTAATGTATCGACACAAGATGTAGTATGAGGATTCAGGAGAGTGACAAGTTGATTAATTCGTTCTGGGGAAGTACATTGCCGGCGACTCATCGACTATTTTTTTTCAATAGAAAATGTTCTATTCACTTTTTGCTTATAAGAAATAACTTTCACTAGGACTATAAAATGGAAAATAGTAATATAATAATTGATATTTATTGTGCTTTTCTTTCAGAAATAAAGAGGCTGATTTTCACTTCGGAAAAGACTTCGAATATTGGAGTCTTAGTAAATATATTACGTTATTGACTGCTTTCTCCAGAGACCAACCCTACAAAATGTAAGTTCTCTCAGTTATTTAAGAAAAGGGTTGGCCATCCATGGACCTTGCTCGTTAAGACAACCATATCGCCCGAAGCATGGTGGGCTTAACACCAAAGTCATAACATAATGAATGTATCTTAAGAGAATTTCGTTTCTGGACTGAGAAGTTTGTAAATGAGAAATCGGTCTCTCTTGTAGGGGAAGTTTAAACCCCCAATAACTCTAGATGAAGTTTCGATGCAAAACTCTGTTTATTTTCTAATTTTTCTTTTTATGATTTTATTGAAATTATAATATAGGTTAGAATTTTACACTTTTAACAATGTATAATGCCGCTTCAACTGGAAACTTCACATCAACCACAAGCTAACCGAGGCATATGCCCGCTTAGCAATCCTGCAGTCTCCTCTGATGAACCTAATCAAATAAATATGAACTCTTGTACATACAAGGAGGAGGAGGATCATAAACAAACATTTTCAGCACAACTCGGACTCACTTATCTTCAATATTTCTCTAGTTATAAGAAAAAGTTTGAAAAAAGTTAAAATGTTTTAAAAAATCACCAAAAATTATCTATTTGTTATGTTTATTCCCGAGTTTCACCACGGTAACTTGCTTTTAATTCTGAATCGAACAAAAAACATTTGGTCAAAATATCTGCAAAATTCGCTGAATGGCAGGATATTTTCTGAAATTTTTCCAAAAAGTTATAATTTTCTTTATAAAATAATGTTTTTATAAGTTGATAATTTTTTTTGTATAAATGAGGTGAAAGTGAATTCATTTATGAATAAAATGACCTTGGTCTCATCTTGATACGATCAGTAGAACAGCCTGGGCAGACTTTTGTCTCGAAAAAGTCAGTTTTTGACCCCTGTGCGCCGCCTCAACTGGAAACTTCACATCAACCACAAGCTCACCGAGGCATATGCCCGCTTAGCAATCCTATACCCCATCTTAAACAGGAAGTCTCCTCTCAAAGCAGCAGAACTCTCCTAACTGATCTACAAGTCGATCCTTCGGCCCCTGGTGCCAAGTGGGGTGGAGCAGCTCCCTCCAAGATACGGCGTCTCCAGACCTTCCGGAACAAGGTGCTCCGGATGGCGGTGGCTGCCCCCTGGTTCCTCCGCAACTCCCAGTTACACCAAGACCTTTACATGGAGACTACCGAGGATTATGTCAAGAAGATCTTCTACAAGCAGCACAGCTCTCGTTCCTTGAGCAGACTTCTACCGATTGGGTCAGTCATCTCAACACCTTGCCTCAGACCCAGGGTGAGGTAGTCTGCTACCTCAGGACATCTTGTGCACTGTCCAATACTCTGTCTGAAGTCACAAAAACACTTATTACGATTATTATTATTTCATTTTATATTTATTTATTTTTTAATATTTATTTTATTTATTTATTCTTAATTTTTTTTTTTTCTCATTCAAATTATTATTTTTATTTTTTACTACTTCATATTCATCCTAAAACTTATTATTATCACCTTGGTAATAAAAGAAAAAAAAAATGCAATTTAACTACGGAGAGAACACTCAAGTGAGTGTTGACTGGAGATAACATTTAATATTTCATTTAAACTAAATCATCTTTAAAAAAAAATAAAGAAAAACGTATGGTTTTTAAAAAATATTGTTTATTTCACAGAATATATATACTATGGGAGTATTTTCGGTATTGCTACCATCTTCAGGCACGACTTAACAAATGATTTGTGAAATTGACAATATTTTTTAAAAACCATACGTTTTTCTTTATTTTTTATTAAGTTTTTCACAATATCTCTGCAAAAAATGTTAAGTATCTTTGTTTATTCTTTTTTTTTTTTCTGTTTGTCCATTTATGAAAGTTATATATAACTTTTTGTAAGTTGATCTAGAGAAATAAATGGACTTAAGAACCCATGTATACTGTTTTTACATACAGTTATAAAAAAAAAAACTATTATGCCATTGTAACTCTGATAGTAGCCACTACATGTTAAAAGACGTTTGTTAATTGTTCACAGATACGTTCAAGACATCATTGCAAGGGAAGGTACACTTATTTTCGAATCAATCTTTTCAAGAGAAGGTACAATATTCGTGGCAGGCAGTTCGAAAGAGATGCCGACTGGGGTGCGATCGGCCTTGCTCAGGGTCCTCACTCAGGTTGGTGGACACACTGAGCAGGAAGCCGAGGCTACTCTCAACAAAATGGAGCTCTCTGGCAGATATCAGGTGGAAACTTGGTAACTGCATCAGAAATATAACCTCTTTTACAAAGTTTTCAACTTGGACGTGTTCAGTAATCTGTCAGTTATTTCATGTGTTTTTAATTAAATTTTAACTTTTTATTGTTTTTGTTTACAAAGAATTTATTATTCATATTCATTGTAAAACAATTATTTTTACTGTGGTAGAATATTTTTAATTAAAGAACTCAGGGCAACAGTCGGCCATCATTTTTTTTTTTAAATTTCCTCAGATATACGAAGTATAGGGGAAGTTAAGTAATCGTTCAAAAATTCGAATCGGAATTTTCAACGGAATTTCATGTTTTACAACCTCCTAATTCCAAATATGAAAAAAAAAAAATGTACATGTGTATGTGAACTCGGTATATGTGTATCCAGAACTCTTTAAGGTCGATACCTATTCATTTTCAGACAAATCAACTAAAGGGAAAGGGGTGCTCGACTTAAATACCTAATAACTGTCGATGTAATGAATGTATCGATACAAAATTTAGTATAAGGATTCAGAAGTCACTATGTAAGTCAAATATTAAGTAGCCCTAAGGGGGTCTATTGGCTTTGGAGGTAAAGCGAAAACTTAATTGATTAATTCTTGCTGGGGAAGTACATAACCGGTGATTAACCGAGTTTGTATGATTTTGAATGCTACGAAAATAATAAATACCAGTGGGTGCAAGAAAAGGTCAAGCTGTCCTAGTTCTTTCTTATCGCAGTTTGTCACTTTGTTATGTACAACAAAATTACGGTTGACAGCTCCTTGTCTTTTATGTAAAATTACATGAAATTTGATAATAAATTTCATAAGGTTTTTTTGGACCAAGACCTTAAACTAATTTATAAAACAGTTTATATACTTAAATTTAAATGGTTCATAGTAAAACAAATTTATTTAATAAATGAAATTGGTAAGCACGGGGCTCATTTGATGAGTTCAATTGTGGTTTATCTTATTATCATCGAACGTCGGAGGAACATGCCTTGTTAAGAAGAAATAATCACAAATTATAAAGAAAATTTACTGCAAAAATTTAGTTTAAGGGTCTTCGAAGGCTGTTTTCACTCCAATAAAAAAAAAAAAAAAAACTTATGTCTTTAGTCCTTTCTTCCCTGAGAGAGAAAAAAAAAACATTACCAGATAAAATCTTACGATTTATTTCCGGGTACATACGGCATTTTGTTTATATAAAAAAAACTGTCAAAATACGTCAATTTTTCTACCCTAACTGCAAATGTTTTTGCAAGAGAAAAACCAGGTATCAAAAAAGTAATGAAATAATTTTAAAGCTGACTTAATACCCTTCTAAAGGCCTGGTTGATAACTTCACTCCACCAAGGTATCTTGTTGCTGATAAAAATAAAAGAAAAAAGATCTATGAATTGAATCGAAAAATTCAAAATGTTGCTCTTTTTGATGGATTCTCTCTGTCATGCTGTTTTGCATATAACGGTTATCTTTTATGTACATTCCTTGTTTGCATTCTCCACATAACCAAGTTAATATGAAGAAATTGGAATCGATCAAAAAAAGCGGAAAATGAGAATTTATTTTTGAAAATTCATGTGTTCTGGATATTGGCTAGATTTTGTATATTTGTTTGTTAAAATCATAGTGTTATTATAAATCTGTTGTCTATGAAATCATGATTTCTTTTTTTTTTTTAGTATGACATGTTGGAAAAATAAATAAATATGTATATTTCTATGATATATGTATGCTTGAATGTAAAAAAATGTTATTCTTAATAAAGACTAATTGCATAAAACAATTATCAAATCATTGTTAATTTAAATTTTATAAATATTGAAGATGGGCTTGCAGCCGGGAATGTTTATGTAGTAAGTTTAAGAATAAAGTGGAAGAAAAAGAAGTGCAATAATTTTTTTTTGTAAATATCACATTTTAAAATGATAAAGTAATAAATAAACTAGAACTCTGTAATAAATAAACCAATACACAAATTAACAATTTAATACTTCATAGAAGGAGATAGATAAATTTTTCCTGATTCCCAAATGAGTTTTCCGGCTCTTATAATGAATGGCTTTAGTGTATGTGTATAGATTAGTCTGCGTTGTCTGATAGTGAACTGAAAAACAATAGTTTTGTTAAATTTCAAAAATATATATTTTAAACATTTAAATTATTTATTTATTTATATATTTACAACGGTATAATAACATTTGCCATTAGCAATTGTGATAAATAGAGCAGTGTCAGGTGCGTGGCTGTACTGCTGAGGTACGTGACCGAAGAGGAGTCCAGACTAGTCCTGGAGCAGGTCCCTCTGCCATATCCGCTTGAGGCGTCGTGGTGGATTTGTGGGGAGAGTGTTTGTAGATAATTCTTGTACAAGTGGATTGGCGTGATGATGGAGTTTGTCGTGAAAATTTTGATATCGTGTCTTGATAACAGAAGATACAAATGGGATGTTGAGGTCATTATGTAATGTGAGGTTGGAAACGTAAAATGGTGCATTGGCAATGTGGCGTAGTATGATGGATTGTATTGACTGAAGGCGTTGTATGTTTGATTTTTTGGCTGATCCCCATATCTCGATGCCGTAAGTCCAGATGGGTTTTAGTATAGTGTTGTAAATGTGAAGTTTGTTTTCAAGCGATAATGTCGATCGTCGTCCGATGATTGATTTCAGTCGTCCAAATCGTCTTTTGAGGTTTGTGCGTTTCAGTCTGATATGAGTTGTCCAAGTTAAACGTCTGTCTAAATGAAGTCCTAGATATCGTACAGTGTCGGATGCAGGAATGGGCTGGTTGTTAATGTAAACTGGTGGACAAGTGTTGTGTCTGAGGGTAAATGTGGTTTGCAGAGATTTGTACATTTAAATTAAAATAACATTATGAATCTAGATAGTAATATCAATCACCACAACTGTGTACTGGAAAACACATTACCACACACCACTGTCACACAAATTGAACTCGAAATCAACACAGATCACCAACATTTATACAAAACAAACACAACTCTAAGCTAGCGAGATGACAAAACAAATATATGTTACCCACAAATAGCCTTTGTTTGGCTTAACAATCTTGCAGACATTGACATATCCTTAGAGGTAATAATAAAAATAATATTTATTTCCGCTGAACCATAAAATGGTAATTGGATACGTCACACAACTATGAACATCAAAAATAGCTTATAAAATACATACATCAATCTGTATTAAACCTTAGAATACAAACACATGTGAGATAAATAATAAACAGACAATTTACAGCAAATAATGAATATTCAGTAAGACTGAAAAGCAGGGCCAAGTACGTTTAAATCGAAATATCCATTATGATTTAAACATTCAAATACGCAAAAATGTGCGCGCAAATTACTAGAGTAATTTCTTATTATTATTAATTTCCTGAATATATTTTATCGTTGCTGTCTTTTTTTCGTTATCGTTATAATATTGGGGTATTTATATATATATATATATTTTTTTTTTAATCTTTATCTTTGCATATATAGATCACATGATATTTATTATACATTTAAAAAAAATTCATATATTAACATTGATGACGTCATCCGGACGCCCAGACACTGAAAAAGGAAAAAGAAAAAAAAAGTTATATTTTGCCAATTTTGATCCTTCGAAACTTGGTCAAAAATTATTCTTTTTGGATACTTTTTTTTTAATTTGGTTCAGCTCTGAGTTCTCCAGACAACTATGTCGGGAAATAAATAATTTTTTAAAATGAATAATATACTTTTTTCTGTGCAAAAAGTGGCATTTGGTGTCACGAGAAAAGTAACACGACTTTCGACATTTTTTTCGGACTTGGCCAGAGACACTGCCGTGTCTCCTGATATATATATATATATATTTTTTTTTTTTTAAATAAATAATGTAAGATACATAATATCAAACTCTTAATACTGTCAATACTATTTAGATTTTAATTATAAATATTTTATATGTATTTGTATCTCTTTGAGGGAACCATGGTGGCCGTGCGGGCTAGAGCGTAGGGTTTTAGTCGCATGGTCTCACCTTGGTTTGCGGGTTCGAATCCCGTCCGGGAGTGAGTTTTATTTTGTAGATAAAACTCCCTCCCGGGGCCATGGATGTCGTAAATAATTAGGTAAAACATCATTATAAGAGTCATGGCTAATATGCATCGTACATGAGGCCAAAAAAAAAAAATAATAATAATAAATGTATCTCTTTGAATAAATCTCTGTGATTGCTATTTTTTTTAAAACGAAAAATAAATAAGAGAAATGTAACTGTGATCTTACACAACTCAAAAGTTATACAATATTTCAAAAAATAACATTGTTCTAGTTATTTAATTAACTTTTAAGATCAAGCCCACTATACTTAAACCTTTCTTTGTACATACTCCCAATCTTCTTGGATCGTATTATTAATGGTGTTAATCAGTTATTGTGACTCATGCCTGGGGTTTAACTACGAGGTCATATCGCCTACTACCGGAGCGACGAGAGAGCGCTCTCCTAAATTTTGCCTACCTTAAATTTTTATTCACCTGTGGTAGGGGACTTAAACGAGGCTCGAGACCACAGTTTAACCTCCCATCCGAAAGACGGCGTGCTCAAGTTTTTTTCATCTAGATAAAAAACCGAAGGGCTTCAATTTTGAGCTCAGTAGACCTGTGACCTACCGGCGCCCTCATTATTAATGGATATTTGAAATGAAACAAAAAAAGTTTTGCATAGAGACACAAGAATAACTTTAGTTGAGGTGTTGTGGTCCAGAGTAAACATCTACTTCATGAATAAAGTTTGAGGCTAGAGGGTTGTTGACTCAGGAGAGGGTTGGAAGGGTGTCCTGTTTGTGTTTGGGGCGGCTCTTTGTAACGGGGCTTATCATAACACTTGGATAAGACGTTGTCCCAGAAATCTAGGTCATCTCATCTACAGCCATGAAGAGAAGCCATAATAAAACTCACTCAAATTAGACAACACTCACTATTTATTACTGTACACAAAAAACGGCGCATAGTGGGACAAAACTGAAAAGCGCTTGATCAAAAATATATGGTTTCTTATTTTAACATTGATTCCATTTTCTCATCATTTTATTGTGCAACTTACAGAACCATAAAAATTCTGGATTCACAAGCCATAGTTTTCAGTTTTTTTTTTAATAATCCACTGAAAATCGTAGAATTTTTCACCACACCTTTAAATCAATAATTGTTATAGATTGTAAAAAATGTTAAAATGTGTCGATCTTAGTTCTTCCTAATTTTGAGTTTTTGCTTTGTGATCGTATAGTAGTTGTTACAACATAAATTCATAGATATTTTTCGAGTTAAAAAAAAAATGTACATAAATGTTATTATATCTCATGATTCTGGCTGGATATATTTTAGTTTATAAATAAAGCGTCATCTTATCCACCCTTTAAAAAAAAAAAATCATCTCTAAAAACTCATCGAATATCGCTATTAATTGTATAGAGGCCTTTAAGTTTTTTATCTGGGAGGTAAAAAACCTTGAGCACGCCCTCCTTTGGAGAGGTCGTTAAGCGATGGTCTCGAGCCTGTACGATGTCAGCTACTCGTTAGACACCTTGCCCTAGGTGAATAAAAATTTAGGATAAGCAAAATTTAGGACTCCCACATCCACCAGAGTGACAAAAGAGCGCTCTGGTAGTAGGCGATATGACCTCGTAGTTAAAACCCGGACATGAGTGATAATAACTAACTAAAGTATATTTTTTAAACTCAATGTAAATCTTTTTAACTTAATCTTCAACATTATTTATACTCATAAGCTGTGTATAATTATTGACGTCATTTGAATGATCATAGTTTAACACATACTCATTCTTAGCCGGATATTAATTATTTAAGAATTACAAAATATTACACTTTTTTTGTTATCTTGATTCATAACAATAAATTTCGTTCTTTATTATATATACGTGGTCTTCCTCCACTGCTGGACAGTGGATGATTGGGCAGTGTGCGGGAGTCCTACTGGTGCTGTCCTCGTCGAGTTTTTGTTTTATCTCCTTTATTTTATATTTTCTGTTTATTCTTTCCTTCTTATTATGTTTCCAATATTTTGTATTGCTTATTATTTTATCATATCTTCTTATAGTCATCACTTCTGCTTATTGTTATTGTTTATACAGATTGTAGAATAAATAAAAGTAAAAAAAAAAAATTATAAAAAATAAATCGAATGCCTACTTTTTTTTATTTTCGCCCCACTGACCGGCGAGGAGGATATTGAAATGTTCAGGATATCTCTAAAACCACTCCACTTGAAATATTAGAAGATGTTGTACGAACATTTCTATCGTGGACACCTGAAATGAATGGTGGCGATATGGAGGTCAAATATAATAGGTCAAAATCTCGATGTTGAGTTTTCAACAGAACTTCATATTTTCCTACCTCCTCGATCGAAATTCAAATTCAAAATTTTTGTGAAACACATTGTACAGACTACGTAATAATCCCTACAATATTACATATTAAACCAAAATATACACATTTAATAGGTACAAAATTAAACATCACATTCAACTTATACAATTAAAATCCGCGACAAAGTATTCGTCAACTGAATAAAAAACATTTTCGATTAGGAAAAATTTAATTTTGATTTTAAAATTTTTCAAAGGCAGGTCGCGCATCGAACTTGGTAACTTGTTAAATAAATTACAAGAAAGAAAATAAAAGCTATTCGTGCTGTTAGCTAGTCTGAATTGTCTGGCAATATATCTGTCATTATGTCTGGTGTTATGGTGGTGTATTTCGGATGGACATGAGTAGAAAGAACGATTTTGATGGAAGAATTCAAGGGATTGAAAAATAAAGATGCAAGGTAAAGTTAGGATCTGAGATGTCTATAATATGAACGACATGATATTTGAGTCCGTAGACCACAAATAATCCTAATCGCGCGTTTTTGATAAATAAACTTTTTTTTTTTTTGTCAAAGGAAAATTACCCCACAATAGCGTTCCATACGAAATCAAACTGTTAAAGAATGCCTGGTGTATAGTCAAGATAAAATCGTCAGAGATCGCTGATTTCAATTTGTGCAACATAAATAAAGACCTAGCCAACACACAATTAATTGAGAAGTCCCAGAGAAAGACAAGACATCTATTGATTTTCAGCCAAATTAGCTGGAGAAAAGGAGGGTTTAGAGGGAGAGCGCGTGAAAACTTATTTAAAGTTAACTAATTTAAATATTTTGTGCTAGGGAAGTACATTTCCGGTGATTCACTGACTTTAAATTTTTTCTACAATTATGTTAGATAAAATGTCTTAAAGGTTTGACACGACGATTCCTAAAAGATAACATTTCACATGCATCTTTTTTTTTTTTTTTTGGAGGTGTCAAAATGAGGAAGAGCAATAAAAAAAAACTTTTTTAAAATCAAAAGGGGATGGAGGTGGGAGACTGAATGGAAAGTAGGGGCGGGGGGTGGGTGGTTGGGGGCGGGAGGAGTGAGTCCCCTGTCAGTTGATGGAGAACAGCCTGAGCGAGCAGTGGGGGGCTCGATCGGGCTCCTGGGCGGCCGGGGGGCCGCCAAGCCGCCGCCGTGAGGAGGCAACAGCCCTCCTGAACCTCCACAAGAAGGTGGGCTCCAACGGGCTGAGCCGACCTCGGCACCCTGCTCCAGCCCCTAGGCCATGTCCAGTCCCCTCCACCTCCCATAGGCCTAGTCTCCTCCACAAGGCAAGTTACCAAAGCGTTTTTAGGTAGACCAACTCTTGAAATTAACTTTCTGAAATTCCTTAGAGGTAGTATTTTAGAGCATGTCCAAAAACTTACATATACTTAATTTAATTCATATTGATCAATGTTTTCCACAAAGAAAAAATATGTATGTTTGACCTTCAGAGGTGTAAAACTTCAATGCCAACTTTGTTTTACAACACAAAGTTGTTTTACTAACCCCTAACCAAGTGTTGATCTGATTGATTATGCATCTTTAATTTCAAAACAAGACTGAAGGCATTCAAGTAGAGATTTACAACAAATCCTATTATTCTTACAGAGCTCGTCTACAAACTAGGGGTCTTACATATCCGTATAGGATTTATTTACGAGAATAAATCACAAATTTTCCAGTAAGATGAGTGAAAAAGTTATATATTTTTATTTATTTAATCCTTATTTAAGCCCCCAACAGGTTAATGCCCAATTATTTATTGTTATCAAACTTTAACGAAATCAACATCATCTACCTGCTTAGCCAGATGACAATATTTTGAGTCAAATACCGCAGATTTATAACTATTATCTAATTTTAGTCTCTCTCGTCTTTCAACATTATTATTTACTCTAAAAGAATAAATTAACTCTCAATTGCTTCTAATGATACACTGAGCGCTGTGGTGCAGTACGTCATCTTGCAGTGGAAATAATACGCAGTTTCCATACGCTGATAGATTTCAATTCTTAATTTTTTCATTATTGATAATGCATGAATGGAAGTTTATGAAACTGGCAATAATACTCGAATATGATGTTGAATTTCATTCAGATATTAAATATTTCTTTTTGTGCTCTGCGCAAGTCTGTTAACGTATTATATAAAAACTAGAGACACATGTTTGAAGTGTCATCGTAAATGATACACAGTGTGGATTTTATTCCCCTAGTGTAGTTAGTTATTGTGACTCATGCCCGGGCTTTTAACTACGAGGTTATATCGCCTACTACCAGAGCCATCTTTTGTTGCTCATGGGCCCAACTCTGCTATGGGAGTCCTAAATTTTTATTCACCTAGGGTAAGGGTCTTTAACGAGTACCTGACATTGTACATGCTCGAGACAATCTCTTATCGTCCCATCCGAAGGACGGCGTGCTCAGTGAATTTAGACCCAGAGAAAAAACGTAAAGGCCTCGGCCAGGGTTCGAACCACTGAGCTATCGTCGCCCTCTCCCTCAATGTATCTAGTTTAAGAACAGTATTTAAAATTGAAAACATTATACAACTTTACGTTTGAGACATGACAGAGACAATGTAGACGTTATATTTGAGTCTCCTAGACCTGCTCAGCTCATTGCGATGTTTTCGAAATACGTAATGTTGATCACTGCTACCATGTCTACTCAAGGCTCGGCCGGGTTTCGAACCCATGTCCCTGAGCTAAGTAAGCAAGCACGCATACCACTGAACTACTGGTGCCCTCCACCATGTCTAATAATCATCTATCTAACTCACATAGCAACTGAGCAAATAACTGTCGCATGTCGCCTCCTACTTTTTTCATAAGAATACATAAGAATCTGAACGCCCCCCCAAAATCTTGTTGAGAGGGGCGTGTTTGATGAAAATATGGTGGTACCTTCCGTAGATCTGAACGCAAACTGATTTCTTAAAACAATCCGCTAGAAATGATTGACAATCGTGACACATGATTGACATTTCATTCTTCTTTCTTTTTTTTTCTTTGCCTTTTTGGCTATATTAGACAAATCCTGGACTAAAATATAATATAAAAAACTGTAGTTTTCTTCTGGAAATAATTCATTACCTACTTATATAAAAAGTAAGAAAATTAATTTTTTTTTTTTTTTTTTTTGAAAACATTTAAAGTGCCCTTCCTTGTATTTTATAAATACAATTGCTTGACCATAAATATGAGTTTTCAGCCCCCACAAGTTCAGAGCTCATGCTTCTAAGTCTTGAACCCTTTTCATATATGATTTGAACTTGTAGGGTTACTGCTAAGTCTATTAATTATTATTATTGATAAAAAAACAATTCAAGAGTAGTTAGCAGAAAAATCTTTATTAAGTGAAAAGTAAGTGTAGCCCCGAGTGCATGCGATCATTATTCTCAACATGTCTTCTGGAGATTGCAGATAGTCAAACTGTACATTGTGTATAAAAACAATGTCGTTCACAGAATCCACAAAATTATTTTGTTTGCTTGAGTTATGATTTAATTTCTTTAGTATTGAATCTAAATTTTGCAGTACTGAAAGCTGCAAATAGATTGTATAGTTAAAATGTATAATCTAATTATAAGAATTAATTTATACAAGAGGTTAGGTTAGGTTTTATGACTCATGCCCGGGCTTCAACTACGAGGTCATATCGCCTACTAGCAGAGCGCTCTTTAGTCACTCTGGTGGACATGAGCCCGACTCTATTATGGAAGTTCTAAATTTTGCCTACCCTAAATTTTTATTCATCTAGGGTAGGGGTCTTTAACGAGTACCTGACATCGTACAGGCTCGGGGACATCGCTTAACAAGATAAAAAAATAATTTTGTATTATCATGTATGTTTTCTCTATACATATTTTCGTTATTATTACATTTTACGTTATTGTCATTTCGTTCATGGTGGCCGTGCGGACTAGAGTGTAGTAGGGCTTTGGTCGCATGGTTCGATCCCGTCATGGAGAGTTTTATTTCGTAGATAGGACTCCCTCCCGGAGCTATGAATATTGTAAATAACTAAATAACACCGTTATTTAGTAAACAAAATTGTTCATTATGAGTTACGAGGATTACAGTAGAACTCTCTAAAAATGAAACTATAGCTTCAAGTTCAAATTCCAAATGTTGAGATGCAGTCCAGCAATGTTACAATTGGTTTCTTTTTCATGGTCATCATGCAGTTTTTAGCATTTTGAATTTCTTGTCCTGCCTCATCTTTTTTATCATTTTTCCAATACCCATTTCTCTTAAAATGCTGACAGCATTGGTCAAACCATTAACCCCATTTACGACTGTCGATTGGAGATCCTATCTGGTATTCCTATTCTGGTATTATACAAAGTTCCGGTTGAAGTTTAGTATTATACAAAGTTCAGGTTGAAGTCTAGTATTATACAATATTTATGGTTATGTAAATGTACAGAGAGCACCCCTTATTAACATAACTAAGTACTATTTTAAAGTGAGCTAGAGAAGTGGTTAGTTAAGTTTCTCCTTTGGGACTGGCCTTTCTGCTTTATTGCTCCGCTCCGGCTTACAACAGAACATCAATTAGTTGTAACGATCTCCGGCAGAGGGCAGGTACCTACAGACTATGGAGATTAGTTTGGAGATCACGCTAACTCTCCCCCTTTGTCTCCCTATAATTCCTTCTTCCCTCTGTTTCTCTCTTCACTTCTCCCCCGTTCAAAACCATTTGCCCTCAATTCCAACTATGGATTTTCCTTATTACAAATGGCGAAGGTTCACGGTAAATTTACAAAATTGAAAACTATATATAGTTTTACTTCCCCAGCTATACGAAGTATGGGGGAAGTTATGTATTCGGTCAAAAATACAATGCGCAGTTTTCAACGGAATAGTATGTTTTCCAACCTCCAGATTCCAAATTTAAAAAAAAAAATCTGTCTGTTTTGGAGTGCGAGCGAAATGTAAATTAATTAATTCGTTCTGGGGAAGTACATTGCCGGTGATTCATCGACGACTTTTTTGATTACTAACTTCAAGAGAGCGAAATAGGTTAGAGGGGTGAAAACTTCTAAAAAGATAAACCACGACATGGGAAAACGTACAACTATTTACAATAACACCTCTTCCTGTGTCACACAACAACATAATCCTACAGAGCTTATACGTCAAATACATCCATCTCCATGTGTAACATCTCAGAGGAGAGGCCATCAGAGCCTTGGATGATCTCTATGACTAGCAAACCTGAACATTCCACTTAGTTAAGCCTTAGTTCAATTGTTTCTGTTGAAAAAGAAATATGACGGTTTCTTACGAAATTATCGTTATTTTAAGATATTATTTTTTTTTTTAATTACAGCTGCTTCAGCAGCTCATGGAATTGTTGAAAGTGAGGGGGAAGGCATCCTTGACCAGAGCACAGCGCGTCGTTGGCTTGTAAAATTCAACAGTGGAGAGATACATCCTTGGAAAGGAAGAAGGGCTCAGGGCGACCATCAACGGTAGCAAGCTGTAGAATCAAATGCAGCCACAAGTACTCGCGTACTTGCCAGCGAGTGTGGAGTGTCCAAAGACACCAGGGAAGGTGAAAAAAAACTATAGACTGATCCCGCATGAACTTACGCCTCAGCAATCCGCTAAGAGGGTAGAAACTTGCAAAAATCTTTTAAAAACCCTTCTGATATGCGATTTTTTTAAAAGATTGTCACGTGTGATGAAAAGTGGGTTTACCGGCGAAAGTGGGTTTACCCTGATACGGATGGGCAATGGCTAGATCGGGTCCAAACGGCTTTTCCTTTCCGGTTGCTACAAGGGGGCAGTTTGGAAAAAAATCCATGCTTTGCGTTTTTTTTTAAACTACGAAGGATCGTTGTTCATCACGAGTTTGTTCCTGATGGATGTTATATGAAATCTGAACTCTACTGCGAACAGTTGGAAACAATGTATGCGAAATTGTCACAGCCTTACCCAGCTTTGGTTAACCGTAAAGGAGTACTAGGAATATCTCGGGAGGCATACCGAACCCGGATTAAAAATATTTTGGAGCGTGCATGGAGAGAAAAGACCACATGCAGACAGTAGAAGATGTTCCTGGGAGTGGAGTCCAAGGTGTTGATGGACCCTGAGGATCCTGAACCTCAAAAGAGCTTCGGCAATTAACTGGAATTCACACAGGACTCGGTCCGTTCAATAGACACCTCTACACTGCAGGAGTCAAAGACAGTCCCACCTGTGATAGATGTGGGGAAGAAGACGAGACGGCAGCACACTTCCTGGGCATCTGCTCGGGATACTCGCGAACGAGATTCCACATCTTTGGTAAAGATGTAATCACAGAGGAGGACTTCAGAAGATTGGACCACGGGAGCATTCTTAGGTTCATTAAGAAAACTGGGAGACTGAGTACTTCATGAAGGATTTGGTTTAGGTACCAGCCCACCATATACATATACATATATACTACATGTAACCGTAAAGGAGTTCTGTTCCAGCAAGATAACGCTCGGCCACACACTTCCCGTCGAACCAAGGAAAAGTTAGAAGAGCTTCATGAGATCGAACTTCTGCCACACCCACTACCTCCGCTTTTCTTTTGATATTTTTAAATATTATTTGTAAACAAAACTAACTGCAGATGGGGAGTGCCTTCGAATCTATTGAGGCCACGATCCCGCCTACTCACTCGTATTAAATCTTATCTTACCATTAAATTGGATTGTGAAGAAAAGATCTATGTCAACATTTTACCCCAAATAAAGTACAAATCGATTGGTAGTCAATCCCATCTAACTTACACAAAGTAACATTCGACCAAAATTGTAGGATTCTGACGGGGGAAAATTATGACAAAAAAAAACCGGTCAATTCAGGGTCGGGCCTGGAGCGATAACGTTTCCCCACTCTCATAATGTTTCCTGTGTTGTATTTCTGATGAAAACTAATTTTTTGGAAACCTTCCGATTGTTCTCTATATTTTTAAATTTTTTCAAAAGTACTTTTCGAAATACCGAGGAGAGACACTCGTGCAAGAGGTTATTGTTTCGAAATTCATATAATCCCTTTATATAATAATTATTAAAGTTTTATAAGACCTTCAAATAAAATGTAAATGACCTTTATATAGAAGGTAATGAAGGAACAACAACATTCAAATGTTACGTATATAATTTAGAATGAAATCAATAAAAAATAAACAGTTTACATAAGTAGGTTATTTAGCACAAGTGAGAATGTCTGTGGCTACATCAGCAGGTTCCTGTTCTTATTTATGGGGGTACATTCCTTTCATGGCCAGGTTACATTAGGTTTGGAGTTATGAGTTTTGGGAATTATTTAACATTCCACAATTATTATAAATAATAATAATAATATTTATTTCCATTAAACAATAAAATGGTAATATGATATGTTACAAGAACGTATACATTAAAATAGCTTATAAATTAGATACATAAACAGATATTACTCTTGTCTGACACATAAGGATTAGTAATAACAATATTATTAAAAAATGAAATGAAATTAATAAATAAATACTTGAAAATATGAGTAAAAAAATTATAATATTAATAAATACAGTGGATAAATCTTATAAGTGGTGTGCATGCTTGCCTTCTGAGCTCAAGATCGTGGGTTCGAAACCCGACCGAGGCCCTTAGTTTATTGTATTTGGGAGGTAAAATAAACTTAAGCACGCCGTCTTTCGGATGGGACGTTAAGCGATAGTCCCGAGCCTGTACGATGTCAGGTACTCGTTAAAGACCCCTGCCCTAGATGAATAAAAATTTAGGGTAGGCAAAATTTAGGACTCCCACAGTGGAGTCGGGCTCATGTCCACCAGAGTGACGAAAGAGCGCTCTGATAGTAGGCGATATGACCTCGTAGTTAAAGCCCTGGCATGAGTCACAAAACCTAACCTGAATCTTATATGTTTATTAAAATAATAATTTTTTATAACTTTTCTGGAAATGTACATTTCGGGACATTCTTACGTCAGGCCACAATGTGCAAAACACAGAAAAAGGAATGAAAACAAAGTAACAATTATAAAATATGTAGGTATATATATAAAATAAAAATAAAATAATAATGAAAATACATAAAAGAAAAAACAAGATAAATAAAGTGAAGTAGAATATAAGTAATAAAAAATAATGATTAAAACGTAAATTCGGCAGACCTTGAACGGGATATCTGTGGAGGCATTCTGGAAAAAAACAAAAATGAAAGCTATGAATCAAATAATATTTTTGAATATGAAAAACTTTTTTTTTTTCTGGTTATTTTAATATTTTTGAACACTGGAAACCTCCAGGCACATATACAAATATTTACTTTCGAAATAGAGGCATCTGAGAGAATTTTCGAAGTTGGAGTTGATGTAACGAAGTTCTCTGTAGTTGGAGCGGAGACAGGCCAAGTAATGTGAGAGCAAGGGTGGACCACAAGAGTGGGGCGCACATCCGTCTCTCTTCACTGCGGTTTAACTCACAGCTCATGTTTTATAGCGAAGGGGGTTTTGGTAGGGAAATAAATGTTTGGTCTCTTGTGTGGCTTTAGAGGAATTCTACAGTTGATCTATGGTTATCCTTCGGTTTTATACACTTCTGAACGATCAATATAGTAAAAACTACAAATATAGAAGCAGATTACTGAAAGACATTCCAATAAATATATCAATCATGAATGTATTTCAGATGATACATAACAAGGCACCGAACATTCTTCTTCTGGTTAATCTTCGGATTAAGAGCTACGTTTCGGTTGCAAACGGGAAGCAACCCTTCAAATTTCCTTATTGTTTTCTCTGTGCATATATTGAAATTGGCATCAGGGCCGTGCAACGAGTATTGGCCGCCCGTGTGCAAATAACGATAACGCCGCCCCCCCCCCCCCCCCTCCACAATTAAAATACCCTAATGTTTTTATGTTTTTCCCCTTTACATTTTGAATAAGTTAATGATTTTTATTTTGCAAATAAATATTTGAGCAAGGAATTTCGCAATAAATTTCTCCTAACAATACTAGTTGCGATTACGATACCAGGAAGAAAGAAGATTTTCGAATAACTAAACACTGTTTTACTCTTTTTGAAAAAAGTATAACTCATAGAGGAATTCATTCTTTTAATGTCTTTCTTCACTTCTTGAAAGCAATAGAAACAATACAAAAATTTAAACTCAACAAAAAGTTTATGTTAGAGGAACCCCCCCCCCTTTTTTTCTCATTGTTCAAAAAGAAAAAAAAAAAAAAACGATAACTATAAAAGTCTTTGTGCATAAAGCTATAAAAAGCTTTGTGTATAAAAGCTATAATTCATTCTTTGCTTTATTTTTATTTTCTTAGCAGAGTTCCTCCACAGATCTCCTCCTATAATTTCTGTTAAATCTACTTTTTGTTTAATTTTTTCATTTCTAAAAGCATTATTTTTTATTAGTTATTTTCTGATTTATTTTATTTCTGTATTATTATTATACAGGGTGATTCCCTCGTAACTTTTAAAAAATTTTTTTGAATGAAACTAGACCGAAAATGGAGTATAATGCCTCCAACCGCACCTTTCTATTTCAATCCGTTGCCGAGATATGATTTTTTAAAGGTTTTTTTCGAGAAAACAACGTTTTTTGCCATCAAGTCCCACATTTCTCCCCTTTAAATCTCCCTTTTCTCAACTTTTGACCTCATTTTCGGAATCAGCGTTAAATTTCCTATCAGAGTAGTGTACATTCAACTTTGAAAATCACCAACTTGGAACCGAAATAACAGCTAAAATGTTAACATTTTAGAAAAATTAAAATTTCGGGAAATATTTCCACGTCAACTACTTTCCCGCTCAAGGACCGCTTCAACCGCCCAGGGAACTAGAAAACTTGCAGATTTAATCAGCTTTCTATTGGTATGGTCAACTTTGCGATTCCGTATCGATTTCATGGAGAAATTTAAGGTTGCCTAAGGTCCATTTTCGGTCTAGTTTCATCCAATTTTTTTTTTAAGTTACGAGGGAATCACCCAGTATATTGTGTTATTATTATTATTATTATTCTTTCTTTTCTATATTTCGCTCCTTGAGGCTTGAAGGAAGGACGAAACTGTATCTACTGTATTTGCATTATTACTTCAGTACTCATATTTTCTAGTATTTATTAAATAATGTTTATTTATTTTATTTTACTTTTTCTATTGTTGTTATTATTAATAACGTGTGTGTCACACCCTGAGAATTAATAATGTTTATCATAGAAATAAAAGACGTTGTCTTCCCACTCTTTTATATTTGACCAGAACCGGTTTTCAACGCAACAGCGTCATAATTAGCAGCACATCCCACCTACACAGCGTAGAGTTTGAAGGCGCTGTATGGGTGAGATATGCCACTGATGATGATGCATTTGCGTTGAAAACCAGTTCTGCTCAAACATAAAATAGTGAACATCTTACTATCACCTATGTAATGATGTTTATGTAACTCATTTAAATGCATGGTGTATACATTTTTATGGTGTATGATATTGTCATGTTATGGTTTAACGTAAATAAATATTATTGTTATTAAATCGTGTATTATTCTGCCATCTTCTTGAATGGAGGCCAAGGCTCCGGGCGGACAGCTCACAAGGGATGTGGCCTGAGTAAGATAACGGAAGTGGGACGGCCTTGCTATTTGCGTCTTAGCCTCCACAATCAGATCCCGAGATCTCGGGGTAGTGGTTCCGTGTCTAGCTCTCATCATCACCCACTTGGCTTCCCCCTTCTCTACAATACTGGACCTAATATGTCACATTTTGTCTTTTTCATCATCTATCTTCATTTTGAGACTATTGTGAAATATATGAGATTTGCCCTCAACAGGACTTTTTTATACCGTATGTAAAAGTAATGTGTTCCGTCAATGGTTTCCTTTGCTTCATTGTACAGCGTAATTTTAAGTGATTTTCTTATACTCAGTATCGCGTCAGTATAAAATGATTTTGAGAGAGGTAAGGGGGGTAGTATAAGAAAGTCCTGTTTTGCCACATCACATATACTTTTTAATTCATTGCTAAGCTTTATCATTGCTTTACTATTTAAAAATTGCTTTGAAATATTTCTTACAGAAATTTATTTTCCATTCTTTGGAGCTCTACAACTTTGTTCGAGGGCATTTTGATAGTGAAAATTAAATAAAGAATTTTTTGTGAGTTATAATTTTTCGACAGAACAAACAGTTTTCGATTAAATCAAGAAAACGTCTATTGAAAATGAATTTCAGTTCTGCCTAAAACTTTTATTTGAAGAAGGTGTTGATTAGGTCCTACCTATTTTTTGTTTTTTATAATTTTGAGGGGCGCCGGTAGCTCAGTGGTATGCGTGCTTGACTTCTGAGCTCAAGGTTGTGGGTTCGTAGCCCGACCGAGGCCCTTAGTTTATTTTATCTGGGAGGTAAAATAAACTTAAGCACGCCGTCCTTCGGATGGGACGTTAAGCGATGGTCCCGAGCCTGTACGATGTCAGGTACTCGTTAAAGACCCCTACCCTAGATGAATAAAAATTTAGGGTAGGCAAAATTTAGGACTCCCACAGTAGAGTCGGGCTCATGTCCACCAGAGTGACGAAAGAGCGCTCTGGTAGTAGGCGATATGACCTCGTTGTTAAAGCCCGGGCATGAGTCATAAAACCTAACCTAACCTATAATTTTGAATTGTTTTTGTTTTCTAATAACTTGCACTATTTGTATTAAAAAGCATGGTCATTTTTATTATTTTAATATTATTTGTATCTTTTTATTTAGTTTCTATATTACTCATTTGTTACAATATATCAATTTTTATCACAGTATATATATTGTGATATATTGCAAATATCACGGACCGATTGGTAATTATAGTTATGAGAGCGACCACGAGAAGCGCACTAGTGGAAGATACATAAAGTGGAGGGGATGGAAATTCAAGGGTTCCTCGCTGAAGTGCGGTATGAGGTAGGTGTCCTAGTTGAGCTATCAGAGGAGGTAGTAGTCCTAGTTGAGCTATCAGGGGAGGTAGTTGGTCCTAGTTGAGCTGTCGGGGCAGACAGAGATTGCTCGTTGAGCTGTTGAGGTGGACAGTCTTCATTCAGCTACTAGGGGAGGTAGTCTTTCCGAGTTCAGCTGTTGAGCTGAACAGTTATTCAGAGTTGAGCTATTGAGGGAGAGGACATTCCTGGCTGAGCTGTAGGAGGAAGGAGACTCCTGTTTGAGCTGACGTAGGAGACCGAAGACTCTCATTTTTGCTGCTGGAGGGAGATCATCCCTGCTGCCTACTTCGAAGGGACTGGAAGTTCCTCAATCTTTGTGGATCCTGGAGGAGAAACCACAGGCTTGAGTGTGGTTAGAATAAAGAAGACTCTCAAGGTAACGGAATCATTTATTTTACATTTTTCTCCGACATCGAGACGAATGGCTGGCTGATCATCAATAGACACCTTCATGTTGCGGGAGTTACCAGAACATTTAAGTCTATATAAATTATTTCATATTTTATAGATATTTTATTCCAGATGTGCGATTATGGAGGGACGCCTCACTAATATATGTCAATAATTGTGTTAATAAATGTATGTTGTCTTATAAATTGTTCTCTAAATTCTCTATAGCCTAGTTCACCTTCTGAGTACGCATGTTAACCCCAAAAGTAAAATCATTTTCATAGTAATTAATAAAAGTTTAAAAGACCCAAAGAAAGATCACCTCAATTTATGGTGGAGTTGCGCCGGGTAAAGCTTCAATCTATTATATGAGGCAAAGATCATCTCAATTTATGGTGGAATTGCGCCGGGTATATCTCAATTTATGGTGTAGGATGCCGGGTAGATCATCACAATTTATGGTGGATTGTGCCGGGTACGAAAGAAATCCGGTGAGATAAGAGAACAATTTATAATTTATATTGATTTATATCTATTATATTATTTTGTATTTTAAAAAAATGGCTGAAGGGACAAGGTCAAAAATACGTGAGTCAATGACAAAGGGTGACCAAAGGGATGACGAAGAGACGAATGGAGAATTAGTATTAGAGACAAACGAAACAACGAAAAAGACGACAGACAGAAACAGTAGTTTAGACATTGAAACATTAATGAAATTTATGACAGAAATAAAAGAAAGTAATGAATTAAATAATAAATCGTTTATGACAGAAATAAAAGAAAGTAATAAATTGTTTATGACAGAGATGAAAGAAAATAATAAATTGTTTATGACAAAGATGACAGAAAATAATGAATTGTTCATGACAAAGATGACAGAAAACATACAATCAATAAGGACAGATATACGAAATGGTTTCCGAGAATTGAGCATAAAAATTGAGGACGTGACCGGTCATAATAAACAATTACAGACTGACATGGACATTCAGGGACAAGAATTAACTACGGAAACTGTACAACAAGGGGACAAAATAGAAAAAGAAATATTAGATACGAAAACAGAACTGACAGACGAGTGCGTACAAATGAATGAGGATACAGAAAGCCAATACATGTCTCCACTGGTATGCATGCATAAGACAGACGATACTATCCGTATAGGTACAGACGATAGACAACATAGAACTCAGAAATTAATCATGGGGGGATCAGTATTGGTCAAATCATTGAGGATACCGAAAAATAACGAAGAAGTTTATAAACCATTGATATACTGGGAAGGACCTTATTTAGTAACAATTAAACATAACTCAGATACAGGACAAAAAAGGGGACGTTTTCATATTTCTCTTTTGAAAAGATATAAGAACAAAGGGTCAAAATTGACGCAGGGAATTGACCAGGGAAGAGCCCGGAACTAACTCAACGCCGCAGACGGAATTGACCAGGATTCTTGGGGTCCCACGAACCCCCGGCTAGTTGAGTGCAATTGGGTCTTTTTCGGAATTCAGGAAAATATCCATACTGGGCATGTTTGTAAATAAAAATTGTAAATAAGTATTAAATAGTTTTGCGTTTATATATTTTTCGTTTCGTTTTGTGTTAATATTTTGTTAGTTATTCATTTGGCGGGCTTCAGGTCTAAACTTGACAGGACAGGATTGTTCAAGATAGTGTAGATAACAGATTAATTTTAAAACAGTATTGTTATAATAGCGGCTGCAGGTTTCAACCTGACGACAATAATAGAGATAAGTAAGAAATCAAATTAATTTTAGAACAAGCGGCTTCAGGTCTCAACATGAACATACAGGACAGAGCATTTGGAGATAAATAAAAATCAAATTAATTTTAAAAGAGTATTATGATAGCGGCTTGCAGGTTTCAACATGACGATACAGGACAGAACATTTAGAGATAATATAGAAATCAAATTAAGTTAGGGACATTGTTAGGATGGCAGGTTTTCACCTTGGAAGATATCTCAACAGAGTATTTTGATTCTTTTAACTGTCGGCTGATTAAATTTTGATAGATAAATAAGGAAAAATTAATTAACATTGTTATTTTTGGATGCCTTGATGATTAAATATGGTGCGAAGTAAAGAAAGAAATGGTAATGGTAATTATTAAACAGAGAAGGATATTAGACGATAAATAATGATATGGAAGTTTATTGAGAATTTTGTGAGCCGAAATAGGGCCAATCTACGATGTCAGGAAAGACATTCTTCGTCGATAATTGTGGTAGTAATTGTGGATATAGATGCGTTGAGAGCATATTTCGTTGTTATTAGTATTTTAATGCTGTGGAAGCATTCTTCGTCGATCGTCGTTAATAATTGATACCTAAGTGGGGTATTTGGAATGAGATTTGATAGCAGGAAATTGAAGGTTGATAGTTATAAAAAAAAAAAAAAAAAAGGAATTTTATTAGCAAGGCACATGTATCGATGAATAATAAAGAATTTGAAGAATAAATAATAAAGAATTTAAGGAGAATATGAGGAGTAAATAATAAAGAATAAATAATTTAAAGTAATAATTAATTAAAGAAGCCGACAGTACAAAGCTGATAAAATATGAGACAGACAGACAGGACGAAGTTGATAAAGTACGAGAAAGACTAACATATACAAGCCATTTTTAAATCCATCGTTATATATTGTAAAAAATTGTAATATTGTATAAGATTGTACAGTGTATTATAAGAAGTGTTCAGAAGTGAGTGAAGTTAGAGCCAAGTGAAAAGATTAAAAAATTACGTCGCTACCTTAACTAATGTATCTCCGCAATTTTTTTAATCAAAGGGAGGCAATTGTGATATATTGCAAATATCACGGACCGATTGGTAATTATAGTTATGAGAGCGACCACGAGAAGCGCACTAGTGGAAGATACATAAAGTGGAGGGAATGGAAATTCAAGGGTTCCTCGCTGAAGTGCGGTATGAGGTAGGTGTCCTAGTTGAGCTATCAGAGGAGGTAGAGAGTCCTAGTTGAGCTATCAGAGGAGGTAGTAGTCCTAGTTGAGCTATCAGGGGAGGTAGTTGGTCCTAGTTGAGCTGTCGGGGCAGACAGAGATTGCTCGTTGAGCTGTTGAGGTGGACAGTCTTCATTCAGCTACTAGGGGAGGTAGTCTTTCCGAGTTCAGCTGTTGAGCTGAACAGTTATTCAGAGTTGAGCTATTGAGGGAGAGGACATTCCTGGCTGAGCTGTAGGAGGAAGGAGACTCCTGTTTGAGCTGACGTAGGAGACCGAAGACTCTCATTTTTGCTGCTGGAGGGAGATCATCCCTGCTGCCTACTTCGAAGGGACTGGAAGTTCCTCAATCTTTGTGGATCCTGGAGGAGAAACCACAGGCTTGAGTGTGGTTAGAATAAAGAAGACTCTCAAGGTAACGGAATCATTTATTTTACATTTTTCTCCGACATCGAGACGAATGGCTGGCTGATCATCAATAGACACCTTCATGTTGCGGGAGTTACCAGAACATTTAAGTCTATATAAATTATTTCATATTTTATAGATATTTTATTCCAGATGTGCGATTATGGAGGGACGCCTCACTAATATATGTCAATAATTGTGTTAATAAATGTATGTTGTCTTATAAATTGTTCTCTAAATTCTCTATAGCCTAGTTCACCTTCTGAGTACGCATGTTAACCCCAAAAGTAAAATCATTTTCATAGTAATTAATAAAAGTTTAAAAGACCCAAAGAAAGATCACCTCAATTTATGGTGGAGTTGCGCCGGGTAAAGCTTCAATCTATTATATGAGGCAAAGATCATCTCAATTTATGGTGGAATTGCGCCGGGTATATCTCAATATATATCTTTTTTTTTCTATAACTATAACAATATGTATTATGTAAAAAAAAAACCTTTCAATGTCATACATAAAGGTTGTATTCTTTAGTGCAATAAAAAGTTTATCTATCTTTCTCTATCTCTATATGTATAGATCAGAGGGCGCCGGTAGCTCAGTGGTATGCGTGCTTGCCTTCTGAACTCAAGAACGTGGGTTCGAAAGCCGAACGAGGCCCTTAGTTTATTTTATCTGGGAGGTAAAATAAACTTAAGCACGCCGTCTTTCGGATGGGACGTTAAGCGATAGTCCCGAGCCTGTACGATATCAGGTACTCGTTAAAGACCCCTACCCTTGGTGAATAAAAACTTAGGGTAGGCAAAATTTAGGACTCTCACAGTAGAGTCGGGCTCATGTCCACCAGAATGACGAAAGAGCGCTCTGGTAGTAGGCGATATGACCTTGTAGTTAAAGCCCGAGCATGAGTCATAAAACCTAACCTAACCTCAGATATGGAAAATATGCAAATAATTATCAATTATGTGACTTTATAGCAATTAGCATGGTCCAGTGTTTGATTTGAAGAACTAACTAACAATAAGTACTTTTAATGTAGACAATTTATAAGCTCATTCGTTTAATATTTACAACTATGTCTAGAGAAAAGATAACATAAATTTTTGAAGTGGGTGAAAAACGGTAACTGTTGTCTAAACTCGCTTGCAGGGAAGAGGGATGTTGGCTTCTTTGATGTAAGGTTTAGGGTTTATGGAAGCTAAGATCCTTGAAAGCCACTAAACCTGCCGCGTCCTCCTATAACACAGCCTTTATAGCTGCCAAAACTACTACTTTTTCTTCTTCTTCGTTTATTTTATTAATTCCCAGTTTCTTCAATACATTTTTAAATAACTTTAACTGTTAACAAGACAATAGTCACCTTTGATTCAACCCAAGCCATCAAATATCTATATTTTTGCTCAAAAAGTGGGTTAATTGATGGTGTAGAACAACTGAAAATAAATAAAGCAACTAAAAATAACATTAGTATGAATTTCAACTACTTGCCTCTCCTAACACCTTAGAACCAGTTTCCACATGTATTTAGTATAATAGTTATTTTTATAACATATATCATCAATCGTAGTTTATATATATATAATCACTATTTATATATTTACATGAAATTTTATATAAAATTCAAAATCACATAAAAACGGCAACTATTAATTTTGCGCAAAATCGACTGAAGGGAATAGGGGTTCGACTTAAATACCCTAATAACTGCCGATGAAATGAATATATCGATACAAAATTTAGTATCTTGGGAATCCACATGTAAGTCAAATATTGAGTTTTAGCCCAAACTGTCGATGGGCTTTGGAGGGAGAGCTAAAACTTAAATGATTAATTCGTGCTGGGAAAGTACATTGACAATGATTCACCAACAACTTTTTATATTTATTTTGTTATGATTTTAATTTATATCTTCTTTGCTATTTTTTATACAAGAAAAATATTTTATTTGAAATACAGATTTTGTTAAATAAACAAACATCATTTAACTCATGTCACACATAAATTAGTTTCTCTTGTTAGAATGGAAAAAATGTTATCTCTAATTTCAGTTTTACCACTGTTAAGCAGGCCCTGCACTATCAATCCGCTTGATCAAAACAGCGCATCAAGCGATGGTATCAAGCGTAATTGATAGTCTAGGAACCCGTTTGACGCTTGAATCAAGCCTTGACGGTGATTGATGGAAAGTTTGAATGATTCAAGCGGCTGGGCGGAGCGCTTGATAGTCTAGAGCAATTTCGATCAAGCATTGCGTCAGTCACCTGCTCGACACCAACGATGGAGGGTCGTCCGCTCGCTTCCGAAGGTTCGAGCAATAGCGCACACAAATTTCAGGTCTTCCAAATCCATTCCAGAAGCTAGGTACCTCATTGCGATGGACAGTCTCTGAGTTGCAGGAATCGCTTCACGCAGTTTTGTATCCACTTTCTCTCTTTTGGGCCGTACCAACTCCAATAAATGATCAAAACTCTCTTGGTCCATTCTGATAAATTTTTCAAAGTCTTCCGGCTCAGTTTCAAGCAGAACTGTCAGTAAATTTTCGTGAGTGAAGCGGTTCCTCAATTTATATCACTCCTTCGACCAACGTCGTTTCCTCTAGATCTTTTTTTTCCGATTGAGAGCAACAAGTGTCAAGATGAGAAACCCCAAATCCTGATTAGAAACCATGGCATCTACACAACACTGATTCACTACAGTCCAGGAGGAGCAGTTCTTACTTACTTACTTACTTAACGCAGCTCTACAACCCGCTAACGAGTCTTGGCTTCCTCGAGCAGCAATCGCCAGGAGTCTCTGTTTTGTGCGGCTCCCATCCAGTTCTGGATCCCGATGTTCCTGGCGTCGTTGGTCACACAGTCCGACCACCGCAGTCTCGGTCTCCCTACTCTCCGCCTTCCGTGCAGGACTTCCGTCAGTAGCTTTCTTGGGATCATTTCTTCGCTCATCCTGATAATATGTCCGGCCCACCTTAACCTGCCCAGTTTTATCACTTTAGCCACATCTGGTTCTTTGTACAGGTCGTACACCTCCTGGTTGCTCCTACGCCTCCATTCTCCTCCAACATACACCGGACCGTAAATCATCCGGAGCACCTTCCTTTCAAATATTTGGAGGTCTCGATCTTCTGCTTTAGTAGTTGTCCAGGTTTCTGAGCCTTATGTGAGAACTGGGCGGATAAGAGTTTTGTACAGGACGACCTTCGTACGCCGGGCTACCAGGTTACTAGATAGATGCTTTTGAAGCCCATAATAACATCTGTTAGCGCACATGATCCTCCTACTGGTTTCTGCTGATATTTGGTTGTCACTTACAACCTGTGAGCCGAGATAAATGAACCCTGACACCTGCTCAAAGAAGTAGGGTCCAAACGCCACCTTCTCTCCCTCCTGCCTAATTTCTTGTTGAGACACCATATACTTGGTTTTACTCTGGTTAATCACTAGTCCCAGTCTTCTAGCAGCGGCTTCAAGGGCTAAAAAGGCTTCAGTAACTGCTTGGCGGGACCGACCGATTATGTCTATGCCATCAGCATAGGCGAGAAGCTGGACCATCCTATTAAATATCGTGCCCGTCGTCTGTATTCCCGAGTCTCTTATGGCTCTCTCAAGGGCCAGGTTAAACAGGAGGCATGCCAGGGCATCACCTTGCCTCACGCCTCTTCTGGACAAGAACTCTTCGGATGTATTGCCCTTGACTTTTACCACACACTGTACTCCTGACATTGTCAACCTGATCAGCCGTATGAGCTTACCTGGGATGTTAAGCTCCACCAGTGCTTTGTACAGTTGCTCTCGGTATATACTATCATATGCTGATTTAAAGTCTATGAAGAGGTGGTGAGTAGTAATCCTGTATTCTCTTCCTCTTTCTAGAATGGTCCTGAGGCTAAAGATCTGATCAGTGGTGGATCTTCCACGCCTGAACCCACACTGATAGTGGCCTATTTCCCACTCAGAAAAAGGTAGGAGCCTATGGAACAAAACATTTGAGAGGATTTTGTAGGCACATGGAAGGAGAGATATTCCACGGTAGTTCGAGCATTTTAACAGATCACCTTTCTTATGAATAGGGCATATAACTGTTTTTCTCCAGGCCGCTGGCATGGTTTCCTCCGTCCATATCGTGATTATTAGATTATGGAGGAGTTTCCTAAGTTCGCCACCACCATGCTTAAACAGCTCCCCCGGTAACCCGTCAATCCCTGCTGCTTTATGATTCTTTAATCTGTTAATTGCCTCGATGACCTCATCCTCATCCGGTGGTTCTATTTCATCATCAGTTGCCATGTGCTGCACTATTTGCTCCTGCAAATAGTCCTCCTGTCCATTGAGGAGATTCTCAAAATATCTTCTCCATTCTGCTGTGCAGGCCTGTGTATCAGTGAGGAGAGCTCCCTGCTCATCCATGCACATGGAGGGGATTTGCTTGAAGGGCTTCCTGCTCTTATTTGCCGATTGGAAGAATTTCCTTGCGTTGTTGTCCAACCTGAACTTCTCCAATTCTATCAGCTCCTCATTTTTTGACGCCCTCTTCTTCTGACGGTGTAAGCGTTTCTCATCTCTCCTTTTTCTTCTATACTCCTCCACAGTCCTGCGTGTGCGTCTATTCAGCATGACCCGATATGCCACATTTTTAGCGTCGGTAGCGGCCTGACACTCCTCATTGAACCATGGAGATCTGACATCTTTCTCAGCTGGCCCAAGAGTCTCTTTAGCCGCTTCTTCGATAGCTGTACAGCAGTCGGCCCATTCTCCATCAATACCCGCCACTGGGGGTTCCCGAGATCGCAACCGTAGGTCCAGAGCTTCTGCATATTGCTCCTTAACTTGAGGGTCATTAAATTTCTTTAAGTTAAACTTCTTGCTCGCTGGTTCCCGTCGAACTGTGGAACACGATATTCTTGCTTGAATGTGAGCGATACTGAGGAAGTGGTCTGAGTCTACATTAGCCCCTCTGAATGTCCGGACATCGGTTATGCTGCTAATATGCCTGCTACTCGCGAGAATATGGTCAATCTGATTGACTGAACGACCATCAGGTGAGGTCCAGGTGCCCTTATGTATACGCTTGTGAGGGAATAGAGTGCTGGCAATGATGAGATTTCTGGATGCTGCAAAATTAATGAGCCGCTGTCCATTTCTGTTGCTGGTTTCATGCAGGCTATGTTTGCCGATGGTAGGAGTGTATATCTCCTCCCTTCCCACCTTGGCATTCATGTCCCCTACAATGATTTTCATGTCATACCTTGGGCACGAGTCAATTGTTGTTTCCAGCATCTCATAAAACTCATCTTTCTCGTCGTCTTCAGCATCTTCTGTTGGAGCATATGTACTAACTACGCTATAATTATAAAATTTTCCCCGAATTCGGATAAGGCAAATTCTCGGGCTAACTGCCTTGTAGCCAATGACCAAGTGACGGAAAGCTTTCCGGACAATGAATCCGGTACCATAGGAATGTAACCGTTCGCTGCAACTGTAGTAAACTGTGTGATGCTTCTTCTCTAGTATACCTTGACCAGTCCATCGGATCTCCTGGATGGCAGTTATGTCCAACTTATATTTTTCAATTTGATTCAAGAGCAAATTCAGTGCTCCGGGTCTATATAATGTTAAAATATTCCAGTATCCAAGATTAAACCTAAGACGTTTGCCGGGTTGTTTCCTATGAAATCTATCAATATCCGAGGCTCTTGTGTGAGGTTTCGTGATAGTTTGCGTTCGGGCAGTGGGGCTATCAACCCTCTCTACGTACCCTAGTCCTGTGGTGGGGCTGCCACCTTGGAGCCTTCGGACTTGCTCCCCCGTTCGGGGCGACTACCTAGGGACGGTGGCCCTAGGGTGTGTACTGTATATGCCTTGGTGGTTTGTGTGGGGGTGCATGTCATGTGTGCTGCGATGTGTTAGTGTGCTCGTGTTCCCCCAACCTGGAGGGCCAGTGGCTGCCAGAGGAGCAGTTCACTAGTCGAAAACTACAAATGAGTGTTGATGAAAAGATTGATGGAATGCTTGATGCGCCCCAAGGCTGCTTGAAGCGCGTGTCAATCAGCTGGACACGCTGTATTGATCAAGCGGATTGATAGTGTAGGACCTGCTTACTGAAAAATATGAAAGAAAATATTTCAGTTCAAGCAAATTCCTAGCTATAAAGACACGGATATTTCCCAGTTGAAATCCAACCCCTTCCTTACCTTTCTGATGTACCTACCTATATGAATGATTCGCACTCCGCAAACTTGTCTTAATGATACTTAACATTTTCGCGGAGATATTGTGAAACAATAAAAAATATAAAGAAAAAGGTATGTACATATATACTCACCTTTATATAATACTATGTACATATGAAGAGCACGGGGAAAGAACCAGGTTTGTCACTTTTTTCTCGAATGTGAGATATCGCCACTACAGTATATATTAAACATATTTCACGATTCACCATCATTCATTCAAAAAGACGGTTTGTCACTACGAAAACGGAAGCTGAAAATATGACGTGCGGGGAATTGATACGATACGGACTTTCAAACATTAAATTTCAGTTTTCTCAATTTCAACATCTGATGACAAACCTGGTTCTTTGCCCGTGCTCTTCATATATACTCAGTATTTGTTAAGTCGTGGCTGAAGATGGTAGCAATACCGAAAGTACTCCCATATATTTTATATACTCGTATCTTGTGAAATGGACAATATTTTTTTTAAAACATTCGTTTTTCTTTGTATTTTTTAAACTTGTAGTTTATACTAATCCTGATACTCAAACATGATACGTTTCGAAATGCTGAGACAGCCGCTCATTACAAATTAGTTATTTATATTACTATCTAGAAGAAACATTTTGAATGATAATTTATAGGGACAGTGAATGGAAATCAGTAAACCATAGTAGATATTTCTTTAGAAACTGGAACGGTATAAGTGTAACACTTTTCCTCTTGTCCCATCTGAGCTGAGTATTTTGACCATTGACGCTAGACATTATGAAGCCTATCCTACATCATAAACTTTTTTTTTTGCTAATGAACTAGGGCAGCTAATTGTTGTAAAATGGCAGAGGGTGACATTCAGTGAAGGTCGGGCTGCCGTCAGGTCAACACTTCACTTAGAGGTCAGGGGAACTTCCACTGGCCTATCATTAATATACGTCTGTCTTGAATGTTAGACGAGGGGCTTCTGTGATGGATGGCTCAGTCTAGAACAATCTTAAACCAAGTAAAAGCTGGCAGCTTTCCAATTGAAAACCACTATTTTATAAGGGAGGCTTTCCACCTGAAGCTTTTCTCCTTTCTATGAAAGTATGAAATATACCTAAAGCCGAGTTGGCTGAAAATTAATAAGTGTCATCCTTATGGGGTTTTCAAGTCAAATTTTTTGTCGGTACATTTATTACAGCAGTTCTTAGAGCTTTTGTGTTACGCCTCCTCCCTAATCGCCCTTCCCTTTGGTCAATTTGGCTGAAAATCAATAGGCTGTCCTTATGAGGTTCTGAATACAAACATCACTCATCCCCCTTCCCTTCTGCCGAGTTCGCTGAAAATTAATAAGTGTCATCCTTATGGAGTTTTGAAGTCAAATTTTTTGTCGGTACATTCATTACAACGGCAGTTCTTAGAGCTTTTATGTTACGCCTCCTCCCTAACCCCCCTTTCCTTTGGTTAATTTGGCTGAAAATCAATAGGCTGAACTTATGAATAAACACATATCTGGATAAACATATAAAATTTCATGCCAATAAATTCACTCTATCGGGGGTTATCGTGTTCACAGACGACACATCCATTTTTTTTTATTTTTTGAAACTCCACATCGAATTGTTGACCGATTACATAACATTCCCTATACTTTCACAGGAAGTCAAATATAAGCTAGTCTGACCTCTCACAGATTTTTATTGGTAGTAATAGCTAGCCGGCTTTCGAGGTTTCCGTCATCATCAGGCAGTCTGGTAAAAAATTAAAAATGTTTGAATAAAACTAAATAATATAATACAAATAAATAAATAACAATTTAAAATATCATGGATGGGGACAGACGAGTTATTCCTGTCCACCATCTGAGTCCACAACGCCGAAAGTGGACAGGAATAACTCGTCTGTCCCCATCCATGATATTTTAGATTGTTAATGTTTTAGATTGTTATTAAAAACAGCTGTTTTAGCTATTAAAAGTTAAACACGTGTAACATTTTGTTAGCCTTTAATATTAATTTTTTTCATATTTTTTGAAGTTTAATAATACAAAAAAAGTGTCAAAGACACTAAGTGGTTCACCCTCTCTTCGAGTGAGGATGAAACCCAATGTTTCGAAGCCAGAAAAGTGCAATAACTTTGATGTTCCGTATTCTAACCTAACCAGCAGACAAAGTGATATTACGAATATGGACAGTGGACATCCAGCGGAGACAGGTGAGATGCCTATTTCATTCTTACCTGCCAAAAGGCAGCTCATTTCAGACACATCGATGTTAGTAGACGCTAGCCAAGTGACCTCTGTTAACAGAGCCACCTCCCAGGAGCCTCAACTTAAGCGAAACAGATACACTCTACATATCAAACCCACACCTACACCAACACACAATCGGTATGAGCCACTGCTCACTCTCCAGAACGAACAGGAGACAACACAACCGACAAAACCGGACGGACAGACCACCCCTAACAGACTGACCAAGATCCCTCCTATCTTTCTATGTGAGGCTGATAACTATCAACTCGTTATTACCGAGTTGAAAAGTTTGATTTGTTCACCTTTTGAAACCAAACAGTGCAACAAGAAAATTAAGATCAGCCTCACAACGACTGATGACTACCGCAAGGTGACAAAATTTTATGACGACAACAAAGTAAAATACTACACCTTCGTTAACCCCGAGGACAGGAAACTCTCCGTAATTATACGGGGAGTTCCTTACTCACTAACAGAGACAGAAATAACCGACGAACTGAGCCCGACTTATCCTATTATAAAAGTGACCCGCATCTTGAACCACGACAGACGTCCCACACCTCTCTGTGCAGTTGAGCTGGAAAACAACACATCTGGAGAGGCCATATTCCAACTGACGCGGCTCTATTATACAGTTGTCAAAGTGGAGCCACGCCGACGTTCCAGCAGAGCCGTGCAATGCACGAACTGTCAGTCTTTTGGACATACCAAAAACTTTTGCCGACTGGACCCCAAGTGTGTGAAGTGCGGAGGAGATCACCACTTCACAGCATGCCCCTCCAGACAGAAGAAGATAGACTCTCCCAAGTGTGCCAACTGCCAGGGCAACCATCCAGCCAGCTACAGAGGGTGTGCTTCCTACAAGACATACGTAGATAGGACTACCAGACAGAGACAACCTAAACATCCAGACCCAGTAACCCCCAGTATACCACCCAAAGGACAACCCCCAAAACAGACCCCCGACCGACCGAACAGCTGGTTCGACCAAAGTAGACCCCGACCCTTCTAACCTCGACCTCAACCTAACTTACCCAGCAGCCAAGACACCCAACCAGCTAGCGACATGACTGACCTCACCAACACTATACTCACCTTTCTCAAACCATTCATCCCTATCATAAAGTCATTTTTATCTAACCTTCTCACCCAAGTATTTTCATTTAACAATGGTGGACCCTAACTTAAATATTTTTCAAAATTTATCCATCCTTAACTGGAACGCTGACGGTATAAAAAACAGACGAACGATTCTCTCGGACTTCCTAACTCGCTACAACATCGACATCATTTGTACCACAGAAACTCACCTCTATAATACCGACATATTTAAGTTAAAAGGGTACACCATATACAGACAAGACAGACAAACCAGATTTGGAGGCGTCGCTGTTTGTATAAAAAAGAACTTCGTACACTCTCAGCTTCTCTTACCCACACTCCAACAGCTGGAAGCCGTTGGGGCCACACTCACACTCAACAACAACAGAACACTTAACATAATTTCAGCATATCACCGACCAGGCATCAGAATACACCAGACGGACTTCGAACACATATTCAATGGGGGGCCGACCATATTACTAGGTGACTTAAATAGTAAAAATACAATTTGGGGATGTAGACGGACAAACAACAACGGGACAAGACTCTTTAACATAATTAACAATTTAGGCGTACAAATCTCAGCACCAGACGAACCGACATTTTATCCTACACAACAGAGATACCTTCCAGACATCTTGGACATTGGACTCGTTCAAAATTTTACATTGCCCCTTTATCACGAACCACTGACAGAACTCGACTCAGACCACCTTCCAGTCATATGTACCTTCAGAGTGAACCCGAAACAGACAGAATATCTCCCAAGACTCATAAAAGGGAAAATTGACTGGGAAGCATTTAGATGGGAGATGGACAAAAACATAGACATCCCTTTGCATTACAACAATACTGAAGACATAGACGACTCATTGAAAGATTTTACTGAAGCTATTTACACCTCGGTACACAACTCAACACATAATCACTACAAGGATCAACGCATCATCCGACAAAATAAGACCCCTACACGCATACTTGACATGATACACGACAAAAATACACTCCGTAAACACTGGCAACGAACACGCGATCCACAAGAGAAACGAGAGCTGAACCGACTGACGAGACAAATACGATGGGAACTGGACAATGACAGAATCAACAGATACCGACAATACACCAGCGATTTTACTCCTGGAGACAGCAACCTTTGGAAGGAAACACGACGCCTCCTCAGACAAGACCCTGGCCTCCCGCCCTTGACAGACGGACAGAATAGGTACTGTAACAACGGACAAGGACAAGAGTGAGCTAGTGGCTCAGCACCTTGAACAGAAATTCAGAACTCATGACACACAAGATCACGAAACACACCACACAGTCCACGAATTTCTTTCCACCCCACTCCACACTGCAGAACCACATGTACAGTACACAAACCCGTCCGAAATCACACTATACATTCAGAGACTCCCCAACAAGAAGGCTCCTGGGGAAGACCTCATCCCTAACATCATCTTGAAGAACATGCCTCCAAGAAGCATCGCTTATATTACAGGGCTGTTCAATGGCTGCTTAAGGAGAGGATACTTTCCTGGCGCTTGGAAGAATGCTATCGTGGTTGTCTTTCATAAGCATGGCAAGCCAAAACAAGACCCCAACAGCTACAGGCCGATAAGCCTTCTAAATTCATTGTCTAAGATTTTCGAAAAAATTATATCCAAAAGGCTTTCTGAATATCTAGAAGACACCATACCGTCCCACCAGTTTGGCTTCAAAGCAAAACACTCTGCAGTCCAGCAGCTACAACGGGTGACCGAAACGATTGTCCACGGCTTCGAGGCGAAGAATTACACCACCGCCGTATTCTGGGATGTAGCCGCAGCCTTTGACACCGTTTGGCATCAGGGGCTGTTGTACAAACTAAAGAAAAGCTTGGTACCCAAATACATCGTTGGTCTTATATCCTCTTTTCTCCATGGCAGGACGTTCCAGGTGAGAGTCAGTAACGCACTGAGTACCAAGAGAAGGATTTCAGCTGGGGTCCCTCAAGGTGCTATTCTGAGCCCCCTCCTTTTTAGTTTGTACACCCATGACATCCCCGAAATTCCCACGGCAACATTAGCCACCTATGCCGATGACACAATGATCGCCTGTCAGCATAATGTCCTCTCCGTCGCCATTGAACAGCTCCAGGAAGCCCTGACAGAAGTTTCTCTCTGGTTCTCAAAATGGAAACTAAAACTTAACGTAGGGAAGACAGCAGCAAAAATCTTCGCTCTCCGCAGATTCAACATAGAAGAACAGCGTGAGCTGCAAATTGATGACCTCCCCATTCTCTGGAATCCTAAGGACCAGGGTGTGCGCTATCTTGGAGTACTTTTAGATACACGACTCACATGGAAACTACACATTAACAGAAAACTACAGCTAGCATATTCACGACTTAACACCCTCTACCCTCTCATAAACAGAAACACGCCACTTAAACACACATGTACTATTCTGCTATACAAGACACTCCTACTTCCACTTCTAACATACGCCTGTCCAGTCTGGATCGGTACCAGCAACACTAACATGAAACGACTACAAACATTTCAGAATAAGGTACTCCGAATAGCAACAAACGCACCCTGGTTTGTCAGGAATCACAAAATCCACGAAGAATTGGGTGTTCCTCTTTTTGCAGCTCACATCGAGAAGCTTGTGAAGAACCACCACGAAGCCCTTGTGCATTGTTTTGGGGCTGTACACTACAGTCTAGGAGCGCCTACTCCTGGGAGGCGACTCAAACAAAGACTGTACCAGGACTTTCTATTTTAAATCCTTTATTTTATATATTTGTGTATAGCACCTTTTTTTGCTGGTCCAAATAAATGTTATTATTATTAGATTGTTATTTATTTATTTTTATTATATTATTTAGTTTTATTCAAATTTTTTTAATTTTTTATCAGACTGCCTGATGATGAGCGAAACCTCGAAAGCCGGCTAGCTATTACTACCAATAAAAATCTATGAGAGGTCAGACTATCTTATATTTGACATCCTGTGAAATAATCACTTTTCACATCAGCCATCTTCATATTATTCCCCTATACTTCGTACAGCTGAGAGAGTGAAAATCTACAGATTCTTACTCAATCAATTAGGACATGGCTCTGAAATTTAGGATTTGAGTAATACGTAGCCTAAAACGTCTACTGACTATTTCATCAAAACCACTTTACTCATATCATAGTAGCTACTATATTCTAGTTATCGTGTTCACAGACAAACATACATTTTCACTTTTGGGATCAGGGCGTCAGAAAACATGAAATTCCAAAAAACTCAACTTCGAATTTTTGACTGACTCAATAACTTCCCCTATACTTCGTACAACTGGGGAAGTACAAAATAACTGTTCTATTTGAAAAATAAAGTAAATCGGTCCTCTTGTCTTTCCCACTTCCCACTTTTACTGCACCAGCTATACGAAGAATAGGGGAAGTTATTGAGTTGGTCAAAAACTCGATCTCGAGTTGTCAATGGAATTACCTCTTAATTCCAAATATGAAAAAAAAAAGATAAATAAGTCCATTGAACCGTTGGATGAAAGGGACGCACAACAGAAGACATAGTATGTGGTAATAAAAAAAATATAAAATAAAATGCGGCCACTAGATATTCACTTCGATGTTGACAATTGTTAGATGGATTTGTTATAGTAATGTAGATGAAACCGAAAAGGACTTGAGGGCTGACACGATCCCGAACTCGACTCGAAAACCCTAAGTGGCGATGTTAAGAATGTATAGACACAAAATCAAAAATTAGTATGGGGATTCAGAAGCCTCTATTTAAGTCAACTATAGAGTTTTAGCCCAAAGGGGAGATTGATTTCAGACAGCGAAAACTTAATTGATTAATTTGTGCTGGGGAAGTACAATACCGGCGATTTACGAACTTTTTTTTTCTCTTTTTTTTGTCAAAATCATTCTCTTGCTTAGTGACACTCAATAGGTTGGGAGTTTGAAGATTGTGAACATGTAGGTAGTTAGTGTAAGGATGATGCATGACCTTGAGATGACGTGGTGGAGTGTCCAGGATGAGATGAATGAAGGTGGGAGGTGGGAGGAGAGGTAGTGGCGATCAGCTGTTGCTGTCTCCAGGCAACCCTCTCTCTTCAGGGATCTGGATCAATAGAGCCAGCCCCGAGCCCCCAAAACAGGCCAGACGGCATGTCTTCGGGACCTAGGGCAACCTACTGGTGCTCAAAGTAATAACACTGCTTTACTCTCACACTAAACCTGATTTCACCAGAAAGATATTATAGTAAAGTAGAGAGATGAGGCTTGTGGTCGATGAAAACAAACTTGAAGAAGTTCCGCCAAGCTTTCAGCACTGTGTGCCTTCTTTAGGACCTGACACATTGTGATAATTAATTAAATGTAAATGTTAAATAAATATAAAATTAAAATAAAATTAATAATAAAAAAATTACCACATTTCCTATAGTAATTATAGCTCGTCTTCTACTAAATTTTCTACAGTAATTTCCGAAAAGGGCCCTAAAAAAATATCGCAAGTTCAAGACGTGCAATTTTGAAGAAAGTGCAAGTATTTAAAAAATATTTAATTAATAAATTTTTCATTTGTATTTCTTCTAAATTTACTAAAGAGATGCTTCTTGGTCTTGTATTTCTAAATTTGTAAAAATGTTCAATCTAATCCAAAGGTATAAATTATCTTACTGGGTTAACAGGAAAAATAATAGCATAGATTAAGAGAACAAATATTTGGGGTTGTTTTACTTGACCTACACTTTAAATAAATTCAGTATATCAATTTTTAAAAAAATCTTACAAACTAATATCTATGTACATCTTTTTTTAGTATCTTTTCTTTTTAAATATTGTGACCATTCTTTAAATCAATGTTATTTTGGGCATATAAACATATAAATAAATAAAAGTACCTTTGCGCATCTACTTCACTGTTATTTCACTCCTACATGGTTCACCATACCTTAACCCTAAAAGCACTTCTCTCACTAAACTGTCCATCTTCACATCTCTCCTTAGACTTTTTCACACTACCTATTTAAAACAGCTGAACGTCGTTTTTTGTTCTCCATTCATTTGTTTTGCACATTTCGTTTTAAAACAAAACTAGTCCATCATTGTATATTTATTCCTAAATTAACTTACTTCACTACTAATACCTGTTCTTATACAAATAATAATAATTGATTTTATAATATATTAATAATCTTAATGTGTGTAAAATTTTTTACAACACAATATATACATTATTAATAAGAGGAAGAAATATATATACACTAAATATTCTGTGGGCATGATTTACTTTCAATACCTCTTAAATACAGATTCGTTAGATATGACTTTTGTTTTTTAAATTGTCACTCATGATATACGTTTTTATTTAGTTATAATTGTTTTTGTATAGCTATAATATTTCAGTTGGTTTTGGCGTAAATAATTTAAATGTTATTTGTTTCTAATGTCATATCTTTTATTCAAATCTAGAATACATCAACTCATTAATAGTGTATGTAAGTATGCCAAGGCCTCCTGGATATATATTAAAAAGGAAAATGAAGCAGCTGGGACGTTAAGGAGAAAATTTCAAAAAAGTGTGATGTATGGTGTCGGATGTTCATGAAACACCCCAAGAAAAGAACCAGAAGCTCAATTAACTCAGAAATTCAAATAACTTAGAAATTTCATTAAAAAAAGTTTGGTGAGAAGATAACAGTAAAACTTTATATACATATATTTTGTTACTTTTTGAATAATACGAACAAAATGACATTTTTTTTTCAGTTTTGGCTTTTCATATGCATTCCATTGTGTCTTTAATCCAATGAGGGTGGAAAATTCTGATTTAAGTTGCTTTAATTGATATATGTACCAACTTCTTAAAGAACATACTACCAAAAAATAAAATATTTTGTAAGAAAAAATTCTGCAATCTATAGACAAAAAATATTTGTAATGACAATTTTTGGGGAGAAATATTATTTTCTTATTTCCGAAATCTTAAGCTGTAATTTGATAAAACATAGGGTAATGAAAATTATTTAAAAAAATAACTGGTTGACTTTCCATGCATTTGCCTACCGTACGTACACACCAGACTAATGAAACGTTAATGTCTCGTATGTCTTACCATATATCAAATTTATTTCGAACTGGAATTGCTGAGTATTTGAAAGTAATTTGTTAACATGAACGGTTTTCTGTTTCATTGTACAGTGTAATTCTAAACGTGACTTTCTTATACACAGAAATGCCATTTTGAAATGAATTTGAGAAGGGGGAGGGAGAGAGATATTTAAAAGCATGGTTGGTATAGGAAAATCCTATAATGGCCACATAAATATATTTAAAAAAAATATTTGTCTAGATGAACTCTAACTTATGTGAGATATTTCCGCAATACTTCACAACGTTATATATCCAATTACGAAAGGTCACATGAAAAGGTCAAAGATAAGGAAAAGGTGAAAAAAGTTAACGATTCTGGTAGCCATTGTGTGTAAGTATTACATATAAAACCTTTTAAAACCTACCGTACCTACCGCAGACAAACTCTGCATTAATTATTCTTAAACTCCCTAAATTATATATTAAACAATTTATTACATATTAACCCTTTTTAAATCATATATTAAACAGCCTAAATTAAATATTGAACCCTTTCAAACTCTGCTTAGATTACCTCTGAAATACTTATTACTAGAGATAGAATTTCTTTGATATTGCGTATTTTGTGTGATTGCATTGTTTCAAGAATCATGACAAAAGGATCATTTTGTACTGTACATTTTTTCCTGTCGAGCATAAATGTATATAATAACATATTTGGGACACTTAGTTAGTTATTATGTAACGTTATAAGTGGGGGCCATGGTGGCCGTGTGGGCTAGAGCGTAAGGGTACGTCCATAGTGCACCGCTTCCCGCCCAACCGCTTAAACCGCGGCAGTTGCAAACAGCTAGGTGAACCCGCTTGATTCTAGCTGGTGGTGGTTATAGAGCACCACTCGCAGGAACGTACGTCAGTTGGCATAATGGAGCTATCACGTGAGAATCTATTGTGTATTTTGTTGACAACAGATAATATTTATTATAAAATTAAACAAGAAAGAATGACAAACGTCCATGAAATGAATAGGACTCGCTTTGAAGTAGGTGAATACCATACTTTATCACCTCAACTCAAAGCTCACCCCGAGAAATTTCCGAATGGATAAACAGACATTCGACTACATCTTGAACAAAATCAAATACCGGATAAAAAAAGGATGGTGTAACTTTCATCAACAGAAAATTCTTCCTGAAGAACGTCTTATGGTAACTTTGAAGTAAGTCGCACCCCTAAGGCTTTGGTCGCATGGTCTCACCAAGGTTTGAGGGTTCGAATCCCGTTCGAGAGTGAGTTTATTTTCGTAGATAGAACTCCCTTCCGGGGCCATGGATGTTTTAAATAATTAAATAACACAGTGACATGGCTAATATGCACCGAACATGAGGCCAGAAAAATAAATAAATAATAATCAAAAACACCATGTGAGATCTGTAACTAAAATCAGCAATGATGTAAAAAATGTATTTAATTTATCTGCTTATCATAAACGTTTTGATAATGCTTTGATAGGCGAAACGTAAACAGAATGAAATAGCCGGTAGCTCAGAGGGAGCGTGCAAGATCTTGTTTATTCTTCTCCAGCTATAAAAAGTATAGGAGAAGTCATATAATCGGTCAACAATTCCTTTATCTAACTAGGAAGAGGTAGATATACCTAGTGAAGTTATCAAGAACAAGGTAGAAGAACCACCACTTATTGTAAAAGATGTAATCACTTGTACAAAGAAGTGGAGCAGACTTCTGTCTTGTGAAGACAACCGTAGGGATCACTGTCTATCCCTGATCTCCAACAGATTACAGGTCCTTCAGAGAGAGCTCTCGGGTGAGCTCCATCTCTCCAACAGTCAGAGCTGTCATGAGATCTGGTCAAGATATCCTGGACACGAGATCCCATCTCCAATGACCTAACCCCAATAAAAATTTTTTTTTTTTTTTTGGCATTGATCCGAAAAAGCTACAACGAACATATTTATGACATTCAAGTAATGGATTCTTTCCATTTGGGTTACCACAGAAGAATGGAACTATGTAAAAAGTGTCAGCGGTACAAACATACCCAGTACTTCCGTTGACTACGACATAGGAGTGTTCAAGGACGACCCCTGCCACATGCGCCAGTTGTGTTGCGTGCTTTACCAAAAAATACTCTCTCAAAGCGTAAGAAACATCCAGGAAACTTCTCCAATATCAAAAAACACTACAGTGAGCAGGTTGGCTCTATCTTCGGACCCGGACATCATCTATGAGCTACACTTCAGCAGCTTGGGGTATCCAGCTAACTTTCTCAAGAAGTCACTCCCCTCTCCAACTTACATCTCAACTAGTTTTAACCTCAAGTTCACAAAACATCATTCGATCCCTCAGTATCTCAACGTTTACACATCACAGAACACAAAATAATACACAAAGTACGATTTGGCTGAAAATCAAAAGAACACTGAAAAGTGTCGTCCTTGGAGGTTTCCGGAAAAAACACACATAAAATTTCGTGTCGATATATTCATTCTATCGAGAGTTCATTTGACTGTAACTTACGTAACTTTTCCTATACTATAGTAGCTTGTGTAGTATATCTGCAGAAGTAAACAATTGTTATTTTTTAGCATTTTTTATTACATATTTCAACTTTTTTTTTTACTGCATTATGAACTGCATACTTCAGCTATTTATGTGTATTCAATTTTTACTTCCCCAAGCTGTACGAAGTATAGGAGAAGTAAATCGGACAAAAATTTGATGCGGAATTTCATGTTTTCCGACCTCTAGATTCCAAATATGGAAAAAAAATGTCTGTATGTCAGCGAACACGATAACTCCCGATAGAATAAACGTATCGAGACGAAATTTTATATGTTCATCCAGAACCCTCTAACGACAATACGTATTGTTTTTCAGCCAAATTGATCAAAAGGAAGAGGGGGATTAGGGGGGAGGCTTAACATAAAAACTCGAATAAAGGTCGATATATTGAATGTATCGACTCGAAATTTTATATGTGTGCTCAAAACCCCATAAGGAAAACAAGTGTCGATTTTCAATTAAATCGACCAAAGGGGAGGGGGGGATTAGAGAGAGGTTTAACTCAAAAACTCTAAGAACTGCCTTTGTAATGTATCGGCGCAAAAATCAATATGTGAATTCAAATTCCCATAAGAACAAAAATTGCTAATTTTCAGCAGAATTGGCTGAAGTCAAGGGGGGTTCAGTGGAGGGGGTTCAACCAAAAAACCCTTATCACTGCCGATGTAATAAATTTATCAACACAAAATTTAAGGATTTAGAAGCTCCTATGTAAGTCAACTAAGTATTGATCATTAGCCCAAACAATCAACTGGTTTTTGGAGGGGGAGCAAAAAATTAATTGAATAATTCGTAACGTATATACATTGTAATGTATATTTTTACTGCATAATGAACTGCTTAATTTCAGCTTTTTTATTGCATCTTTTGTTCTTTTTTTAATACATTACAGATCTCTAATATATCAATGCTAGCGGTAGTCAGCCCTGGAGATATCTGTCTCTCCCCAGCTAGGATGTGAGGAGACACAGGGATGATGTATGAGATGAGGCCCGTCTCACATCACAGCTCCAGCTAGCAGATTGTTCTCATCATCACCTGTTGTCGTAGCCAAGCATCAAGCAGCCGTTCGTTATCTTCAGATATCTTCTTGTGACGCTCCTACACTCCATCATCGCCTCCGATCCTGTTGGCTTTACCATCACATCAATCTGTTGATGAATTTAAATGATATCCTTCTATCCTATAGCCTTCTAATCTGTGTATTATAAAAGTTCTCGGTGAATCAACGGCAATATACTTCCCCTGAAGGAATTAATCAATTAATTTTTTGCTCCCCCTCCAAAAACCAGTTGATTGTTTGGGCTAATGATCAATACTTAGTTGACTTACATAGGAGCTTCTAAATCCTTAAATTTTGTGTTGATAAATTTATTACATCGGCAGTGATAAGGGTTTTTTGGTTGAACCCCCTCCACTGAACCCCCCTTGACTTCAGCCAATTCTGCTGAAAATTAGCAATTTTTGTTCTTATGGGAATTTGAATTCACATATTGATTTTTGCGCCGATACATTACAATGGCAGTTCTTAGAGTTTTTGAGTTAAACCTCTCTCTAATCCCTCCCTCCCCTTTGGTCGATTTAATTGAAAATCGACACTTGTTTTCCTTATGGGGTTTTGAGCACACATATAAAATTTCGAGTCGATACATTCATTATATCGACCTTCATTTGCGTTTTTATGTTAAGCCTCCCCCCTAATCCCCCTCTTCCTTTTGATCAATTTGGCTGAAAAACAATACGTATCGTCGATTGAGGGTTCTGAATACACATATAAAATTTCGTCTTGATACAGTTATTCTATCGGGAGTTATCGTGTTCGCAGACACAGACATTTTTTTTTCCATATTTGGAACCTAGAGGTCGGAAAACATGAAATCCCGTTGAAAACTCCGCATCAAATTTTCGACTGATTACATAACTTCCCCTATAATTCGTATAGCTGGGAAGTAAAAATTGTACAATGCACATACATAAGTAACAGAACATTCCACAATGATGTATAGAGTCTACGAGAAAATTGTACAATGCACATACATAAGTAACAGAACATTCCACAATGATGTATAGAGTCTACGAGAAAATTGTACAATGCACATACATAAGTAACAGAACATTCCACAATGATGTATAGAATCTACGAGAAAATTGTACAATGCACATACATAAGTAACAGAACATTCCACAATGATGTATAGAATCTACGAGACAATTGTACAATGCACATACATAAGTAACAGAACATTCCACAATGATGCATATAGTCTACGAGACAATTCAGGAACTCCATAGACGTTTCTGAAGCTACTATCATACACACCCATATCCACAAATACATTCACTTTCTTCACAACACGATAAAAACTTATTAATCCCATTATCGAATATGCAAGGGTTGTAAGGAATTTTCCCCTAATGCCAGTAAGTCACGCAATTTTGAGACTCATTTGAGCCAAGCCTCTTATTATACATTCTGGCTAAGCTTGTAAGTCACGGTCACGGAGGTCGTTATATATCCAACTAACGACTTGACTTTTCCTTTTTCTTCGAGCCGGTAAGTCTCGTAAGTTTTGAATTTACACAAACGACGTTTTGATGTTTTATACAATTTGGAACAAGAAAAATAAAAGTAAAAAAAGTTATCGGTGAATCATCGGATATGTACTTCCCCAGCACGAATTAATCAATTATTTTCGCTCTCCCTCCAAAGTTAATAGACAGTTTTTGTGCCAACCTTATGGGGTTTTGATTTTTATTATAATTGTCCATGTCGATATATTCATTACATCGGCAGACATTTTTGAGTTGCGCCCTAATCTGATCCCCCTCCCTTTCGGCTGATTCCGCTGAAAATTAATAGGTGCCATTCTTATGAGATTCTGGATACATAAAATTTCGTGTTGATATATTCATTCCATCAGGAGCTATCATGTTCACAGAGACAAACAGGCATTTTCATTTTTGGAATGAAATTCCGTTGAAAACTCAACCTCGAATTACTGACCGATTAAATAACTTCCCCTATACTTTTTATAGCTGGGAAAGTTAAAGATAACTGTTTCTATTTGAAAACTAAGTACATAATTAAATGACACTCGGTCCACAGTGTGAACACACTTGTTTTTCCCACAACTCTTTTTTTTTGTTGGTAAGAGAGAGTTTTTCTTGTTCATTCTGGCCAACGACATTTCTTTCTTGTTTTAATTAAAGAGATGGGGGCAGGTCAATGAACCTCTGGAAAATTGAACATGAACCCTACAAGACCAGTTAATGAAAAAAGAAAAATGTAATGTCTGAAAGTTTAACTTGACCATAACCCTATGCTAAACCGACGACTTGAAATGTTTTTCATTCTTTTAAATTATCATTGACAAAAAAGACATCGGTGAATCACCGGATTTGTACTTCCCCAGAATGAATTAATCAATTAACTTTTCGCTCCACCTCCAAAATTCATTACATCGGCAGTTATTAGAGTTGTTAAATTGAGCCCCCTCTCTGAACCCCCCCTTCCCTTCGGCCAATACCGCCGAAATTTGACAGGTTATGTCCCTATTGGGTTATGACTTCAAACATGAAATTTCATGTCGATTCATTTATTACATCGGCAGTTATTAAGGTTTTTCAGTTGAGCCCAACCTCTGATCCCCCTTCTGCTGATTTCGCTGAAAATTAATAATTGCCGTCCTTATGGGGTTTTGAATTCACATATGAAATATTGTGTTGATACCTTCATTACTGCAGTTAAGCGAGTTTTTGTGTTAAACCTCCCCCTAATCCCCCCTCCCCGTTGGCCGATTTGACTGAAAATTAATAGATGTCTTCCTTAGAGGTTTCTGGGTACACATATACAATTTCGTGTCGATAGATTCATTATACAGGGAAATATTGTATTCACAAACATACAAACATAGACATTTTGTTTGAAGTTTTTTTTTTATTTTAGAATCAAGAGGTCGTAAATGAAATTCCGGTTAAACATCAAGTTTCTGACTGATTACATAACGTCCCCTATACTTCTCATAGTTAGGGAAGTTAAACAGCAAACCCAAGATAATTTCTCAGAAAAGTTGGCCGAGGAGCATCAACTATTTTGGCACAAGTCCAGATAGTTCAAAAAATCGGCATTATATATTGCAGTTTCTTCCTTTAAGTTGGTTTGCCGCAAAGCACTAACACGATTTGGGAAACATATCGTTATGTTAAAAGTAGCAACTTAGCCGAAAAACTAAATTAAATTAAAATTGTGTAGGAAATTTTTTTAAAAAATTGAGAAAAAGAAAAGAAATGAAATTAGGGAGAAACTCACAAGACTTAGAAGAAAGCTCTTAAGTCGAAAACTTAATTGCCTAAAAAAACCTGAATAATCCAGAATGTTGTTTTTCTTAAAAGGAGGGAATAAAAAAAAAGAAAGAAAAAGCTTTTAAGCTGACAATGAGTTAGAAAAGTATTCTTTGTTGAAAATCAATGTTGCCATCCATTGATATTTTTAGACCTTATATTCTCTGAAGCAGACAACAATATTACCAAGAGCTACCAATTCTCATTTCGGTTAGAATAATAAATATTGTTCTATAATATTTTTATCACTAAATGGTACCACCTATTATATCGAGCAAATGAAAATTGGTACCACTTTGACATTACCTCTGTAGGGGAGACAGTACCCACAGGTGAAGAAACCAAGGATGAGTGCATAAGAGCGGCACTTCTGTCTTAGGTCTGCTGGTTCGAAACCAGGCCAAAGCCTTTAGGTTTTTTGTCTGGAAGGTAAAAACCTAGAGCACGCCGTCCTTCGAAAGGGACGTTAACCAATGGTCCCGAGCCTGTGTGATGTCAGGTAACTAGGTACTCCCTGAGTTGAGCTAACAGAGAAGGAATGCATGGGATGCTTAGGTCCCTATGCGAACATACCAGCCCTCCCAATATGTATTTTTAACGTTCTCATCAACATCCAATATTACAGAAATGTGCGCACCAGTCAGGGGGATAGACTGAGGGCAAAGACGTTAACTTTTTTATCTGCGAGGTAAAAACCTAGAGCACGCCGTCCTTCGGAAGGGACGTTAAGCCATGATCCCGAGGCATTGGTAGCCGCATTTTATAGCAGAGGCAGCCAACTTTACAACATTGGTTACGGTCCACACACGACAGATACTAGTGCAGTTGTTTGAAAAACTTTTTTATATCTTCTCGAAAATTTTATAAGAGCGTTTTGGGTATTCAGAGGTAACAAACCACAATGTGGCCGAAGATACAGCTGCCAAATAACATGAAGGACATCAACATACCGATTCTCCTTTCATTTTCTTCAGAAATGTTTATTCTGACATAAATTCTCAATTGATGAAAATAAAATTTAAATGCATTTATTGTTTTAATTAAAGATTTGTGAAAATTGCCTGTTGAATTAGAAAAATTGAAAGAGATCTTAAAAAGCTTAAACCGAGCAGGGGTAGAGCCCCTTGTTAAATAAGTTAAATTCCTCTATTTTGTTTCTATAGTAAATAATCTATATATTTAGTGAATAATAGATTTTATCTTGAAAAGAATCAATAAATAAACAAAAGGTAAAATTGACATCATGACAAATACGTTATTTCAAATGACGTCCCATCAACTCAAATAAACAGATAAGACAGGGTTGCCATTAATTCAAGTGTTTCTTTCAGATTAACATCTTCTTAGAATTTCTTTCAAAAGACATTTCTTATAGAAATTAAGAATGACAGAGATCAGAGAATAACAAACAAACAACAACAACAACATTTATTTAGACCAGCAAGATATGTGCTATACACAAATATATAATAAAATAAAGGGTTTAAAATAGGAAGTCCTGCTACAGTCTTTGTTGAGTCGCCTCCCAGGAGTAGGCGCTCCTAGACTGTAGTGTACAGCCCCGGAACAATGCACAAGGGCTTCGTGGTGGTTCTTCACAAGCTTCTCAATGTGAGCTGCAAAAAGAGGAACTCCCAGTTCTACATGGATTTTGTGATTCCTGACAAACCAGGGTTCGTTTGTTGCTAATCGTACTTATTTTGAAATGTTTGTATTCGTTTCAAGTTAGTGTTGCTGGTACCGATCCAGACTGGACAGGCGTATGTTAGAAGTGGAAGTAGGAGTGTCTTATATAGCAGAATAGTACAAGTGTGAATAAGTGGTGTCTTCCTGTTTATGAGAGGGTAGAGGGTTGAGTTTGATATCGTAGTTTTATGTTTCAGAAGAAACTATTCATCCTATTTTTTATGTAAAAATTGGGTTGAATATATATTTTTTATATAATTTGCGCTCTACCTCGTTTTTTCGGTAAATATAATATTTTTTAATAAAAATTTCAAATAAGGGGCATTATTAAACAAATATTGATCGATCTTTTGGATCTGTTTATGAATGTAAACCAAAACATTTTTCAAAACCTAAAAAGTGTAATTTCTGTGGTTTTGAGAAGGAGGATCAACTTCTCTATCTCCAGCGTCCTATTTAGCCTTAATCAATTCAAAAGTTATAAAGCTTTGACAGACAAACGAACAGACACCATTAGCTTTCCACAAGTTTTCCGTTTTTACCATCTCTGTAACCCGTCCTGAAACCCTAATAACCATTGAAAATAATTTGAATAAATCAAGGTATTGGGTATTTATGAGGACGTTAAGGTAATTTTAAATTCAATTTAATGTCCTCGAATATGAATGATTTCTGAGGAAGGTCTGGTGAAAGGCGAGAGCCGGAAAGCATCAAGGTAATTGGCATTAGGTGCTCGAGTCTCAACTTTGAGGGTTACTTAAAACTTTATGTCAACTTTGAAAACATATAAATCTGAATTGGGGCCAAGGTTGGAAGACTCACACAAATGTGTCAAAGGCGTTTAAGTTTCAATTTTCAATCTTCAAAATAAACTAATTGAAAATTTAGTATAGAAATATTTCAGAAAGTCATTTATACGTATTTGAATTTTGTAGACATTCATTACATCCGCAGTTATTAGGGTATTTGAGTCGAGCTCCTCTCTGGTCCTCCTCTTCCCTTTGACGGATTTTGCAGAAAATTGTTAGATGTCATTCTTAGGGGGTTTGAATGTAAATATAACATTGCATGTCTATTCATTCATTACATCAGCAGTTGTCAAGATTTTTGAGTCTTGCCTCCTCTTATCCCCCCTCCCTTTCCCACTGAAAATGAATATTTGTCCTTATAAGGCTTATAATTTACATATAAACTTTCGTGTCAATATATTCATGACAATATCAGTTATTAGAGTTTTTGTGTCAGGCCTCCCCCCTAATCCCCCCTTCTCTTTGGCCGATTCGACTGAAAATCAATAGGTGTCGTTCTTTGAGGTTTCTGGGTAAACATATAAAATTTCATGTCGATAAATTCATTTTATCGGTAGTTATCGTGTTCACAGACATACAGAGAGACAGAGAGACAGACTTGTTTTTTCTTTTTTCATTTTTGAAATCAGGAGGTCAGAAAACATGAAATTCTGTTGAAAACTGCTCATCGAATTTCTGATTACATAACTTTCTTTATACTAGTTAAGGAAGTAAAAAAAAAATAGTTACAGATGATGGGAGTTCTTCCTGAAATGTTTGCTAGGTTGTAAAAAAATTAGTCATGTGCAAACTATACTTGCACTATTAGTGTTCCTTGCCAACAGCCCCCCCCCCCACTTAAATTAAACGTGTAAGGACAAAAGTTTCTAACATCATGAGAAATATTTTTTGTCAAATCAAAATTCAACTTTTTATACTTCACGTCTATAATTGGGGCCACCACACTCTATCTCTGTGCTAAATGTCAAAATTTTAGATCGAATATTTTCAGAGAAAATCACCTGTGACAGACGGACGGACGGACACCGAAGTAATTCCTTAAGTGTTCAAAAAATATAGCTGCTGAAAAATATATTATTGTAAATTCAGAATCTCCTCACACAAGTGCAAAGAGAAATATTTTATTTTGTTATTTGTTGAAGTTGACTTTCTTTCTAAGGTTGGGAGAGAGAGAGAACGAGAGAAGGGGCTGTAAGCTCCAAAGTGGACTGTATGGGATTGGTTTAAAGTTGTATGAGGGGGGGCACTTTTATCTGGCCACCTTGGATTTCCCAAAGGAGCCAACCTTGACCTCTAACGTTATGTACCTACCTCCTCTACCAATATGAGGGGGCCTCTCATTCGGAGATCGACGGACCAACAGGTCCACTCTCCGCCCTCTAGAAATACATCAACTTTTACAGTTTATCCCCCACACATTTATCGATTTCTCAAAATGTTATACAATAATTATAATTATCATTCATTAACATAAATTTTAGCGATTTAAGATCATATACGATTTTCTCCAAAGATGTACTCATTATAAGATGCTTATTTATTGTATTAACAATTTCATATTAATGAAAGAAATCATATAATAAATATGATAATTTAGAAACAAATTCAAAACATTTTCATGAACGGTAAAAGAATATTATAATTAGCATATTGAATATCAATTAATGTTTTTTTTTTGGCTTTTTTTACAGTGCATATTAGCCATGTCAATGTGTTATCTAGTTATTTACGACATCCATGGCCCCGGGAGGGAGTTCTATCTACAAAATAAACCATGGTGAAAACATGCGACCAAAGCCCTACTCTCTAGCCCGCATGGCCACCATGGCCCCGGGAGGGAGTTCTATCTACAAAATAAACCATGGTGAAAACATGCGACCAAAGCCCTACTCTCTAGCCACCATGGCCACCATGGCCCCCATCAATTAATGTTAAATAAATGAAAAAGTATGATTTTGTTGTATTTATAATGTTTCCTTTAAAATTTAACTCATTTCTGTTTTAGTCAACCAATGAAACCATATTGTAATGGTTAAAATAAAATAATCTTGTAGAGCGTACATCTGGCCAATGTCCTATTTATGGGACGCCCCATAAAAACGAGGGGGGAAACCATGATAGTCGTGAATTCACATTAAACTGTCTTTAAGAGGCCTATTGTTCATGAAAAATTCAAAAAAAGATTAGATTTGTATAGAAGAGTCATAATAACTAACTAACTTTTAGCGATTCATAAAGGGCAACACTCTCTACATTCATCAGTTGAAATTTGTTTATAAATTACATTTATTTCTAGAATTTAAATATTTTATTATACATTTGAATTCATAGATGTATTGAAGTCTTTTTTAACTCTTTGTTGTTCAAGAAAAAGTTTCAGATTACAAAATAATGATGTATTTCTGTATATCCTGAAAACTGGCTACAAAATACAATAATGGCAACTAAAGACTGTAGAGGGCGCCGGTAGCTCATTGGCGTGCGTGCTTGCTTATTGAGCTCAAGATCGTGGGTTAGAAACCTGGCCGAGGCCCTTACTTTATTTATATTTTATTACCCTAGGTGAATAAAACTTTAGGGTAAGCAAAATTTAGGACTCCCATAGTAGAGTCGGGCTCATGTCCACCAGAGTGACGAAAGAGCGCTCTAGTAATAGATGAACCTTGTAGTTAAAGCCCGGGCATCAGTCATAATAACTAACTAAAGATTGTAGATATAGAATTAAGTAAAAAGTTTGCAACAATCTATATTGAAGTGGATGATTCATTTTTGACATTTATTCTGTTGTTATGTTTCAGATCCTGAGCAACAGGCCAGAGATCGTGACTGAAGACGAGGAGGTAGCCACTGACTGGCTGGACTCTGAGTTCATAGCTGAGTGTCTCTGCTGGCACAACGTTTACAGACAGAGGCATGGCGCACCAACCCTCACACTTTGTCCTCAGGTTCGTTTTATCACATTTCAACAGTACATGAAAAGTATTATTCAAGATTTGATCATATATATTTGTTTCATCCTTATGCGTTATTATCCTGAGTCATTTAAGTATACATGGTACAGAAAGATTTTCATCAACACTGAGCCGTGTTGATTGGCTCCCATGAAGATAGTGGCTCACAGGTTCCTCCAGTAATCTTAATTTGTTTTTGGACCCTTAACTTCAAAAAGTCAATTTAAGTAGATTAATGTTCAATATATTATTATAAGCTTTTCTTTATACTTTTCATTGAAAGTTTATTTTTTTATTTTTACCACGTTGTTATTGTGAATATTTTTTTTTTTTTAATTTTAATGGAGGAATCAAAAGTACTGGGCACCCAGCGCTGTTGACTATAATAATTTTGTGACTGAGTGAAACAAGGACCAATCTGCGAAATTTGCAATTTTCCCGTCCTCCCCCATCAGCTGGAGAGTGGTGGATGGCAACGTGCGGGAGTCCTACTGGTGCTGTCCTCGTCTGGTTTCTTGTATCTTCTTTTTTTAAATTAATAAAGTAAATTTTCCATCTCTTGTATTTTAGGTTAGGTTAGGTTTTATGACTCATGCCCGGGCTTTAACTACGAGATCATATCGTCTACTACCAGAGCGCTCTTTCGTCACTCTGGTGGACATGTGCCCGACTCTACTGTAGGAGTCCTGAATTTTGTCTACCCTAAATTTTTATTCACCTTGAGTAGGGGTCTTTAATGAGTACCTGACATCGTACAGGCTCGGGACCATCGCTTACCGCCCCATCCGAAGGACGGCGTGCTTATTCCTTTCTTTCTTGCTTCTTACTTCTTATTATTTATTTGTTTTAAATATTTTCTATTTTTTATTATTTGTTTGAAATATTTTGAATTATTTATTATTTGTTTTAAATATTTTCTATTATTTATTATTTGTTTTAAATATTTTATCATCTATTCTCATTGTCTATCCTTTTACTTGTTGTTTTGGTGCATATTTCTACAATTAATACATTGTACAGTACCTATTTCACTTAGATAAATAAAAATTTATAATAAACCTCCTTTTAAGTACCACACCTTGGAGGCCATTTTCTGAATTTAGGATATTTGCATATGGGTCCTTGTTTCACTCAGTCATATAATTAACTTCCATATTTTTCCTTTATTTTTTCATTTATTGTTGTTAGTTGTGTGAAAGGGCTCAGTCTTGGGCAAATCATTTGGCCCACACCAATTGCTTCTTCTACAGAACTGATAAAGATGTGGGACAGAATCTTTTCTGTAGGCTCACTAACACACTACAAACAGATCTCACAGGTCAGTATTTAATAAATATCATACAATATTTGTATATTTTTGACTTTCTTATACCCATAGTATAAGGAGGTATTGATATTGATGTATTAAATGATTTTCACGTTTCAAGGCCCCCTAAATACATTTTGACCCTTTCGCGATGTCTGTCTATATGTATATGAATGGATTCTGGCTATGAACTTGAAATTAGGAATGAAGAAATCACATATACTAACTTAAATTTGACTAGATTTTGGCCAAAATCGGACGAAAATTGAGACCACTTTACTCCGGGGCCTAAATACTTTCTACAAAATACCGTTTATGTGGAAAATCTTTTCCAGTAAAAGTTGTAGAAAAAAACTGAAATATATATTTTATATGAAATACGATTTTTCGCTGGATGTTCGGTATTCGAAATACATGCCAAAACCGTCCTGAAATGTAGTTTTGAATCACATATTTTTAGACGTTTCCTTGATTTACCCGAAATCAGTTAGTCCAATCTACCGAAAATGTTTCATATTAAATGTCCAATCGCTATAAGTCCTTAGATTTGAGATAGGATTAATACGACAAAATATATAGCGCCTCAAATGAAAAATAAATTTCTTTAGGAGATATTCAGTTAGTTATTATGATTTATGTCCAAGCTTTAACTACGAGATCATATTCCTCACTCTGGTGGACATGAGCCCGACTCTACTGTGGGAGTCCTAAATTTTGCCTGCCCTAAATTTTTATTCACTTAGGGCAGGGGTCTTTAACGAATACCTGACATCGTACAGGCTCGGAACCATCGCTTAACCTCCCATCCGAAGCACGGCGTGCTTAAGTTTATTTTACCTTCCAGATAAAATAAACTAAGTGCCTCAGCCGGGTTTCGAACCCATGATCTTGAGCTCAGAAGGCAAGCAGATTAATAATAAATATACCGTAGCAACGAATTATAAAAAAAAAAAGTATTATTGTTCTTATGCAAAATTCAATCTGCCAACATTTCGTTTAAGACATTACCAAAAATAATAATAATATACAGTGGCGTGGCCAGGGGGGGCGCGGGCACCCCCCTGGCCAGAGCAAAAACCAAGATAAAAATTAAATAAACTAAAAAAATAGTTTTTATTAAAAATGGATTGCTTGCAAGTTACCAAAAGGATCTTCAAATTTCCCGTGCGTCTGATTCCTAAATCAGCAATCAGCTGTTACATAAATTTACATGTATAAAACAAGTCATATTACATTTATTTAAATATATATGAATTCGATCATTTCATTTCCTCGCTCAAAATCGTCATTTATGCAATACTTTATACTCTTAAAGCTGATTTTACATGCGCAGTAAAAATACAAAGCGCAGCAGCAGCAAATGCACGCTATTGGCTTTGAGTCATTTAATTCTAAAAGCACAAAAACCACAGCGTGCATTTGCTGCTGCTGCGCTTTGCATTTTCGCTTCTCATGTAACGTCAACTTAAGTATTACAGTCAGTGGTTACCTCAGGGGGAGCTTCTAGAGGTCCGAGTCTCCCAAATTAATGACAAAAAGTCTGCAACGCTAACCACGCTGTCCCCGAGAGTCTGTACCCCTCACCCTCGTAGCCTAACTTTGCCCCCCCTCCCCCTGCTCAAAATCCTGGCTACGCCCCTGATAATATATATAATAATACATTTTTTGGGGACAGGCCAACATTTGTTTCTTTAAAAACCACTTCAAGAGACCATTGAACAGGTCTCAAATCAAGGATATTTTTCTCCAACCTCAAATTAAAAAAGTCTTTATAAGTGAAAATTATGTGTTATTTCATATTTCTGTAAATTTGTAAGTTTTTATACGAACCAAGTCGGGCCATTCATCTTGGTTCGATGTGAGATTGACAAAAGCTACACCCTGATTTAGTTCATTGTGTCATTTTAAGTGTGAATGAAGGTTTATAAATATTTTTCTTTGATTGTTACTCCATCTGATAGTAAAAACAGTGGATTTTTTTTTTAAGAAAAACACTAAAAGATATTTATCTTCTTTCTAAAGTTGGTTGTGAGCGGTAATCATTTCGTCGTCTGATAACAAAAAGTTATTTAAATATGCAAATCAATTGAAAGAAAATTGCTACTTATTTGAAAGGAATCTTAATATCTCATTTCCATTATTGCCCTCCATTTTGTTCTCTCTGGGGCAACTGATAATTAAGCATTAATTTACATAAGATGACCTTCACCAAGTGACTAATTGGTTAAGGCATGAAATACTTTCGGTGGAAAAACAAAAGAAAAGTCTCTTGAAGATGGATGACTGGTCGACTTTCATTTGTCTGCGCCATACTTGAATAACCCAGCTGTCTGTTGACCTGCGATATCCATCCCAAACCAGAATTGATGAAGTTCCTTCTCCCAATTTCCTCTCATACCACTAAATTTGTTTTTCTTCATATATATATATATATATATATATATATATATATATATATATATATATATATATATATATATATATATATATATATAATTGTAATAAAATATGTGATGTGACCATTACAAGACTTTCTTATACCAACGCTTACAGATCACTCTCTCTACCCCTCCTCCTTCTCAAAATCATTTTATACTGGCACTACTGGGTGTATGAGTTGGCGTCAGCGGTATATATTTTGTTTCAATGTATGGCGTAATTTTGAGAGTGATTTTCTCATACCCAGTAATGCATGTGTCAAATGATTTTGAGAAGGATAGGTGGAGAGAAGAAAATGGAACATTTTTAGTAACAACCAATTTTTCGATAGGACTAACCTTTTTCGGGTAAATCAAGGAAACGTCTGAAAATAGATGTTTCAAAACTACATTTCAGGACGGTTTTTGGCATAAATCACAAAAACCTGATGACCGGCGAAAAATTGTATTTCTTATAAAATATGTTTTTTGAGTTTTTTCTATACTTTTGCTTGAAAAGATATTTGATGAGGTCATAAACATAAGCTGTATCTTGTAGAATGAACTTTCATCATGGCGAAAATGGTCAAAACGTATTCAGAAAACGTAATCTCGAAATCGGATTTTCTCACGATTACAATACTTCCTTATACTATAGGTATAAGAAAGTAAATACATGGTGAAACACGACCAGTGCACGTACTTTCTAGGTTCTAGTAAGTTACCGCTCTCCCTATAAGTTGCTTGATTTCGTGTTTGGAATTTCATGTTTTCCGTTTTCTTTTCAAGAGGAAAACGATTCGAGGGTAGATACTACACAACATCAATAACAATTGCATATACAATAGATTAAATATATAGTTTACTGTATTCTATAGTTTCATACTTGGACCCTAAGTATGACATCTATTGATTCAATTAGTCGAAGTTAATAGAAATTTGTAGCTCACTCGCCTACTACCAACAGACGGTTCAGTCAATTTCAAAAAATTTAAATAATCGTACTTTGGCGATGATTTACTAAGGCAATATTTCTTATATATCAAACGTGGTGCGATTTGTAGGCCATCCATGAAGTGTTACGTTATGTTCGATTTTCTACATCGAACAATCATTTTTCAAATATGAATCTAATATCTTAGCTGTATGCAGTGAGGGGAAAGGATATAATTTGTCCATCAAAGCAAATGTAGATAAATGGCAAAGCTCCGAAAGACAGAATAGACAGGAGGAGGTATGTCTGATGAGACTCCTTGTAGACCACACTCGTCTAACCCATGGCCACCTCATCAACAGGGCGACGGCCGTATGGGGCCTGGCCTCTCACAGTTAGCCACATCCTGGAGGAGTGCCCTGGATATGAGGAAATACTGAAGGCCACGGGTTTGCGAACAAGAGACTTACATGAGATACTCGGAGACGACAACTCGTCTATCGAAGCCATCCTATGCTCAATGAAGACAAGTCACCTCATCGAAATATCTAATCACGTGTACTGCATCAAAAATCTAGGACATTGGACGCCGACAAATAAAACTATTCTATTCTATAATCTGTCGTTATATTTGGCTAATAATTCGACATTGATTTTTTCATTTGAATTACATGTTTTTGGATCCCCGTCTAATATAGATTTAGTGCTGAATTATGGAACGCGCCCGATATGGAGCAATTCAACATTGTTTCCTTCTGTAAGCTGTAATCATGGATCATAATGACAATTTCTCCAATGATACCCACTAAGCACTTTAGTATTGATCTGCCCTTGAGACGTAGAGTCTGATGGTATATTGGTTGCATTGCTGAGACTTTGGCTTAGCAGCAGAGATTGGCTAACCACATTATGTTTATACAACAAATTATTATTCCTTTCATTCTTATTGGGATATAGAACAATGTGTCAAATATTGATTTTTAGCTCAAACGGTCTATTGGTTTTCGAGAGATAGAACAAAAACTTAATTAATTCGCCACTTCATCTCATAATGTTTTGACAAGTAACATAAATGATTATCTATTAGTTAAAATAATTACTTATGTATTGAGGAGTTGAATAAATAAACAATTATATTAAAACGCCTTGGAGGATCTCTGACCTACCTGCTGAAGACAGTTTGAGAAAGCGGCAATTAGTACTGCCATAATGGGCTTTGTTGGGGCATTCCTCTATCACCCTCCATGTATCTAGAGGTCGATATGTCTATCACTTGGCTGCATATATTATCAGATACCATCATCCATGAAAGTCGCATAATCAGGACAGTCAACCATCATCGATGTTCTACTATCCAGAGTTATAAAAAAAAAAATGTCGGTGAATCAACGACAATATATTTCCCCAGCGAGAATTCATCAATTAAGTTTTCGCTCTCCCTCTGAAACCAAGATTGAAAATCAATAGGTGTCTTACTCAGGGACTTCTGAATCACTAAATTTTGTAAAAAAGTAAAAAAAAAGTTTTTTTTTTTCTTTTTTCTAATTCTGTTTATTTCACAAATATATGTCATATGCGATACTTTCGATATTGCTACCACTTCAGCCACGACTTAACAAATAGTGTATTTGTTAAGTCGTGAGTGAAGATGGTACCCAATACCGAAAGTACTCCCATATTACATATATTTGTGAAATAGACAATATTTTTTTTTAAACATACGTTTTTTCTTTACTTTTTATTTTGTCTCACAATATCTCTGTAAAAAAGTTAGGTATCACTAAATTTCGTGTTGAGACATTCATTACTTGGACAGTTATTATGTTTTGAGTTGAGCCATCCCTCCTCTGGTCCTCGCATCCTTCCTGGATCTTGGATCCACATTATAAAGTTTCGTTTTGATACATCATTACTTAAGGCAGTTGCGCCTTCTTGCGACTTCTTATATGATGCCTCAGGCCGAAGAAGCTCCTGTTCGCTGCCATTGTTCTTCGCTTTACCTTGGCTGACATGCCGTTACAGAACACCATAATACCTGATAAATCGAATGTTGCGACACAAAATTTTATAAGTAAATTCAAAACCCTAAAGTTGTAATGAACAAAATTTAGTATGAGGATTTAGTAATCCCTATGTTAGTCAACTATTGAATAATAGCGTAAACGGTCGACTGGTTTTGGAGGGGGAGCGAAAATTTAATTGTTAAGTTAACTGTCATTCACCGAACACGTTTTTTTTTTTATTTTTGGGATCATTATTTTGGATAACATGAAATTCCTTAGAAATCTCCGCATCGAATTTCTGACCGATTACATAACTTAGTATAGCTGAGGAAATAAAAGTAGATATATAATTTATTTTTTAAATTATTTTTGAAATATGATAAGATTCTCCCTAATAATATTAATAAAAGTTAATGACTTTGAACTTTAAATTATATTCTTGACAGGCAAATTTTCTTAAATTATATAAGAAGTGAAGTTTTGCAAACTAAGTTGGTTAAGTTGTTTGAAAGAAAGAGGGACTGTTTCATTGTTGATCGAGCTTCCTCACAGACCTCCGTCTCCATCGATCCCCAGTCTGCTGTGCACAATCTCAATTTATAGCTTTTAAAACTACCATAAATTGACCTAAATCAAGATAAAAGCATCCAATACTAATTATAGCACGGGTTTGTTTTCGACTTCCCCAACAATAAGAAACACAGATAAGTTACACTTTCAGACTACCTATTTCCAAAAATGAAAAAAAAAATATATATATATTCTTATTAGGTGGGATAAGATGTACTCTGCCTGTTAAGGATGCAGATCATATGTGGCACATTTAGAATGATGAGATATATAACACGCGAGGGCGCCGGTAGTTCAGTGGTATGCGTGCGTGCTTGCTTACTGAGCTCAAGATCGCGCGTTCAAAACCCGGCCGAGGCCCTTAGTTTATTTTATATGGGAGGTAAAATAACTTGAGCACGAGGTCCTTCGGATGGGGTATTAAGCGATGGTCCCGCGAGCCTGTTTCCTGTCTGTTACTCTTAAAAAGAGGTCTTTATGTGAATAAAAGTTTAGGATAGACAAAATGTAGAACTCCCACAGTAGAGTCGGGCTCATGTGCACCAGAGCGACGAAAGAGCACTCTGGTAGTAGGTGATATATAACTATATAATACACTAACAAAAATAAATAAAAAATAAACACCTAAAATTCCTTAAAGAAAGACGTCAGTGTATCACCAGCAATTTATTCCCCTGAACGAATTAATCAATTAACTATTCGCTTTCCACCACAATTAGTCGATCATATGCGTTAATAATCAATATTTGACTTTCATAGGGGCTTCTAAATGCTCAAACTAAATTTTGAGTCGATAGATTCATTACATCGGCAGTTATTAGGGTTATTTAACATTTTTGCAGAGATATTGTGAAACACTTGATAAAAATAAAGAAAACGTATGTTTTTTTAAAAATATTGTCTATTTCACAAATAATATATAATATGGGAGTTCTTTCGGTATTGCTATCATCTTCAGCCACGACTTAACAAATGTCATTTTTTATATTTTTACATATAATACGGGGACGAAATGTCATTTTTTATGTTTTTAAAATTTCAAATATTAACTGTACAGAAGGGATAGGAAAACCCCGTAGGGGCTGAAAAAGGATACCTACCTACCGTTTGGATTGTAAACTACCTGGTTGAACTTCAATTTAGTATTTGTTAAGTCGTGGCTGAAGATGGTAGCAATACCGAAAGTACTTCCATATTATATATAATTTGTGAAATAGACAATATTTTTTTTTTAACGTACGTTTTCTTTATAGTTATTAAGGTATTTGAGTCGAGCCCCGTTCTCTGGTCCCCCCCCCCTTCCCTTCGACCAATTTTGCCGCAAAATTAATAGGTGTCATACTTATTGGACTTTGAATTTACATATGAAATTTCATGTCAATGTATTCATTGCAACGGCAGTTACTAGAGTTTTTGTGTTAAATCTCTCCCTTCCCTTTGTCGCTTTAATGAATGTATTGACACAAACTTTCATATATATATTCAAAGCCCTATAATATATTCTATATGTAAACGTATTTATTTAAAAATATTATTTACATTGAAGGACAAGAAGTTGCGTCGTACTGGTACAGCGCAGTTCGACAGTATAACTACTTCAAGGAGCCTGATGTTCTTCATGCCAATGTTAATGCAGGTAACGCTTAAAAAAATATATTTTCTTAGTTTTAAAAGTGCCTATTTCAAGAATAGAGACTGACAATTCGTTAGAAAAATAAAAATGGCAGTTTGATCCTTCTATCAACTGGAGGTGCGCTCTTTGCCTTCTGAGGCCTCATTTAGGTCCAGGCGAAATGTCAATACTTACAGTGTGATTTCAGGAACACACTTCTGAAGCAGAAGAGAAAAATAATCCGATAAGCGTCATTGAATCACCAACAATGTACTTTCTTAGAACAAATTAATCAAATAATTTGTCACTCCTTCTCCAAAACCAGTCAACTGTTTGGGCGAATAATCAATAGGGGCTTATAGGGAATAATCAATATAGGACTTACATAGGGGTTTCTGAATCCTCGTACAAATTTTTGTGTCGATAAATTCATTACATCGGCAGTTATTTGGGTCTTTCAGTTGAGCCCCTCTTCCCCTTTGGCCAAAAATTTGTAAGTGCTTTCGCTACATTCACTTTATCAGGAGTTATGGTGTTTTGTGAACTCCCGATAGAATGAATGTATCGATACTAAATTTTATATGTGTATCCAGAACTCTCTAAGGACGACACCTACCGATTTGAGCGGAATCAGACAGGTTCAACTCAAAAATCCCAATAATTGCCAATTTAATGAATGTATCGACACAAAATTTGCAATGTAAGTCAAATATTGAGTTTTAGCCCAAACGCCGATTGGCGTTGGAGGGCGAAAACGTAAATGATTAATTCTTGCTGGGGAAGTATATATATGGGTGATTCACCGACGACTTTTTTTTCTTCTTGGTTTTGCTTACAAATATAATCCTGAATTTAAAATTTAGATAATTATTTTTTTATTTTTTAATGATAGAAATAGAGTTTTACAACTATTTGATTGTTTTTCAGGGCACTTTACCCAGCTGGTTTGGGTGGGGAGTCAGAAGTTCGGTGTGGGGAAGGCGTGCTCCAGGTCAGGGAAGGTCCTAGTGGTGGCCTGTTACTGGCCTCCAGGGAACATCTCAGGACAGTTCCAGGAGAACGTTCCTCCTCCTATCCCTGAGTGCGAGTCGGACTCCATCTCAGGGAGCGATTCCACAAGTACTTCCCGCTCTGCTGATGTCAGTTAGGGCAAAACTATCTTCTGCTGTCTCTAATATGAAAAATCAACAATTCAGGAATATTTGAGATGTTCAGAACTAAGTCTCAAAATCTTCTACATTAAGGTTAACATTTTATGGAAAATTAGATAATGTTTTGAATGAAAAATATTACAACAAAACATGACGATTTTCATATTTTTTAATTATATTTTCCATTTTCCATGGTATGTTAATTTTAAAAGTAGGAATTCCCAGCAATTAGAATGTTGATTTTGATCACTTACCTATATTCGCCACTTTAACGAGACCGGATTGAACACAAATGTCTTATTCTTAAGAATGGTTTTGTTATGAGCATTCACACATTCTAATTGGGGAATATCTAAGACAAAAAGAATAATTTTTATGAGAGGAAGCAAGAAAGATGAGGCTTGTGGTCGATAAAAACAAACTTTCGGCACTGAATGTGCCTTCTTCAGGGTCTGTACGAGTATTTAGTGACTGCAATCCCGGAATTGGAACTTGATCCCGAAATTTCGGGATTCAACTCTATCAATCCCGGTATTAACGGGATTTTTGGGATTGATTAAAATAACATCTAAATATGTAAGTTTGAAAAAATGATTTATGAAAAAAAATATATATATATTTTACAGTTAACATATTTACATATTTATGCTGAAAAATATGCCCTTAAAAAGCATAATGTTTCCAAAGGGTTATTGCCTAATCTTGGCCTTAGCCTACAAAAGTATCCAGTCGCAGAAAAGGCCATTTCGACGTCTACACTGGTCGGTGCAATTGTTAGCAATGATCTGTACACAAATTTTAAGTACAATCCTCTTTTACCACTGTTTTCGAAAACACTCATTTTTTTTCTTCAGTTGGCTCTCCAGATCTTCTTTTGTTCTCTTCGTTGAACTTTTGGTTGTAATTTTTTTCATTTCCCGTTTAAGTGCATTTCTCATTGATTTGTCGTCATATCATACCGGGTCCGGGAAGTTTGTTAACTTAATACTTTTGATTGGATTCTATTCGAAGACGAAAGAAGAGTATACCCAGCTATTTCAAAAAGCTTTCGGTCTACTGAAGTCTCTCTTTACATAAAATCCCTATTTGCATTCTTTCAATATCATACCTTATAATTATTCCCTTAAAATATATAGATACTTTTTTTAAAGATATAGAAATTAAGAAATTAATAAAAACTTAAAATAAAATGAATTCCGAAAATCCCGGGATTGTAATCCTTAGTATTGACGTTATACATTATTAGTTAGTATATATGCTTGATTTGAGTAGAGATATGACAATAAAACTAAATGTGACTAAATCAACAAAATAACATTTAAATCAGTTTTTATACTTTAATTATTTTTAAAAATGTTCACTCATGATATATGTTTTTATTTAGTTATAATTGTTTGTGTCTAGATATAATATTTTAGTTTGTTTTGATGAAGGCACACTCAGTGCTGAAAGGTTGGCAGAAATTCCACAAGTTTGTTTCAAACGACCACAAGCCTCATCTTTCCTCCCTCCTATTACATTGATCTGGCGATCACAGGCCTGATTTTTCCCTAATTAATAATTTTTATCATAACATTAATTTATGTGTATTTAGTTTATTGATCGTACTACTTCGAAGTATACATTACAATAGATTATTACATTTTATGTGTTGCAGATATATTATGAAAGTCAGAAAGGTTGCGTTTTGTCTAGACAATATTGGAAATATATTAAACTTTTAATTTTAATATTAAATTTATTTTCAAATTTTGAGATTCAAACATATAGTGAGCATTATTAGACAGGCGAATCACAGAATAAAGCAACTCATAAAATAATATTTATTTTATAACTAAATGCTGTAGTACCCGATGTTGTCAAAACTATATTCATCTTGTAAAATCATTAAGCTTCAATATGATTCAATTCGCAAAAATGTGTTAGAAAATTAAAACGTTTTCAATATGGAATTATGAACTGACTGATTCGCTGAAAATTACTTATTTCACTTAACTCCATTTAAAATGAATAAATATTAAATTGAACTTGAAAAACGAAACTTTTACACTCTCAGAAATGAATATATATTAAAATTATTAATATCTGTTCATTATTTTTGCTACTATAACGATTTTTAACCAAAAATCTTAAAAGTTAAATATATATATTGAATATACACTTTTCGTGGGTTAACACTTATATGCAGAACACCGTCCAGATATTAAATTTTAAGGTCTGACCAGAGTAGGGAACAATCTCTGTCGGCAGGCCGCCGAACTAAATCCCAAGCTCAGCATGGCTTGTGCAATTCGTCATCTAACTGGGTATATGATATCGAGAGAAGATATCGGTACTTTTACTTGTAAGTAGTACAGGAAAAAAATATATATATCCATAATCGGAAACCTATTACAAATTACGTAATTACTTGATACGTAAAAAAACCTGATAGAAACTGGTATTATATCAAGTTTGTACTGTATTCCCAAATATTTTATTTTTTACTAACTTTTCTTCCATTTCTGTGAAAAATCACAACAGTTTACTGCGTAGAGACGACATTATTTTTAATAACCTCAGCATTATGGTAATTATAGTATTTTTTGTTATTTGTTGAATTCAAAATATTATATAGGTGTGATGCCGAAACCAGTAATATATGTATACAACATGTTTGGAACAGACAATATTTCAAAAATAGATTTTATTTATTTAATTTCCACAATATGTTTGCCTTTCTCAACTTATATATGATTACAATTAAAATTAAAAATGCATTGCTTTATTTTCATATTCATATATGTATGTGCTTATTCCTGACAATCATGGAATTATTAGAAGTTATATTATGTAAGAAGTACGAAATTTGAAAATATTAACACACTTTTACGAACATATTCATCTGTATTGCTCACAGTGCTACCTCATAAATAAATGTAGAGTTGAATAAATGAATTCTGCAACCAGAAAACATTGTTACACTCAGCTACTGCTCCTCTTAGTGTTTATTAGTATTTTTACAGTCAATATCATATAAACAGAACTGATACTAAAGAATTGTAATTGTTTTTTGTGCAGTTAATGCCTCATTGTAATTCCAAGTAAACATAGATTTGTTCAATTTTTTTTTTAGTTCAGCAATTAAAATATATCCTTTAGAATACTTGACAATCTTGACTTTACAATCACACTATTAAATTTGAAAGGTATTATTGATATATCGCATTATTTCATAATTTTAAGCTTAAATAATAAAATTATTAATTTATAGTTATTAAACTTGAATACATACTACATAAATTGTGTAAATAAGAGTTTAACAATCAATAAAATAATATTTTGATTCTGTATAAATGAGTTAAGTAAATTAAAATAAAATTATAGCTGGAGTTGAGTGGACTGGTGGGTGAGAAGTCAGAGAGCTCGTGCTTTCTGCTAAATCCGGAGTACATCGGTAAACATAAATAATATACTAAAGTTGCTTTTAATATATTTTCATGTCAAATTTACTTTTTAATGCTTCAGGACGTTTAATAATATATATGTATGTATAATAAAATATGAAATAGTTTGGATGAAAATAGGGTGTCGCAATTAAGTGGGTCCCCCTGAATAACACCAGTAATACTGAATACTTATTCATGTCATGATTTTCAGTGGCTTAGGTAAACCTTTCTTTACTTTCAATTTTAAAAATCTAAATATTATTTCTTTAAGAAGGAGAGATGAGGCTTCTGGTCGATAAAAACAAATTTGTGGAATTTCTGTCAAGCTTTCGGCACTGAGTGTGCCTTCTTCAGGGCCTGTAATGACATATATACATTATTAATGAGTTGATGTATGCTAAATTTGAGTAAAAGATGTGACATTAAAACTAAATGTGACTAAACCAACAAAATAACATTGAAATTATTTACACCAAAACAAACTAAAATATTATATCTAAACAAAAAAAGTATAAACTAAATACAAACGTATATCATGAGTATATATATATATATATATATATATATATCGCACCCGTCCTAGAATAAAGGTACAACTCAAAAATTGAATTTGTTGGGAAATCAACACTAAAGTTTTTGTTCTACACTTTTGAATACCTCCTCATTTAAACGCCACCATGAGTTTGCAATCAAAGCTCAGGTCATAATAACTAATACAATATAATAAGAAAGAAATGAGTAAGTAAAGTTTGTGAGAAAACCGTACGTAAGTAGTGTCTATTGTTTCGGGTACTTTGAGTATCATGAAATCGTTATGTAAATAATATTTTGTTGGTTTAGTGACAATTAGTTTTAATGTCATATATTTTACTCAAATCTAGCATAAAACAACTCATTAACAATGTAATGTATATATGTCAATACAGGCCTTGAAGAAAGCACACTCAGTGCCGAAAGCTTGACAGAAAGCCTATAAAGTTTTTATCGACCATAAGCCACATCTCTCTTCCCTAATTGATATTATTTCTTTATACATAAAATCAACCTAAAACCTATAAAAAGCTTATGTTCACAATGAAATTATGTAAATTTGTTAATTTGTCTTTGAATTATTTATATATACTATATAACATTATTTTATATATATTTATAAAAGAATGTTTAAATATTTTATTATTTATTTGTTAATGTAAATAGAATGTGATGTTATTGTGATTCAAGTACAGAGTTGATTAATGTTTACATAAGCTCAGGGCTGTGAGTTTGTTACTTCGCTCCTTATTATTGTCAAGTGATATTGGAAAAATTATTCTAAAAGTAATAGTAAAGAATTACTACGAGGAGAGAAAAAATCATCGCAAGTCATAGGTTACAGAGATTCATGATCTCGCCCGAATAGAACTGCGCAGATTTTCTCTCCTTAGCGTAATCAGCCTTGGATATTTATTCATGAATGATGTATGTATTTGTGAACAAATAAAAAAATAAAAAAATAAAAAAAATTGGTAGGTATAATTCAAACATAATTTTTATAATATGTTTGTACCTAAGCTTTCGCTATTATTAATTAGAAAATTTAAAAAAAAAAATGGTCTAGTTGGTCAGGTTTGTATTATAATCCATATCTGTTTTTTTTTAAAGGTTACATTATAATATTGTAGTTTATTCAATGATAAACGAGAAGTGGCCTGGTGGTGTATGGTAAGAATGTGTTATAATGTTGAGCCTCACAATATCACGATGAAATTTGTTTTTCTACATTTTCAATAAATATATTTTTTCTGGCCTTCAAGTAAATGAGAGCTAAGAGGTCATTCATAAATTACGTAAGGCTACTTTAAAGCTAATTTGACCCCCCCTACTTTGTAAGATATCATAAGATTTCAACTACCCCCTCCCCCTCCCCCCTACCCCTTGATAAATTTTCGTAAGAAATGATCGTATTGATAAAATAAAAGACAGTTTGAGCAGCTTGTACCCAAGCTTTAAATAATAGTGGATGTAAATATCCAGACATGTCAGGTATAATAAATAAATGATACTAAAATGACAATTATTTTTCAAAATTCAAGCAATAGGGAAATTCCTAGTCAGGGAGACAATAGAATTAAAAAAATGTCTAGTAGTACTGAGACCATAATATGGTATTTATTATATATTATGATTTCTATAGGATTCAATACTGAATTTGAGAACTAAGTACAGATGGCGCTATCTAATAGCACCATTTCTTAGCGTGAAAGTAGTAGATTTTAAATTCAAAAACTTACATAAGATCAAATTCTTTACCTCCCTCCCCTATAGTAAGAATTAGTAATATTGAGCTTATACCCCCCCCCCCCCCCCCCCCCTAAATGCCTTACATAATTTATGAATGACCCCTAAGGCATAAATAAAAATAAGAATGTAATCGTATTTCAAGTCTCATAATTATTGACAATTATTTTTTTTTAAGCTTTTGGAAAGTTTATTTCCTGTTGAAGTTTTTGTATAATATGGTCACTTTTCCATTTAAATTAACCCTTTCTTGGGATAATTTAAATTTCATAATTGTATTTTGTTTTGTTATTATCTTTTTATTTATATTTTATTGTGAATGGCAAAAGTGCGAAAAGTAACGAATGTTGTTCGAACAGGGTAGGAAGAGAAAGATTTATATTGTATGAATAATGTTATATATTTTTAGATAAATATTTATAAATGAATACGTAATCTATTCTAAGATATTTTATTGTTATAATTCAAATAAAATGCTCAATTGTGTTATCCTTTAGAGAGGAAATATATAAATATATTTCTTTATATTTTATAATATTTATTTATTCAAAACGCTCAACGGGAAAAATCTCATCAATTTGAGAACTAAACATTTTAACCGCCGAGCTGCTTTTATATTTTTTACAAATAAAAAAACTAGAGAAAAAAATGATAAATGTTCTTACTTAATTTTTTTTTTTCAGAATTAGGCTAATTGTACACATGGATCTTAATACGTTTACTAGCATGAACGCTGACAAAGCAAGGCCTCTCGAGAATAAGCCTGGGTCTTAAAGCTTTTCCGTTTAGCAAGTAATAGAATAGTGATTCTTATGAATTCCGCTTAAATAAATGTTTTAAAAAATCAATAAAAAACTTGAGCTACTTATATGCAAGACTTCAGAAAAAGGTATCCTACCATAGTTTTTGTCGAATTTGAAGATTTTGGCTAGACACTTCTTCAACTTACTTTGAATTGAAGTTTAATACTCACAAATAACAATTTTGTGCTTATTTTTACGTATTTTCGTAGATTTGACATACCTGCTATTGTGCTTAAGATCGCAGATTAGAAACCCGGCTTATGCCCTTTCTAGAAGGTAAAAAAAAAAAACTTGAAGACGCCTTCCTTCGGATGGGACGTTAATGTCCCCAAGGCTGTGCGATTCCAGCTTATCCACTCGTCTTAATATTTCTATCCTAATTAAATCTGCACAATTTGGGACTCCCAGAGTGACGAAAGAGCTTTAAAGTAAAAATAAAGCACATCATAACAAACTTACAATTTTACAAATAAAAACAAAATATTCAATCATAATAATAATAATCGGGTTAAAGTTGTACACACATCATACTGTCAAGAAGTTACTTATCCATTGGTAAAAGCAGATACAGGGGATCTCATCGTTACATAACCTATAATTAAAGTTGTACACACATCATACTGTCAAGAAGTTACTTATCCATTGGTAAAAGCAGATACAGGGGATCTCATCGTTACATAACCTATAATTAATGTTGTACACACATCATACTGTCAAGAAGTTACTTATCCATTGGTAAAAGCAGATACAGGGGATCTCATCGTTACATAACCTATAATTAAAGTTGTACACACATCATACTGTCAAGAAGTTACTTATCCATTGGTAAAAGCAGATACAGGGCATCTCATCGTTACATAACCTATAATTAAAGTTGTACACACATCATACTGTCAAGAAGTTACTTATCCATTGGTAAAAGCAGATACAGGGCATCTCATCGTTACATAACCTATAATTAAAATTTAAATGAATAACGAAACACAGAATATAGTTAGTTATTATGACTCATACCCGGGTTTTAACTACGAGGTTATATCGCCTACTACCAGAGCGCTCTTTCATCGCTTTGATGAAATGAGCCCGACTCTACTATGGGAGTCCTAAATTTTGCCTAACTAGGTTTACTCACCAACCGAAGGACGGCGTCCTAAAGTTTTTTTCACCATCCATATAACAAACCTAACGGCCTCGGCCGGAGTAAATAAACTCCAATAGTATTTGTTCTTTTCAATTTTTTTTAATTAAATTTAGCTGTATAAATATAAATAAAGATTATTATAGTTATATTTTTTAAAAAGTAAATAGTTTTAAGTGAAAGCTAGGGAGGTAACCCTGTATTAAAAAAAAAATTAAAATGATCGAAATCAGCTTTCCTTTGCTTTTCCTCTATTTAAGACGTTTCGGAAATGTGACTGATCTATTAGCATAAAACAGTTCCTTGTGGAAACATGCTCACGTAATATAATCGCCTAGATTATTTTATGGTATTTATATTTTGTTATTATATACAACAATATCCTCCTACTTTATATTCTTTTATATGTAACATAATAGTTCTTATTTCTATGAATAATTTTTATTTTACGTTTTAAAATGGCTGGACTCTTTTTTACTGTTTTCAATCCATATATGTATATTCAAACAACTTTGACACAACATTTTTATAAACATAACTTGTTGAATGTGGATGAGCTACCGAGGATATTCCAGATTTTATACTCTTCACAAAAATAATTGTTGTAAAAAAAAAAAAAGATTAGGTTGAATAACCAAAAAATCAAAGAGGGGCATATATATAATTTAATAATAATATAATTCGTTTCTTTCTGTAGAAAGTAGATAATACAGAGTGAGTCCTACTCGTGTTCGAAAATTCACCAGGTGATTCTACAACTCAATCGCAACAAACACGTTTCATTAGACCGATTCTCAACCGTTCGGGAGATAATAATTTTTGTGAGTTATCAGAGCATCTCGACCTTTGGCGAAAAAATTGTTTATAAATCCAATTTGCTAGACTGGGTTTATAAACGTTTTTTTTTGGCTAAAGGTCGAGATGTTTTGAAAACTAATCCAGAAATGTTTTTGTTGCGTAGAATCGCTTGGTGAATTTTCGAACACGAGTAACGACTAATTCTGTATATAATGTTTTGTTTAATTTGAAGTATACAACTTTTATGGCCCTCTGATTAGTAGCGCGCAATACTCTAAACGAACTATTTCTGTTTATTATTAACTACTGAGTTTGTCAATTCTCACCTTTGCAACCAGTCAATATGACCTATCATGAGGGGTGGTGGGCAGTTGTGAGTACTGACTGTGCAAATCCGCTAACTTATTTTTTATATATTGTTTGTTTTTTTACTGTGATTATTTTGTTTAATGCAATTATACGGAAGAATGATATTGTTTGTTTATTTTATAGAAATCTATATTGAATAATTTAAGAAATATTGAATTATTGAAACCATATTAAACAATCATACTACTCGAGCTAAAGCGTTAATGCTAATCCGAATGGTTGCAATTCTCTATGCCATTTTAGGCTTGCCTTAATTGTATTGCATATCATTGCTTTTGTATTTAATTGTTTTTGTTTTTTTAATTATAGTCTAGTGATATGATGATATGTAATGTAAATTAGATTTTATAGCGGAACAAAATTATATATATAAATTAAGATGTGAATAAATCTGTGGCTTTTCGGAAAAAATATTTATGTCCATTATTTTCAAAAATTAGATAAAATAAGATTATGGATGTATGTAGACCTCATTCATTTTGCAAAATACTAAAACTTCATTTTTAATATTTTGAGAGGAAATTAAACATTACACAATGGCGTTATATAGTCTCCAGTAGTTGGGGGAATGAACAGCTCAAGTCAGTTCTCGGAACAATGTCTTGAGTACCTTCAATCCATTTATGTATCTTAAATTTAACAACAACCATGATTATTTTATTCAAGAAAAATATGCCATATATAACACTGAATATCTTCATAATCATTCTTAATTTTGTATATACATTTTTTTAAAGTTGAACGAAGAAACGAAATATATCATAAATCAAAATTTCCTTGTGAGGTAAAAGACATTTGAACATCTGGTGTGATAAAAACTTGTTTGCTACCACATTTCCTGTAGAAATTTGATCTCTTTTGTTTATTTAAATTTTGATTTCTACAGTAGTTTGTCGAAAATTGCCCTAAAAAAAATATTATCAATAATTTAAGACGTGCAATTTTTAAGAAAGTACACGTATACAACGAAAAAAAATTCAATTAAACAAACTTTACACTTGGATTCACAAAGAGATACCAATTTTTAATAATTTTAAATAATATTAATTTCTAATCCAAAGGTTTTTCAAATGATACTACTACTGGGCCAACAGGGAAGATGAATAGAATAGAATTTGAAGAGGACAAATATTTGGGTTATTTGCTTTATTTGCACATTCTAATAAGAAAAACTAAACATTGAACAAAGCAAAAGAAAAACAAAGCAACAAAATCATTTAACTAAATACTTAAAAACTATTATTATTTTTATTTGGGCATATTGAAAAATATATATTATTAATTGTACCTTCTCGACGCCTCTACCACAAAAACCAGACCCCGTCAACTCTTCACACTTTAATTCCACCCCAGTCAACTTTCATCTAATTGTTCAACTTCATTTTTTATTTAAAACATATCAAACCACAGTGCACCGTTTAAGAGCTAGCTCACGACTCCATTACATTTAACACTATTTCACAGCTGTTTTTTATATGTTTTCTTGTTTTGTTTCTCAAACACCTTGATATATATCTAATATATATATGATATTAGATTATAATAAAAAAAATTACCTCTTTTCATTAAAATATTCATTAAAAAAATGTTCCGTAGTGTACATCACATTTGCCTTTTCCTTCTTTTAAAAAAAAAAAATGTTTGTTCACAAAATTTTTTTTTTTTTTTTATATAAGTTCTTTCAGATTTAATTTCTTCCAATACACAGGTTGATTTAGCTTCTTCCTCGAATCCACATGATAAGCTTCCTCCTTCAATACACAGATGGATTAACGTCTTCCTCCAATACACAGGTAGATTAGCTTCCTCCTCAAACGCACATGTTGGCTGGCTCCTTGGTGTCTTCAACTCATTGCTCAACGATGTATCGAAGTCTCTCTCTCACTTACACTCACTGATTTATTTTTATTTTTTATATGCCCAATTCGACGCTCTTTTTATACATATATGCCCATTTTTTATATTTTTATAACTATTTACAATTATTAAACTTATATATATATACGTACCTAATTTCTAATAAACAAAAACAAATATTAATCTAAAAATTTACAATTAATCCTTAACCTAAAGAAAATGTTAACTTAAATTTATAAAAATTGGAACTAATTGAACATAAAAAAAAATAACATAATACTAAATTTTTTTTTTACATATTTACAGGTTCAGTCATAGTCGTGAAATTAAGTTCGGAAATAATCAAGTTGGATGCAGATTTAAGAAATTGCCAATTAATTTTACTTTCCGCCTTTACCATCAATATAACATTTGTATGTATTCAAAATAATTATATAAAAAGATTGTATATAAAAAAATTTACTTGAAATAAAAATTAAATAAATCCTTTTTTATTTACTTCATCACACTTCCAAAATATTACTTAACAATCAAAATTAGGCCTCACGCCGGGTAATAAGGAATACAAATTTAATTTATTTAATATATATAGTACTTGTCTTTTGAGGTATTAAATTCTTTGAGACGTCCTTCATACTTCCTAACTAAAAAAAATGTATCTCACATATATTTCATTTCAATTTACTTCCCTAACTAATTACACCCTAAGAATACTTTCGTCGATGTAGTAAAAATACGGTTCCTTCTATCTCAGGTAGGCAACCAACACTACATCATAAATCTCCTATATATATCGCTAGTTCTTTCTAGTCGACACAAAAAAAATCATATCTCGCAGATCAAAAAAATATAAATCTCCAATTAATCACTAGCTCTTACTAGGATTAAAAAAATAATTTCTCCCAAAACAAATCAATATAATCCCGACGTCTAAAAGAATGTCATCAGCAATTGAATTCAAAACTTCTCTATTAACTTCTCTAATTAATATACCCTTTGTTTGTTCCTATTCCTAAAGTTATATAATGTGCTCCTACAACTCTTCTCATCTACTCTCTCTATTAAACAAATTTACGTAGAAAAACATGTTACTCAGAATAATAAATGAATCTAAATAATAGAATTTATAATAACAAAAATTTACTAACCTATGCACACATACAATTTATATAATATATTATCCTTTCAAGGCTTCTATACATTTTCGTTCGTCTTTCTAATTTATAATATTATTATGATTTAGTCACGTCCGGTATCCTAGCTGAACAGTTCCGAAACAGAAAATCTGTCCCCTTGACTCGGCCTCAGGAAGTTCGTCATGTCTCCAAAGAGATCTAGGCATCTCTCAGCCTGCTGATTTTATCTTTCTAACATTTGTAATAAAAAATATAATAAAAAAAAATCGATCTTCTTCCATATTATGTTCGTTCAAAATCAGCTGTATATATATATGTTTTAATTTCCAATAAAATCGTTATTAACAAGTAAGTCTCAAATAAATAATTTGTATATATTAAATTTGGATGACTAATCCCTAAATATAATTCTAGATTAATTTTATACTGATCCTAACATCTAATCTAATCCTAAAAAAAATATAAATCCTAATTAATTTAAATTCTAATTAATTTAAACGCAGAACTATACCAAAATTCATCCATACTCTTCATATACCAAAATTCTCTCATCCAAAAAATAAATTTATCATCCATACTATTATATTAGTCCAATGTCACTTCGTCATATTTTAAATTGATCCTAATTCTGTCATGTTAGTCTGTCAGTCACTTCCTCAAACTCATCCGAGTTGCAAAAAAAAATAGGTTCACTATAAAAGGTGGCTAATGCAATTATATTGCAAAGCCCAAATTTAATTTTATCTTTTTCCGGATGCCCCGGCGAATTATGTCTTTAAAAATCCCCTCCCCCTTTTCTAAATATTTGTTCAGTGTTAATTTTGTCCTTAATACCTGTTTGAATGCTTTTACTCTCTTTTTAAAATTGTTCTTATGTCTTTTATTAGCCTCCTTTCTATTTCCAGTTTGTCTGTAAGTTTTAACTATATTTTCTTTAAAATTAAAATTTGTCTTTCGTTTGTTGTCCTCAGTCTGTTCGTTTGTTTTGTCTAATAACATCAAAATGTTCCTTTCACTCTGTCCATCCACATCAATATTAATCCTATTTTCTTTAATTTCACTTAATTCTAATTTTTCTACATTTTGACTCTCTTCCTCCACATCTTTCTCTAAAATTTGGGTCTGTTCCTCCCCACTGTTATTCTCTTGATATATATCTAATATATATATGATATTAGATTATAATAAAAAAATTACCTCTTTTCATTAAAATATTCATTAAAAAAATGTTCCGTAGTGTACATCACACTGGATATTCAAAATCAATCGAGAAGCAGCATTTTCCCAGGAAAACTTTTCACATTACTGCAAGCCTTTATATTCATATCTCACTCGCATAATTCCAAATTTCTTATCATCACGGATTCTCTTAGCTCGATTCAGGCTATTCAAAATGTATGGTCAGTTAAAAAAATCATTCAAGAAATTCACAATAATTAAAAACAGAAAAAATTAAAACCATGTTGCCATTCTCGGGAACGAAAAAGCAGACATTGCCACAAAAGACGCTGCACTCTCCCCCTTCTTGCCTCAACAGACAGTTAAAACAGCACAAGCCCTTTCGACCTACTTCAGAAGAAAAATTGAACAGCACTGGAACAATGAATGTATTCAGATGGATGACAACAAACTCCGAAGAATAAAAGAAGAAAACAAGGTGTGGAAACCTCCAAAGCACCACGAACAGACGAACCACGGTGATCATCACAAGACTAAGACTTGAACATACGAAACTGACACATTCCTAATTACTTCTTGGACTTGAGCAGCCGACATGCTCCTGCAACCAAGACTAAACAGAGCTCACAGTACAACATATACTGACTGACTGCACAAACTACACCACATTAAGAAACAAATACAAACTACCGACTGACATGAAAAAACTACTCCAAATATCCAACTATGAATACATCGGACTCATCCATTTCCTTAAATACGCAAAACTCTAAGAGGACCTTAGACACAACAGAACAGAAGTCAATGCGACGTTAAATAAAATAAGAAATATAGAGAAAAAAAACTCATTATTTAATCAACATTTCGGAAAATATTTATTTATTTTTTCAAAGGCTTTATAATGACTAGTAGATGTGTGTAGTGCAGATATTTGTGAATAGTTCTAATGAGGCACAAACACATAACACCTTCACACGGATCCGCCCTAGTCATTATAAGACCCTTGAAAAAAGAAATAGTTCCCGAAACGTTGGCCAAGTGTTTTCTTAACAGGACAGAACCTTGACTTCCCTCAACTTTCTGAGATGTATATTATTTGTATTAGTTCCATTTTAAATGTGATGAAAATTAAGAACAAATTAATTATTTAACCATATAATATCTCAGAAGGAGTTATGGACTTGAGTTATTTTCCCGAGAAGCCACAGTAATATATTTTCATTTTTTTCTTATAATTAGAAGTATTGATAATAGATCTCATAAAAATCGAATAGATATAAATGAAAAGTATCAACATCAAATTGTCAACCGATGTATTATATTTTATAGAAATTACTAATAGCAGTTTTCAGTCCATTCATGGGTCGAAAAGTGAGTTCGTTATTGTAAAAAAAAAAAGATCAAGTTCGTTAACCAACGGAAGTGTGAGAGGAAGGACGGAAAAGAGGACCTGATCCTCTGGTTTAATTGGAACCATTTGTAAGCTATTTTATAAAATATCTTGAAATGTTGTTTTAAGGTATTAAAGGAAATTGTGGTTCAGTCGTATAAATAAAAAACACAGTATTTGGCCAACGTTTCGAAAACTATTTAATTCCTTCTTCAGGGCCTAATAGAATATAACAAAAAAATAGGTCGGTTTTATCATTACGCACAATAAGATCACTAGAAAAACAGCCATCTTAAAAAGAGATGGAGAAAACAGAAAAAAAAAATTATATATATAATGGATGTTTCGGTGAATAAATATATATATATTCTAGTTATCATATTGTCTGTAATGATAAAACAACTAATTTGTTTGTTATGTTATGTTAGGCCCTGAAGAAGGAAATAAATAGTTTCCGAAACGTTGGCCAAATACTGAGTTTTTATTTACACGACAGAACGTCGAATTCCTTCTCTATTGTAAAGATACATCGTCAACTCTCTCAATCATTGTTTTTAAGGTTTTCGTAGGTCAATCACCGAAAAAACAAACTTATGGTTTCGGTCTTGTGTCTGTGTGTTATGTATGGACTGCCTATCCCTCCCAAACAAGAAATCATAGCAACTTTAAATTCGGGATATGTTGTATGTTAGTATTAGATACAAACGAAACGTAGTGGGTGATGTTTACCCCAAAATGTTATCGTTCCTATTTGAATAGGATATCAAATTGAAGAGTGCATAACGAATTTTTCTTTTCATGGTCTTAAAATAAACACAGTTTGTGTCCGGACGTCCGAAGATACAAATCCCCCCTCTAAACCAAAGCTATTGATGCTAAAAATTTGAGGAAAAAAATTATAATGATGTCATCTCATGAAGGTAAAATTTGAAATTCATTTTCGAACAAATTGGGCTCGAAATGTGGGTCATTAACCTTTTTAGCTTGAACTTTGCAGTAAAATGTTTTATGCAATGTTGTTAATCATTACTTAAACATGGTTAAGAAAAAAAGAAAAAAATCTTTATAATTTTGAAGCTATTACAGCATCTTAAAGCTGTTGCTAGGATGCCCTCCTCTAAAACGTAATCTATGAGTCAAAAATTATCTGAAAACATCAAGAATGCATATAACATAAAGACAACCCGAAAAGTCACCATTCTTTTCTTCTAATACACTGGGCTATACGGAGTTGCAAGCAGAGTATTCAAAATCAGGCGCATGCAAAAAAAATGAACTAGTTGAGCCGTTGCCGTTGTATAGGTTCACTAGGTGGTCTGGAACATTCTATATATCTTCTATCTACGGTGTTTTAGGAACAGGTTGGGAACATGAAGATTGTACGTTACTAATGAAAATTAAAAACAAGATGAACCCTGAAATTGACCTACTAAACCCTGTAATGTGTGGGAGGCATAGAGCACTCTTGACTGTTATATATATTTGTATCTTTTGTAAAAGTATATTATATTATGTAAAAAAAAACCTATATCAATAATTTGTTATGCTTGCAACCTATTTTCATGGTTTAGTCAATTGTTCATCATAGCTCATACAATATAATTGTAATATTTAAGAAGAAGTCAAATATTGCATCAAAAAAAGTGTAAATATTAACAAAAAAATTAGAGCTCAAATAACTTAATATTTATTAAATAAAGAAAAGATATAAATACATATATTGTTTTATTGTTACCAGTTAAATCAGAATAAAATTTATTGAGATAAATCTATTTTATTTATTTATTTGTTTATTTATAGTGACCTGTTCCACCTTCTCTTCTCCGAAAAATGATATTGTGAATTATTAACACTCTCAGGATTAACTAACAAAAAAGAAAAATTAATAATATAAAAAGTAAAAGGCTTGAAAGAGGACGAACAGCCAGTATTAAACCCTCCCTCATAGTATCATTTCTGTGTCGGTGGGAAATAGGTGGAGAATGATCTTTACGAGGATATAATAAGAATTATGAAGCTGTATAAATCTGTAAATTTATAACATATTAAAATTAAAGAAAAATCAATAAAGAAGAAAAGAAAAAAAAAAAATGTGATGTCAGGTGTGGGGTTCGAACCCACGCTCCCATATGGGAACCAGAGCTTAAATCTGGCGCCTTAGACCGCTCGGCCAACCTGACCTGGTAGTCGGTGTAATGCATAAATAGTATTCTTATACAAGACGTTTATTTTAAATGACTGAAATAATGTTTTTGGATCTTTCATCGATGGAATTGGTTATTGTCATTTACGATTAGTATTTTACTTTTGGAACATTTCTTTAAAATGCTTCACATTAGGTCCGATGAAGTTACTAGGTTTAGTTTCTTCTGAAGATTACTTCAGTACTACAAAATTGTAATAAGTTCCAAAAAAATTATAGTACTGTATACTAAACTCGAAACGAACTAGTGCTGATGATGTCATAACCCTAACCCAATACACTATACATGTATGTATATATTTTAAGTGACAATCAAATTTGTTTTTTTTATTTTTAATTATAATGATCGTTGATAACTAGTTGAAATCAAAACTCAATGTTTAATTTATTAACATAAACTTACAGTCAGTTCTTACGAATGAAACTTATAACAAATCTCTATTTAAATTATTCTATTACATAATTCACAATATTTGGAAATAAATAAAAACTATGAGGAATTAGGGAACAAATATTTAATTTTACTAAAGACTTTGAAACACCTAGCGGCAAAAAAAATAACTATGTACTGAGAGTCAGAAGATCCATTCCTCGGATATCTACAAATACTATGAAATAATAATTATTCTACAAATACTATGAAATAATAATTATTCTACAATAACATATTGTTAATTAAATTTTCATGAAAAGTGCGAATCGATTGAACAGTTTTTTTCAAGAAACTTATGCAAAATCAGCCACCTCACGAATTTTTAAAGAAATTGTTAACTGCAGACACTCGAATGAGACTTGTTTCTTAAGAGAGGTGAAGGGGGGGGGGGGGGGGAGGCCGTCAACCGGCGAAGATAACAAAACAATAGTTTACATTTCACAATCATACTTTTAGTTAAAGTTTGATTAAACTTAATAATAAACAACCAGGTACCATACACAAAATATGTTATAACAAATAATCAACAATTGAAATTTTCATCAGTCTAGTGATCCAGTGTTATACAATAAGTAGTAGTAGTAAGTATCCTCAATTAAATAAGCTTTAATTTTCATCAGTCTAGTGATCCAGTGTTATACAATGAGTAGTAAGTAAGTATCCTCAATTAAATAAGCCTTAATTTTCATCAGTTTAGTGATCCAGTGTTATACAATGAGTAGTAAGTAAGTATCCTCAATTAAATAAGCCTTAATTTTCATCAGTTTAGTGATCCAGTGTTATACAATGAGTAGTAAGTAAAAATCCTCAATTAAATAAGCCTTAATTTTCATCAGTTTAGTGATCCAGTGTTATACAATGAGTAGTAAGTAAGTATCCTCAATTAAATAAGCTTTAATTTTCATCAGTCTAGTGATCCAGTGTTATACAATGAGTAGTAAGTAAGTATCCTCAATTAAATAAGCCTTAATTTTCATCAGTTTAGTGATCCAGTGTTATACAATGAGTAGTAAGTAAGTATCCTCAATTAAATAAGCTTTAATTTTCATCAGTTTAGTGATCCAGTGTTATACAATAAGTAGTAGTAGTAAGTATCCTCAATTAAATAAGCTTTAATTTTCATCAGTCTAGTGATCCAGTGTTATACAATGAGTAGTAAGTAAGTATCCTCAATTAAATAAGCCTTAATTTTCATCAGTTTAGTGATCCAGTGTTATACAATGAGTAGTAAGTAAGTATCCTCAATTAAATAAGCCTTAATTTTCATCAGTTTAGTGATCCAGTGTTATACAATGAGTAGTAAGTAAGTATCCTCAATTAAATAAGCCTTAATTTTCATCAGTTTAGTGATCCAGTGTTATACAATGAGTAGTAAGTAAGTATCCTCAATTAAATAAGCCTTAATTTTCATCAGTTTAGTGATCCAGTGTTATACAATGAGTAGTAAGTAAAAATCCTCAATTAAATAAGCCTTAATTTTCATCAGTTTAGTGATCCAGTGTTATACAATGAGTAGTAAGTAAGTATCCTCAATTAAATAAGCTTTAATTTTCATCAGTCTAGTGATCCAGTGTTATACAATGAGTAGTAAGTAAGTATCCTCAATTAAATAAGCCTTAATTTTCATCAGTTTAGTGATCCAGTGTTATACAATGAGTAGTAAGTAAGTATCCTCAATTAAATAAGCTTTAATTTTCATCAGTTTAGTGATCCAGTGTTATACAATAAGTAGTAGTAGTAAGTATCCTCAATTAAATAAGCTTTAATTTTCATCAGTCTAGTGATCCAGTGTTATACAATGAGTAGTAAGTAAGTATCCTCAATTAAATAAGCCTTAATTTTCATCAGTTTAGTGATCCAGTGTTATACAATGAGTAGTAAGTAAGTATCCTCAATTAAATAAGCCTTAATTTTCATCAGTTTAGTGATCCAGTGTTATACAATGAGTAGTAAGTAAGTATCCTCAATTAAATAAGCCTTAATTTTCATCAGTTTAGTGATCCAGTGTTATACAATAAGTAGTAGTAGTAAGTATCCTCAATTAAATAAGCTTTAATTTTCATCAGTCTAGTGATCCAGTGTTATACAATGAGTAGTAAGTAAGTATCCTCAATTAAATAAGCCTTAATTTTCATCAGTTTAGTGATCCAGTGTTATACAATGAGTAGTAAGTAAGTATCCTCAATTAAATAAGCCTTAATTTTCATCAGTTTAGTGATCCAGTGTTATACAATGAGTAGTAAGTAAGTATCCTCAATTAAATAAGCCTTAATTTTCATCAGTTTAGTGATCCAGTGTTATACAATGAGTAGTAAGTAAAAATCCTCAATTAAATAAGCCTTAATTTTCATCAGTTTAGTGATCCAGTGTTATACAATGAGTAGTAAGTAAGTATCCTCAATTAAATAAGCCTTAATTTTCATCAGTTTAGTGATCCAGTGTTATACAATGAGTAGTAAGTAAGTATCCTCAATTAAATAAGCTTTAATTTTCATCAGTTTAGTGATCCAGTGTTATACAATAAGTAGTAGTAGTAAGTATCCTCAATTAAATAAGCTTTAATTTTCATCAGTCTAGTGATCCAGTGTTATACAATGAGTAGTAAGTAAGTATCCTCAATTAAATAAGCCTTAATTTTCATCAGTCTAGTGATCCAGTGTTATACAATGAGTAGTAAGTAAGTATCCTCAATTAAATAAGCCTTAATTTTCATCAGTTTAGTGATCCAGTGTTATACAATGAGTAGTAAGTAAGTATCCTCAATTAAATAAGCCTTAATTTTCATCAGTTTAGTGATCCAGTGTTATACAATGAGTAGTAAGTAAAAATCCTCAATTAAATAAGCCTTAATTTTCATCAGTTTAGTGATCCAGTGTTATACAATGAGTAGTAAGTAAGTATCCTCAATTAAATAAGCTTTAATTTTCATCAGTCTAGTGATCCAGTGTTATACAATGAGTAGTAAGTAAGTATCCTCAATTAAATAAGCCTTAATTTTCATCAGTTTAGTGATCCAGTGTTATACAATGAGTAGTAAGTAAGTATCCTCAATTAAATAAGCCTTAATTTTCATCAGTTTAGTGATCCAGTGTTATACAATGAGTAGTAAGTAAGTATCCTCAATTAAATAAGCCTTAATTTTCATCAGTTTAGTGATCCAGTGTTATACAATGAGTAGTAAGTAAGTATCCTCAATTAAATAAGCCTTAATTTTCATCAGTTTAGTGATCCAGTCTTATACAATAAGTAGTAGTAGTAAGTATCCTCAATTAAATAAGCCTTAATTTTCATCAGTCTAGTGATCCAGTGTTATACAATGAGTAGTAAGTAAGTATCCTCAATTAAATAAGCCTTAATTTTCATCAGTTTAGTGATCCAGTGTTATACAATGAGTAGTAAGTAAGTATCCTCAATTAAATAAGCCTTAATTTTCATCAGTTTAGTGATCCAGTGTTATACAATGAGTAGTAAGTAAGTATCCTCAATTAAATAAGCCTTAATTTTCATCAGTTTAGTGATCCAGTGTTATACAATGAGTAGTAAGTAAAAATCCTCAATTAAATAAGCCTTAATTTTCATCAGTCTAGTGATCCAGTGTTATACAATGAGTAGTAAGTAAGTATCCTCAATTAAATAAGCCTTAATTTTCATCAGTTTAGTGATCCAGTGTTATACAATGAGTAGTAAGTAAGTATCCTCAATTAAATAAGCCTTAATTTTCATCAGTTTAGTGATCCAGTGTTATACAATGAGTAGTAAGTAAGTATCCTCAATTAAATAAGCCTTAATTTTCATCAGTTTAGTGATCCAGTGTTATACAATGAGTAGTAAGTAAGTATCCTCAATTAAATAAGCCTTAATTTTCATCAGTTTAGTGATCCAGTGTTATACAATGAGTAGTAAGTAAGTATCCTCAATTAAATAAGCCTTAATTTTCATCAGTTTAGTGATCCAGTGTTATACAATGAGTAGTAAGTAAGTATCCTCAATTAAATAAGCCTTAATTTTCATCAGTTTAGTGATCCAGTGTTATACAATGAGTAGTAAGTAAGTATCCTCAATTAAATAAGCCTTAATTTTCATCAGTTTAGTGATCCAGTGTTATACAATGAGTAGTAAGTAAGTATCCTCAATTAAATAAGCCTTAATTTTCATCAGTTTAGTGATCCAGTGTTATACAATGAGTAGTAAGTAAGTATCCTCAATTAAATAAGCCTTAATTTTCATCAGTTTAGTGATCCAGTGTTATACAATGAGTAGTAAGTAAGTATCCTCAATTAAATAAGCCTTAATTTTCATCAGTTTAGTGATCCAGTGTTATACAATGAGTAGTAAGTAAAAATCCTCAATTAAATAAGCCTTAATTTTCATCAGTCTAGTGATCCAGTGTTATACAATGAGTAGTAAGTAAGTATCCTCAATTAAATAAGCCTTAATTTTCATCAGTTTAGTGATCCAGTGTTATACAATGAGTAGTAAGTAAGTATCCTCAATTAAATAAGCCTTAATTTTCATCAGTTTAGTGATCCAGTGTTATACAATGAGTAGTAAGTAAAAATCCTCAATTAAATAAGCCTTAATTTTCATCAGTCTAGTGATCCAGTGTTATACAATGAGTAGTAAGTAAGTATCCTCAATTAAATAAGCCTTAATTTTCATCAGTTTAGTGATCCAGTGTTATACAATGAGTAGTAAGTAAAAATCCTCAATTAAATAAGCCTTAATTTTCATCAGTCTAGTGATCCAGTGTTATACAATGAGTAGTAAGTAAGTATCCTCAATTAAATAAGCCTTAATTTTCATCAGTTTAGTGATCCAGTGTTATACAATGAGTAGTAAGTAAGTATCCTCAATTAAATAAGCCTTAATTTTCATCAGTTTAGTGATCCAGTGTTATACAATGAGTAGTAAGTAAAAATCCTCAATTAAATAAGCCTTAATTTTCATCAGTCTAGTGATCCAGTGTTATACAATGAGTAGTAAGTAAGTATCCTCAATTAAATAAGCCTTAATTTTCATCAGTTTAGTGATCCAGTGTTATACAATGAGTAGTAAGTAAGTATCCTCAATTAAATAAGCCTTAATTTTCATCAGTTTAGTGATCCAGTGTTATACAATGAGTAGTAAGTAAAAATCCTCAATTAAATAAGCCTTAATTTTCATCAGTCTAGTGATCCAGTGTTATACAATGAGTAGTAAGTAAGTATCCTCAATTAAATAAGCCTTAATTTTATTTTTTTCAGCAAATCAGTCCAACACTTTTTAAGCTGAAATTTTAATTTTTACTATCTCATTCTCGTTTATCTAATAGCACAAAGCGCACTCTAAAAGACAATTATTTTCACTTTTTATGGCTTTCATTAAACACATTTTAAAATATGCAGTCAGCCTTAATAGTATTTTTTATTTTAGGTAAACATTGCGCCGCCGTGCGGAGTTTTTGGGAGAGATTTTATAATTTCCGCGCGTTTCGTTGTGACATGCGTGTAACATGCGTTGTGCGCAACGAAGATGCGTTCAGTAAACTCTCATACTTCGCCGATTGGCAGCATTCGTTGGAGTCCAAACTTTAAAAAAGTGTGATTTGAATCCGAATAACGTTTGACTGGGAACTGAAGCTTTCTATATACTTCTAATGTCTTGACTGTAATGTTTGCCTGTGGTGGAGTTGTCGTTATATATTATAATTTTTTTTAATTAGGTACATTAGATCTCATGCCCAACCCTGCTCCCCCCCCCCCCCCCCCCCACCTCAGCTACGCCAACGCTGATAGAATAATATAGTAGAATGATAAAGTCGTACAACAATGAGGTTTCGAAACAAAAATGTCCCCAAAGTATTATCAAATCTGTTGAATGTGATTAAAGCGCATTATTTATCTGTCTGGATACTTTGATCAAGTTTTCAACAGTCGAAGAGAACAAGTCGTCAAAAATGCAATATGAAGATCAAAGATAGCCGTCAAGATAGGATCGATCATGAAGGCTCTGTGTCTGCTTCTTGGTTAGTCGGTATACTCATATTGAGGATGTCTCCGTTACTACAGTCATCTGTGTTACTGCCCGTCATTGTAGTAACATCATGGGCTCAACTACCTTCACATATCCCTTCTCTCATTGACTTTCGTTTTAAGGACATTGATGGTTCCTATCTTTATTTTTGCCAAGAAAAAGGTGATAACTCAATTGATGGGGCACAAATAGTCCATCGTAGATATCAGCCATTTTCCCAGAGATGTCACACTTCTTGATGATTCGTTTAAATCAAATTCGTCGAAAGTTTATTTATTTTTTTTAGCTTAAGTCTGACACTTTAGCGTCTGTATTTGCTAAGTTGTAAAAACTAAAATAATTAATGGGAGAAAAATATATTACTTTAACTTGAGAATCTCCTTACAAAGCCCAAAAGGGATAGTAAAGATCTAATGGAATTAAATTATAAATCACAAGAAATGCACAAAATAAATGACAGAATATTGCTACTGAAAAATGTAATATTTTAAAATAAAGACGACTCGTCTAAAAAGACATTATCGGCTTTATTTATTTAATTTTTTTGTTCCTTTTTTACTTTCGAAGCGAAACTAAATAAAGTTATCAATTCACTATAAAATATTTATTTTTTCAAAAATTGAGAGAACACTGTAGAATGTTAACAATACTAAAAACAAGAACACATTGGAACAATACAAAGAGTAAATAACTAAAAACATATGCACACATAATAAGGCAGGCAATAATGAAAATGAAAGAGATATAAGAAGAATAAAGAGAATGGACATTTATAACAGATCCTTGGGTTGAATTATATTCTGTTTTAGCTTGAGTTTTAACTTATTTTTTTATTTTTAAGTTTAAAATTATACATTGGGAAATATAATATACAATTTATTAAGCTTCAGACATGCTCAAATGATTGGAGTAGAAAAAAAATTAAATTTACAAGGTTTTTAGTAAACTTTCCAAAAAAAAAAAAATAGGCTTATATGAGTACCTTTAGTATGCCCCCTCCCCTATTTCTTTTTATTTGCAACAGAATCTTAAATAGTTACAAAAATAAGTTGATTTTATTTTTAATCCTTAAATTCTAGATGCAGTTGTAGTTTTCAAGGAATTATCCCAATTGAGAACCCCCCGGTACAGTATTCGCCATTTAACGGAATCCGTTGAGACACCAAAAGAGATATTGATAAGTTATTGGCAGCCTTCAAGATTAGGCGTATTTGTGGATTTATCCTGTGAGACCGGACTGGAATTTCTGCATCAGGTAATAATATCTGAACTCGCACGCACACAATTCACCTGTAAAAACATGACAACATTTTTTTGAAATTTTAAAAAGTTAGAAATTGAAAAAGAAGTTAACCGAAAATTACAATTATAGTTGTTAATATCGACGGACACAGGGAGTGGGTAAACTCAAAAACTCATTAATACAAGAGAGCAATTTTAAATTTTGAAGATTTCTGAAAAATCCTATATTCATGCTGGATAGTTTTTAAGCCAAATTGTACTATATACCTATTATTTTTTTGTTATATTCTGTCTGTTTCCCCATAGATAAGATGGCAGTGTTCTACAATGATAACTAAATCAGATCTAAGTTAGGACATGTGACTTCTCCATTCCCAATTTCAAGTTCATAGCGAAAATGGTCAAAACATATCCAGGGGACCTTGAAGCGTAAAAATCCGTTGAAAATTCGATCTCGGATTTTTTCACGATTAAAATTTCTTATTTTATAGGTATAAAAAAGTAAAAAAAAAAAAAAAAAACTCTACTAAAAATACCAGTGGACGGACTATTAGCAAAGTCCTAATGCAATACCCAAATGTAGTTGGGCCTTGCTGACAGACATAAACTGCTGGGAACTATTCAAACTCTTGAAAGAAAAAACAAAATGAAATAAAAATAATAAAAAATAAATCCAATTTTTTCATTAAAAAATGAGAAAAACACGCCTTAAGTTTTTAACTGCTTATAAAATACATGAAATTCAAACAACCTAAAACATGACATGATATTTTTCAGTGTAGCAACTTGTTCAATGCAAGTTACGCCTGGCTTCTCTGGACCGAAGATGCAGAACTGGAGTTGGAAGAACTTTTCGATGGATCCCGTCTCTCAGCTGACAGCGATGTTATGTTGGTCAGGCCGTCCCTAACTTTAACTGATATTTACAAAGTTCACACAAGTTCACAACTCATACAAACAGACATTGGCAAATGGTTAAATTCATCTTTTGTCCAGATCAATGAGAGACCGAACAGAAGACAATTTCAAAGTTTCATATTTAATGCTTCACTTATGGTAAGTCTGTCAAATAGAACACTAACGAACTTTGAAGTAATATACAGTAGAACCTCTTTAAGTCGAACCTCGATAAGTCGAAAACCTCCAAAACTCGAAAAAAAGTTTTGTTCCTTTCCCTTCAAGCCCCAAAACCTCCATTACTCGAAATCTCAACCCTCTATTAGTCGAAATAATCAGAGTGTCCCTACAAGCCATTTTGGTACATATTTTCCCTTTATAACTCGAAAAAATAAATTGGACCTCTGTATCTCGAACATAGCAATGTTTTATTTTACAACCTTTACAACTCGATTATTTGAAACTTATTACCTCTATAGCTCGAAGAAAAATAAGTTACCGACTTTAAGAATTTGCCGACAATGTACACCATTGTTTCTTAGAAAACAATTTAGGAGTATACAATAAATAGGATTACCAATTATCTAAAGCCAAAACTGACTTTTTTAAATACCTACATATGCTACGTATTTTTTATTTTAAGGATGTTTTGAAATAATGTTGATTTATAATAAATATAAATAGGTTTGTTACCTCTGTAACTTGAATTTTTATTTATTTCACCTCTCTAACTCAAAATTAGTTAGAATGAATCTTAACCTCTACAAGTCAAATCAAAATCCGCCTAAGTCGAAATCCTCCATAAGTCGAAAACTCTATAACTCGAATTTTTTGGCGTCTCCCTTGATGTTCGACTTATGGAGGTTCTACTGTATTTACAGATTTTGACGTAGAACTATTTTTTCCCCGTCGATGGGTAGGGGGCTAACATCGGGAGCACTGACGCAACGAAAACATGTCACAGCATATATCTTTGAAACTGAACAAAAAAAAAAATCATCAGTGAATCTCTGGCAATGCACTTCCTCAGCACAAATTAATCAACTAACTTTTCGTCCTCCCTCCAAAATTAATCCATCGTTCCTGCTAAAAAAATTAATTGTTGATTTAAATGGGGGATTCATCCCTATCTTCATACTAAAATGTTGTCGATACATTCATTCTGTAGGGAGTTCACAGACACACACAATGTTTACTTCCCCAACTTTACGAAGTTTAGAAGAAGTTATATGTAATCGGACAGAAATTCGATGCGGAGTTTTCAACGGAATTTCATATTTTCATTTCATTTGGAAGGGTTAACACAAAAACTGCCGTTGTAATGAATGTATTGACACGAAATTTCATATGTAGATTCAAAGCCTTCTAAGGACACACCTATTACAGCAGAGTTCCTCCACACCTTAAAGGTCAGTCGAATTTATTTATTCATTTATGAGTATATTTTTTATTCATTCAGTTAGACTTTTTCATTTATTCATTTATAATTGATTAATATATAAATTGAGGGCGCCGGTAGCTCAGTGGTATGCATGCTTGACTTCTTAGCTCAAGGTCGTGGGTTCCTAACCCGACCGAGGCCCTTAGTTTATTTTATCTGGTAGGTAAAATAAACTTAAGCACGCCGTCCTTCGGATGGGACGTTAAGCGATGGTCCCGAGCCTATACGATGTCAGGTACTCGTTAAAGACCCCTACCCTAGATGAATAAAAATTTAGGGTAGGCAAAATTTAGGACTCCCACAGTAGAGTCGGGCTCATGTCCATCAGAGTGACGAAAGAGCGCTCTGGTAGTAGGCGATATGATCTCGTTGTTAAAGCCTGGGCATGAGTCATAAAACCTAACCTAACCTATAAATTTATTTTATTTTATTTTTTTATATATTGTTATAGTTACATTGTTTTTTTTTCTTTTCTATATCTCGCACATTGGGACCTGATGAAGGGACTAAGAACGTCCCGAAACATCGTCGGGATAAAGACACTTCCGAAGAGTTTTTGAAAAATAGTTATCTTAATTTTTATTAAATTGAAAAATTTGTTTACTTATTATAAATGTATCTATGTATTAATATTTTTTGTATACTTGTATTTTTAAGTTTTTATTTATTCAGTTTTATTAATTTCATTTTACTTTTTTTAATAGTTTTGTTATTATTACTAATCATAGGTGTATTAGACTCAAGTAGTTATAAATCTAATTTATAAGCTATCTTAATATATAAATTCTTTTGACGTATCATATTACCATGTATTGGTTTAACGCAAATAAATTTATTATTATTATTGATTTTTAGCCAAATCGGTAAGAGGGAAGGGGAGAACTAAGGGGGAGGCATAACACAACATCTAATAACTGCCGTTGTAGTGAATTTATTGACACACAATTTCATATGTAAATTCAAACCCTCTTATGGACGACACCTATTAATTTTCCATAGATTCGGACGAAGGGAAGAGGGGATCAGAGGGGGGCTCAAGTCAAAAACTCAAAGGACTGCCGATGTAATGATTGTATCGACATGAAATCTATTTAAATTGAAAACCCAAAAGCACGGCAAATAGGCCGAAAATAATGGGGGATCAGAGGAGGCTGGCACGATTAAAAAACATTAACAACTGCCGATGTACCTTATGAACATGACGACAAAAAACATTTTATGAGCCCCTATGTAAGTCAACCATTGATTTTTAATCCAAAAGGTCGATTATTTATGGAGGCAGAGTGAAAACTTAATTAATTCGTTCTGGAGAAGAGGCGGAAGAAGACAGTGATTCACCGACGATGAATTTGGTTTTTGTGAAATGTTTTAATAGACTTCCATGGTTAAGGCACTTTGTTTTTTTAATAATAGAAAAAAAAACATCTAGTATTCCATTTAAATGTTTAGACATTTGTTAAACAGGATATCATTTTGATTGGTATAATCAACTTTGGCAAAGTTGGCTAACTCAAGTTGTTCCATTTCAACAGATGATAGACATAGAATTCAATGAATCCAACCTCATAGAACCTCTTTTGGACAATGGATACGAACCAGGAAAGGATATGGTTCGTCGATATGGACTTTCTGTATTCATACATCTGGCGGAATTCTATAACTTTTCGTAAGTATTAAAAAAATTACATATTGATTGTGGGTTCAATACTACAATACTATACTATGAATTGAAGGCTTGAGAATGACAATTTGGTAAATGCCATTTTCGGTGTAGGTAATTCGTTTTTCTGCAATTTTTAATGTAATCGAATTATCAGCATTGTCACGCCGAAGCAGTTAGGATGCTAGAAGTGACTAAAATTCCTTTTTGTTACATTATCATTTTCAGTGAGTATAAAATCTACACTGTGGATTTGAGGTGTTAAACTACTAACCGATTTGGATAATTTTTTCATCGTTATACATCTTCACACTTTATCAAACTAAGCAGAGCAGTATGACAAAATGAAAGCAAGACGAAGGAGAAACTGCGCTCCGGGCGCCATTTATTACATACACTGCCAAACACGCTATATTACGAAGCCAAAAAAATGATAATCCATTTATGTACATAAAAGTTTTCTTTATTTACATTCCTTTTACAAAGAAGATTGTGAAGGAGAGAACTCAGAATCAGGAGTAGCGCCACGAACGTCGAGCTGTCTCCGAGTCTCCGAAAATACTTCACCAGTAACTGCCTAGGAAAGAAGTTGACGACAGCATTTTTTCCGCTCTCATTACAATTGAAAAGCAGTGGATCAAGCACGCTTTGCTAAGTTGCTACTTTACAGTAGCAGAAAAATATATACATTTTTTTAACAAAAACTATTTTTTTTTTAACTTTTTAGAAAAACATACGTACATGCATACATATTTGTAATTTTATTTTTGTTCAAAATTTATTAAATGTATAATAGAATTCTTATGGTTTTCCTTACATTTTTAACCCCTCTCGATATTACGAAATTTTTCTGATGTTCACTAGATTTACGAACCAGCAAAAACTCGATAATACAAATTTTTTCGTATGCCTCTTGAGTTTCGTTACCTACATCAAGAGCCGACTATTAATAAAAGCAGAATGTCAAACTTGGCTTTTACAGAGTTGTCATTTTCATTCTTTGTATTGTCACTTTAATTGATGTGTTTGTTTTTATAAATGTTTTTATTGTAGATACAGTTATGTTCTGACTCATGCGTGGGGAGACCCTCTGCCGAACGGGACCTGGACAGGTATGGTGGGACAAGTAGCCAGAGGAGAAGCCGAATTCGGACTGGCTCCAGCCAAGTTTATCGTACATCGGTATAATATTATAGATTTCATTACTTCACTGCATATTGTCAAGTAAGTATCCTTCTTTACTTTACCTATTCTAATGCCCACGAACATTTTAAAATTCCCATAGGTAAATAGGGGATTTATCTAGGTTAAATATCATTAGCATTATTATTTTAAAATTATATGTAGTCACGCAGCTAACAAATGGAGAATAAAAATTAATAGAGACAAATCTCTGCAAACCACATTCACTCTCAGACACAACCCTTGTCCACCAGTTTACATTAACAACCAGCCCATTCCTGCATCCGACACTGTTGGATATCTAGGACTTCACTTAGACAGACGTTTATCTTGGAAACTCACATCAGACTGAAAAGCCTAGACCAGATTTTTTCAGAATTAATTTATTAAAACACTTTCTCTTTCGTCCAAATACGCCATTCGTTCATCATATACGTACACTTCTTCGTCAGAAACTTCTTCTTCCTCAGTATCATCATAATCAGGATTTGACATTTGGTCTTCCATCCTAAGTTTACGGCAGGGCATGAAAAAAATTATGCGACCTATAAATGTTTTTATATTTAGCATATTATCCATTTTTAATTAAAAGCATAGCAGATTTACGAAAAAATAAAAATAAGAATTGAGAAATAATTGACTATTTAAATAAATAACTATTTCAGAAATAACATTGCGGATTTGGTGCCCCCGAGACGTGATGCCCTAAACAGTTGCTTAGTTTGCTTATAGGTTAATCCAGCTTTGCCTGTTACTCTACACACTACCGTATTGTCACACCGAGTCCATTGAACCAACCAGCTCCAAGGTTAGGGCATGGCGGCAACTTAATCAAGTCCACTCTATATCTTTTCATTTCACACCATCACAAACATCTAATGTACCAGTATAATACTAAAATTGTATTATAGTTTCCCAGAGTTTCACATAACATGTTAATAACAATTAATATACTAAAAAATATCACGACTTTCATCAAAAAGTCTTAATTGGGGCCTCAAATCTAGTCCCTGAAGAACAAGAAAGGACAATCCAATAAGTCATAAAAACTACTTTTGTAGATCTAAGTTCAAAAAAATGTTACAAACAATATATAAATAAACTAAAAAGTGTATTATTACTTGTATTAAGGATTTTTTTTTTTTTTTTTATTCAATGCCATAAAATCAATACAAAATAAGACAAATGATAAATAGGCTACCTCCTCCCAGAAGACGGAGTCTAAGTGTGGGAGGGGGAGCAGTCAGCTAGGACTGTACATCGCTGTTAATAATTGAACATATTCATTCTATCTTAGAGATATATCAATAAGAAGAAAAAGTAAATATATATAGACTTAGATATAATCAGCAATAATGATACGAGTGGACACGACAGTAACTTGATAAACTAATAAAGTACGTATTATGAAAGAAGAATCAAGAAGAATAAAGAAAACTAATGAGAAAATGAGAAAAAAAAAAGTGACTAAAATAAGAAAATTTCTAATGAATTCTAAGAAATATTTAATATTCTCCTAATATAGAAGACAAATAAAATAAAAATAGATGAATAATAAAGTGGTGATGGAATGAACCTGACAACCCGGTAACCTGGCATTGAATTTTAATGGATAGTTTTATTTTTCGATTAGTTGGTCCATTCTATCATATACTTCTTTTTAAATAATGAATAATTTAACACGACATTGAAACAAGAATATATGCTGTGCAGGGTGTGTTTCACGTTTCTCCAGCCCAAGTTGTTCGGGTCAGCCAAAGCACTCGTGCTTCCCCTCGATGACACCGTCTGGATTTGTCTTGCGGGGACAGCTGTACTGACAGTCATCGCCTTCAGAATCCTCTCAAGATTCGATGATACAGGAGTTGGCAACGACTCTTGGGCTGGTAGTGCACTTCTCGTCATTGGAGCTATTTCCCAACAAGGTAGACAATGAGGTCCTTTTTTAGTATTCTTTTCAAGAAAAAAGCAAAATTATGAGATCACTTTGTAGATAGTTATTTGCTCTGGAATTTTAGTAAAATAGCATACTAAAATACTCCTTGAGTATACATGCTAGGGAGTTGGGAAGTGCCATTCCAACCTTTCCTATCACGACAATCCTGTTGCTCGTTCTCTGTCCTCATGTTCCCACGCAGGAAACTCTTCACGAAGACTGAAGCAGTGCTGGCCGAGAGACCTGCTATTATAAGCTAGTTAGTACCTTGGGAGTGCTGAAAGTGACCAGTGCCTCCTCTCACTACCTCTGTCCAGCTATTCTGTCCCTCTCGGTCTGCCTCCACTGTTAGTCAGAGGCTCGGTACCCAGCAAGTACGGTGGATCACCCGTGTCCTCGCCACCTCCTCTACCTCTAAGTAGTTGAAGTAATGATGAGGATGTTATCTTTGCGGGGGAGTTCTTTGAATAATTGTTTTGTTATTGTATTATTTTATACATATTTAATATATTATTACTTAAATATAAAAAATAATAACTTTGGACGAATTTGATATATATATATATATATATATATATATATATATATATATATATATATTTATTGAGGGTGCTGGTAGCTCAGTGGTATGCGTGCTTGCCTTCTGAGCTCAAGATTGTAGGTTTGAAACCCGACCGAGGCCCTTAGTTTATTTTTCTGGGAGGTAAAATAAACTTAAGCACGCCGTCCTTCGGATGGGACGTTAAGCTATGGTCCAGAGCCTGTACGAAGTCAGGTACTCGTTAAAGACCCTTGCCCTAGGTGAAAAAAAATTGAGGGTAGGCAAAATTTAGGGCTCCCACAGTAGAGTCGGGCTCATGTCCACCAGAGTGACGAGAGCGCGCTCTGGTAGTAGGCGATATGACCTCGTAGTTAAAGCCCGGGCATGAGTCATGAAACCTAACCTAACCTATTATTACTTATTTCAATTTAATTGTTTTATCTTACAAGATAAAGTACAAGTATATATGGTTGTTGTTTTCTCTCTCTCTCTCTCTCTCTCTCTATATATATATATATATATATATATATATAGATATAGAGGGCGCCGGTAGCTCAATGGTATGCGTGCTTGACTTCTGAGCTCAAGGTTGTGGGTTCGTAGCCCGACCGAGGCCCTTAGTTTATTTTATCTGGGAGGTAAAATAAACTTAAGCACGCCGTCCTTCGAATGGGACGTTAAGCGATGGTCCCGATCCTGTACGATGTCAGGTACTCGTTAAAGACCCCTACCCTAGATGAATAAAAATTTAGGGTAGGCAAAATTTAGGACTCCCACAGTAGAGTCGGGCTCATGTCCACCAGAGTGACGAAAGAGCGCTCTGGTAGTAGGCGATATGATCTCGTAGTTAAAGCCCGGGCATGAGTCATAAAACCTAACCTAACCTATATAGAATATATAAGAAGATATAACCTTGCTAAGAATATCCGTTCTACCGTAGGTATTCCCGACAATACAGAAAAAAACCCAACCCGTATCGTGTACATCTTCCTTCTGTTTGTCTCCTTCTTCGTTTCTGTCTATTACAACACTTCCATCCTGAACGGACTCCTCCTGCCAGCCCCCAACGCTATCCAGAACATCGAAGAACTCCTGGCCAGTGACACTAAACTTGGTCTCTTCGACATGCCTTACATTCACAATGAAATGGTGAAGTATAGCGTTACAATAATTATACTCTTAAACATATTCAAGCTTACTTTCAAAAGTTGTCAAAAAAAATGAATTAGTGAAACAGTTATTTAAAAAAACTATACATAAACAGAAACTCAATATTTGACTTACATAGTGGCTTCCAAATTCTCATAATAAATTTTGTTTTGATACATTCATTACACCGGTAGTTACTAGCGTATTTAAGTCGAGCCCTCATCTCTGGTAAGTACCTCCAGCACAGGTGCCATCCTTATGAGGTTTTGAATTTAAATATAAAATTTTATGTCGATACATTCATTAGATTGGCAGTTATTGGAGTTTTTGAGTTCATCTCCCCACTGATCCTTCCTTTATCTTTGTCTGATTCCGCTGAAAATCGGTGTCGTCCTGATAGAGCTTTAAATTTACATATGAAATATCGTCTCAATACATTCATTACAACATTAGTTATTAGAGTTTTTGTGTTAAGCCTCTCGTAATTTTTTTCTTTACACACTATTCGGAATATTATATAATATAAGAAACGGTATACTTGGTGCATTATTTAAGGTTTATTATTTTTTTTTTAAACTTTTTAATGCAATAGTTATCGTACAACAAGTTTAGACAGAAACCTAATTGTTTAGTGTGTCGTAACTAAAAAAGTGAAAGAAGAATCATAGGACAATGGTCAAAATCATTTCTAGGCATTTCGCAAAATTAAAAGAAAATGCGCATACCTCAAAATGACAGAAATCAACCTCAAAAAAAGTTTTTTTTTTATTTTTACACACTATTCGTAATATTATATATAAGGAACTGTGTATTTGGTGCATTCTTTCCGATTTATTCTAAAAAATAAAACTTTCTTAATGCAAATTTTGTGTGGATACATTCATTCTATCGGGAGTTATCGTGTTCACAGACACACAGACTTTTTTTTCATATCTGGAAACTGAGGGTAAAAAAACATGAAATTATGTTGAAAATTGTTGACCTATTACATAACTGCCCCTATACTTCGTAAAGCTGGGGAAATAATAATATTATAGTTTCCCAAAGTATCATAGAACATGTTAATGGAGATTATTATTAATCGCCAATAATTTAGGGTTATCTCACTCTTACTGTCTTTTTAATGTAATTTTTTTTTTTGGTTTTGTTTAGCAACAAAACGACAGTTTAACTGTTAGAGTCAGAGAAAAACTGGTGAAGTCCAAAGTACCAAAGTATTACTTGAGTGCAGCAGAAGGTGTAGCCAAAATGAAGAAGGGTCATTTTGCATTCTACACAGAGGACGAGTCTATCTATTCGGAGATCCTTCGACAGATGACTGATGCACAAGTCTGCTCCGTCTCTGAAGTGACAAAGTACAATCCCTTCCATGTTGGTGTCGTCGCAAAGAAGGATTCACCATACAAGGAACTATTCAACCGAGTGTAAGTTGTTGCTGTCTTCAAAAACATATAAATCAAACTTAATGAAAGTCTTGTCGAGTTACTATTTTTTACAGAAGACAGGATTCGCTGGGAGTTGAAGTAATCCCCATTCCCTGGAACCCTTAAGACCAAGCTGTCCGGTACCTTGGTGTACTCTTGAGACAGTTGGTTCGCATGGAAACTTTACATTAACACAAAACTGACAAGCATGCACTAGTCTAAAACATCCTTACCCATTCATTAATTGCAACACAAAGTCCTGCACACTCCTGTACAAAACATTACCTCTCCATCTGTTAATTAGTTATTGTGATTCATGCCCGGGCTTTAGATAAGAGGTCATATCACCTACTACCAGACCGCTCTTTCGTCGGTCTGGTGGACCTAAGCTCTACTGTGGGAGTCCTAAAATTTAATAATACTAGATTCACCTAGGGTAGGGGTCTTTAACGAGTATCTGACATCGCATAGGCTCGGGGCCATCACTTAACGTACCATCCAAAGGACGGCGTGCTCATGTTTTTCACCTCCCAGATAAAAAAAACTAAGAAGCTCGGCAGGGTTTCGAACCCAAGATTTTGAGGTCAGTAGGCTAGCAACAATTCTTCCTGTGTCTCTGTATGCACCATGGTTTGTCCGAAAGAGCTTAATTCTTGACGAATTGAGAGTTCCTCAATTCGCAGTCCAAGATCCTTGGTGGATACCCATCATGGCAGACCAGACCTGAGTTCTGGAGTGGCCTATTATAATCTTGGCCAACTCCCCACCGAAGGTTCAAGCCAAGATTGTAGAAAAACATTATTTTATAGTACCATATAATATTTTGTGTTAGATCAGTTATAAATAAAAAAGTAAAAACATTAGTTAGACTCATTTTAAATGTTAAGCACATATTCTGAATTCATTTTCAAACCTAAACCGCCAGGGGACTACAGGAAGGCAAGATTTTCCAAAATGAAAATTACAATAATAAATAGAAAATATAGATTGTTTTATTAAATGTAAACTGAATTTATTGTTTTAAAAAACATATTAATTTTTTTTTTTGTAATTTGTGTCAAGATTTGCGCTGATGCGAGAGAGAGGTGTGATGCACCGTCAACTAACCTACTGGACACTGAAGAAACCAGAGTGCCATTGGCGACAGGACGCCATCAGTATCGGAGTGGAACCTCTTCGGCTGGCATATGTAGTCACCATTCTAGGGGTCGTCGGATCTCTGATCGTTCTAGCTGTTGAGAGACTAACAGCCAACCGGCAGGCAGAGGCGCATAAGTCATAAACAAGAATAAACATTAAAACTATTGTGGAATTAAAATCCATTTTTCGTAGCTTAAAATCTTTAATTGTGCTATAGTTGAAGAGATAGATAATTAAAAATTAATAAAAACAAAGAACTTAATAATAATCTTTATTGACGGGACTGAACCCAATTTACAATTTGTTAAGTACCTTGTCAAGTATTTCAACTTGTAAATACATTTCCGCCAATGTTCACCTATTAGGTACCCTTCTATTATAGAGGGGTAAAGTTCAACATAAGTATATAAATGGAGAAAATGGGCTCGAGGTTCTGTCGAAAATAAAACACATTTTCCTCTCAACCTAGGTTTCCAATATTCTTTTTATGCAATTTTTCTTTTACAATGGAATTATTTAGACTTACTTCAATTTTCTTATACTAAAATACCATATAAGACTATAATAGAATACAGTATTTTCCATTTTTATTAGTTTTCGTCATCATTTAGGAAATTTTCATGAATTTCCAAAATATTTCGCTCATTTCTATAAAATTGTTTGCCCGGACATTTTATGTACAATATAGATAAATGTTTTGGAATTTTTCTGAATCCTGTTTTATCTTTTTACGCCCTAACAAGTTTTTTAAATATATTTTTCTTGTTACTTCCTTTGATATTTCAACTACCGTTTGAGACCCCCCCCCCACATCTATATTTTAATAATGACATATTCATATACTTTGGCCTAAAATTTATTTTATAATTTTAGTGAAAATAATTGTCAAAATATATGTATGAACTATCAACAGATACAAGTCAAATGTTTACAATTAATCGATAGAGAATATTTGTAATTGTAACCTCCATCATTGTTATGAAACCTTCTTCATGTTTTATATTAATATAATAAAGCATTAATTAGTGACATTGTCTTCTATTATTGTGTTACTTGTAAATGAGTATTGTCAGTTTAAGTTTTATCTCCTGTGAATATTATTCATTGAAGTAGAAATGAGTTCAGAAAAAGGAAACACTCAAAGAACCAGAGCTCAAAAGCATCAAAATAAAAGAGCGTTCAAGAATGATCTCCATGACAAAACAGTTAAAATAAAGTTTCTCAATACTTTAGAAATATCCGATGTGTGCAATCGTTGTCGGGCTGTTCTTGAGTGGAAGATTCAGTACAAGAAGTATAAATTGCTCTCAAAGCCTAGAACATGTATAAAATGTTCGATGAGGAACGTAACACTTTCTTATCGAGTTATGTGTTCGTCTTGTGCGCTCAAGTTTAAAGTTTGTCCAAAGTGTGTTAAAGGAGAAGGTGAAACTAACACCTTAAATATAAATATAAAAGAAGAATTACAAAGTGGTAAGAATTCATTTTTTTTTTTTTTTTATGAGTGATTGCAGGCAGGAAAAATTAATGTATTTGGGGAATAGTTAATCCGTAGCATTATCGATATAAATAAAATTATAAGGGGTTGGCTGTCTGTATATGTGGTATTTTTGAAAACTATTTCGTTATTATCCGTTAGCAACGACCATACATGTGGTCATTAGCTTTCATGTTTGAGTTTGACTCTGTCCCATCACAAGGGGAAAATGGCCGAAAACATTTCAACCTTGCATATAATGGTGTAGTCCCTAAAAGAAGGTTTACTTGGTGACGAAAACATTTTTTCATATTTTCTCATTTACTATTGATCCTACGTGAAAAAGTTACTGTCAATATGAAAGATTTTTTTATTTCAAACACTTGTTTCATTTCCTAACAATTGTTTGACATTAAGTTAGATGCTTTTAGAAATATATTGAAATGTTCGCTGACTGTGGTAGTAGAAGTTGTCCGGATACATTTTTTGCGTTCTGTATTGTTATAGTGGAAATACTAATAAATAAAATAAAATGACAGATAAAACACCTTTTTTGAACACTTATATTGTCTAATTCCACAAATATATACTTACTTTTCTTAAATTGTTAGTTTTGGGTTTTATTTTCTTGTTTTTCAAATAAGTGCACAGTTAGTTATTACCGTTATAATAGAGACTTCCACCCCCTAGTTTTACCAGAGGAAGGGGACCCTTTTCACCTCAGGTACACTTAGGTTACTATAAATATGTATGCCTGGCAAATATCTGAATTATTGTTGAACATTGTGCTGACGATGGCGTAAGCCGAAACCGGTACACATTTAAGTATATGTTTGTGGAATTAGACAATATAAATGTTCAAAAAATGTGTTTTGTCTATCATTTTATTTTATGTAGTAGAACTTGTCACTTATCCTCTCACCTCGCCTTGAAGAAAAATTTCAGATGCACATGGCCCAAATTAATTCTAAAGTTATGGAATTATCGAACCTAGCCATGTTCACCCGAAGAGGAGGCACAATTCTACGACCTCAACATCATTGGAAATTTCAAACATCTCTATGTTAATAATCGGGTATCGCCGGGCAATCTAGTCTATAATAAAACATCTGCGCACGAAAGTTGAGGTGGGAATTCGAACCAGATCAGGCAGTGACACATTTTCTTGAGTTTTAATATGTTTCCTTACTATTTTCTGAGATGTTTTAGAGCAATTGTCTGATTTTTGTAAAAGGTTTTTTTCTTTAAATTAATTTTTTTATGTTTTCAGATGGATCGAAAGAAGAAGAAGTGGACGATGGTGAAGAAATATGAAGCCTCGCAACTATATAGACATTATTGTGCTTTGTTTTTATGACCGACAACTATCTAATAAATTGTTACTTATATTATTTTTTTAAGTACGTACCTGAATTATCATTTAAAAAAAATATATATATAACTTCAAAAATTAGTAAATTTAACATACCTAATTTCTTTCTCTTTCAAAAAACACCGAAAAAAATTTACAAATACTTTCTGGACAATATTACTTGTTTTGGGCGTTTTTGATAGAGAAATAAGTTAGCTATGTGTTGTTACATTTACTTAAATATGAAGTTATACATTATACATCTCAATTTAGTATTTGGATGAAAGACTGTTCAAGCCACCTTGAAAATTTCTATAAAAAAAACCATCCTAAAATATCACAATCCGCAACTGAAAGTATTACTAATATCTTGATTTAAAACTTGACAAAACAAAACTGTGATATGGTCATTTAATATTAATTTTCTTGTTGCCATTTAAAATAAATAATAAAATGTATATAAAATATTAATAAAACTGAATGAAGTCAAATAGCATTTTTGGAAATGTTAGATAATGATGATGGGAGTACTTCTCAAATCGACTGTTGTTTAGAGTGTTGTGAAACCAGAAGTAAATAGAATAGTTGCTAAATATATTATTGTGAATAAATAAAACAAACTTATTTTTGAAATATTGTCTATTCCACTAAAGATAGTTTCTCAACTTAGAAGTTATTATTGTGAATTCAAAATTTCCATACACAAACCAACAATTGGATGGCGGTTCAGACTGAAGACAAATGGTTCCGTAGAATGAAATTAGAAATCGCATGTAATATAAACATTAATGCTAACTTAATAATTTAGAAAATGCAGAACACAAAACTACAAATTATGTAACATTTTTGGAAATGTTAATAATTATATTATATAATGTTGTTAACTGGTTATTTATTATGACTCAGGCCCGGGCTTTAATAAGGTCATATCGCCTACTTCTAGGGCGCACTTTCGTCGCTCCGGTGAACATGCCCGACCCTACTATGGGAGTCCTAAATTTTTATTCATGTAGGATAGGGGCTCGGATCATCACTTAACGTTACTGCTTAAATGTATATTTAAAAAATGTTGAGGGAAATAATTCTGTTAATTGTTCAATGTGTTTTGTAACGAGAAATGAATAAAATAGTATAAATACTAAATCGGACTAAGGTAAGTAACTTTTCAAATAGCGGTCAGACCAAAAGGAAACTTGACAAACTCAAAATGTGAGAAGAAAACACACAACTGTCTCTATATAACTAATAAAAATCACTCTACTCAAAAGAAACTTGATTAATTATAAAAAAAAAAGTTTGTAATTGTTGACACTTCTGCTGGTCATGTGTATTTAGTAGGTGCTAGCGATTTTGGCGAAACAATTTTGAATAGATGTGAATTAAAACAGGTAACAAACATAAAAATAATAAATAAATAAGAATTACGTATTTGAAAGTCTAATAGAGCTTTATTTAACAGCTGTAACAAAAAATATTATTTAATATCATTTAAAATAGTAATAATTTTCATTTAAATACACTGCTATATTCATCATCATCGTTGAGAAAAATTATTTATAAATAAACGTATTTTTATTATTAATCAATTTTTTTTTTCTTCAATGTACAAAAATAGTTAAATTATATGTATGTATTAACTTCATTAATATTATTATAAGAAAAATGTCATATTAGGAATACTGAATGAATGCACAACTAACCACACATTAAACGTTTTTAAGACTAATCATTCATTTTTTAAAAAACACATCAAAATTATAGTGAGTAAATGTGTCATCATGTTAGATGTTTTGTACGCTGATACTGATAGTTATTTTAGTTACATTCGTAGTTCTACCCGTAAGTACATACATATCTATCAATTCGTTGTGATTAACTTTCTTAAAAATATATACTCCAAGGTCCTTGTGTTTAAAAAAATATAATCAGAGAAACTTAATTTTCAGTTAATTGAGAAAGAAAAACAAATTGACAAGAAGGTATATTATATCCTTTAATCATAATCATTATTGATAACATTACTTTTATGTAGGTTGATATTTTTAAAAAATTGAAAAAACTATCTACATTATTTGTAAAACTTAGGATTTTATTTATGTATGTATATTTTAATTTCAGAAGAATTCGCTAACTCCCCTGTTAGAAGAGTGTAAAAAGGTAAATAGAATTATTTTTCAAGTAATGGAATCAGTGTCTCTATGTAAGTATTGAATATTAACTCAAACGGTCGACTGGTTTGGGACGGGTGAAACTCAATGCTAAAAGCGTGGCACTAGTTTTTTTTAGTTCAGGCTAGTGACTTTTTAGTATGGAGTTTCCCTTCTGTCTATATATCGTCGCCTAAGATGCAACATTGTGCATCTCAAATTTCGTTTTTTTCACAAGGGAAGCAAAAAACTCCTTATCTCCGAATCTGATACCAGTTTTATATTGCCGGAAACATTATAATAAGAATCTTTAATCTGATTTTCATGAGAAATAGTAACAAAACAGAGAAACTATGCATTTAATGGAATTTCGTTGAGATGCACAACGTTGACGACTCCAGACGTTTTGAGACGCGCAGTGTTGGCAATAATGTTTTTAGTGACGCTCCTGGTGGTGAAACCCTAAAACTAATGGTTTCATCGTGTTTGGCGTAAAAATTTGAATCCAGTAATGTGCATTGTTAATTTTCTGGTTGATTTGTTGGAGGAGGAACGGAAAGTTAATGGATTAATTCGTTTTGGGGAAAGTACGAGTACATTGCCGGTGAATCATCGACTTTTTTAAATGTAATTTCTAAACATTTTTATCCTCACATTATATGATCTTTGAAAAGCGTTATTCACCAAAACAGGCAAAATAATTAGGCCCTGAAGATCAATAAATATCAATAGATTTGTGATTTTCGTAGCCTAAAGAATAAAGTGTTGGTTCTTGAAAGTGTCAACATCGTATTCCTTCAGATAAATCTCTCATTGAATAACTACATTCAAAAATATCATAAAACAGTTTCCACGCGTGCCAAGGGTTAACGATCTGTGGCTTGGTGGGTAAATAACATCATATTTTTTTATTTCTTGGTGGTAGGCAGATGGAGTGGACTTACTTGTTAAATAATTAATAAGATGTATCAGTCTAATAGAATTTATTTTAACTACAACTAGTTTCGTCAGTCAAGCCGACATTACCAGGTGGTGAATCTAAACATACATAAACCAATATAGTCTATAATTTGCGAGTTATCAAAACTCATGTCAATCATTAACAATATCACAATATTAAAATTTAAAAAAACTAGTTAAAATATTTTTAATTAAAACACAAATTACAATATTGGAGAAGAGGTCAAAGGAATGGACACCTATCAGGGACCAGATGGACACAAAGTTCAAGAAGGGGGGGTGTCAAATTAGGGTTACCCTATTTAAGCAGAGGTCTTTTTTTGTTTTTAGACATTTCTTAATTTCTAATTTTTCGAACCAGTAGAGTGTGGGACCCTTATCTACGAAATGTAAAAACTCCACATTTTTGTCGGCCATAAACCTGTGACCTGCGGCTATCAGGTGGTCTTGTAGTCGGAAACTCTACTAGACCTGGGTTAAATGTCCCCCTATTCTTGTAGATATCTTTCGACCCGACAGGCCTACATAGGCGGCTCCACATTCTAGTTGTCATTGCTGAAAGTAGGATGAATGTGTCAACCTGGTAGAGAGCCAGTTGGTTACTATTCACAGTAGACTCCCGATTATATAGGGAACGATAAGGAAAAAAAGTGATATTCGTAAGATATTTGTATCCTAGTATCAAAAGATCAAAAGATACGACGATCGTTGGGGGGACACGAATCTATTTTACTTCCCCAGCTATACAAAGTATAGGGGAAGTTATGTAATCGGTCAACAATTCGATACGGAGTTTTATGTCTTTCGAAAAAAATCTGTCTTTCTGTGAACATGATAACTCCCGATCGACGCGACATTTTATATGTGTATCCAGAATCCACTAAGGTCGACACCTGTTAATGTTCAGCCAAATCGGCCAAAGAGGAGGGAGGGTGGGATTGAAAGCGAGTCTCAACACAAAAGACCTTAATAACTGCCGTTGTAGTGAATGTATCGACACAAAATGTAGTCAAATATTGCATTTTAGCCCAAACGTTCGATTGCCTTTGGAGGGAGAGCGGTAACGTGATTGATAAAGTTTGGCTGGGGAAGTACATAACCGGTGATTCACTAACGACAATTTTTTGAAACAAATTGAAATGATGTAACATTTTAACCACTGGGAAAATCGAGAGTACTGTAGTCCATCTCTCTACCTTATTGTTAGATGTAGACTTCAAAAACTAGTTTGTTACAGAAATTACATGAACATTAACCTGTTGTTTTTATTATCATATTATTTAATACTTTTTTGCCCCTTAAAATTTAATTACAGTTCAGTGATTCTGATAAATATCACTTTTCCTTGCATGAGTTAGACTTCGCACTCGACGGTACCGCCGACAAGGTAATATAAAATAGTTCAACTCAAATTAAACTAGAAAAAAAGTAAAATAAAGTTATTATATTTTATTATTATTTTTTTTTTTTTACAGATATTATTATTTAAATCTTTACATCAAACTCTTGGAGTGTTAAGAGAATTACAAAAAAGATTGACATGTGTATGTATTAATGTTGGTAATGTTAAATGAAAAAAAAATACATATTATAAATGTTCTTTATTGTTTTCTTATATTTGCTTATAGATACATAAGGAGTATGACAGATTAACACAAGAAAAAGAAGACGAAACTCAGACTCTTTATAAATTGGTAATGAATAGTTATGGAATTAGTTCCAAATTTAATGTTGAGGTTTCACTGAAATTTATATGCCTTCCGATCCCCTGATTACAACAATAAAAAAAGAAAACATTATTTGCGGTCCCCTGATTAAACAATAAAAAAATAAAACATTATTTGCGATCCCCTGATTACAACAATAAAAAATAAAACATTATTTCCGGTCCCCTGATTAAACAATAAAAAAATAAAACATTATTTGCGATCCCCTGATTACAACAATAAAAAATAAAACATTATTTCCGGTCCCCTGATTAAACAATAAAAAAATAAAACATTATTTGCGATCCCCTGATTACAACAATAAAAAAATAAAACATTATTTGCGATCCCCTGATTACAACAATAAAAAATAAAACATTATTTGCGATCCCCTGATTACAACAATAAAAAAATAAAACATTATTTGCGATCCCCTGATTACAACAATAAAAAATAAAACATTATTTCCGGTCCCCTGATTACAACAATAAAAAATAAAACATTATTTGCGATCCCCTGATTACAACAATAAAAAATAAAACATTATTTCCGGTCCCCTGATTAAACAATAAAAAAATAAAACATTATTTGCGATCCCCTGATTACAACAATAAAAAAATAAAACATTATTTGCGATCCCCTGATTACAACAATAAAAAATAAAACATTATTTCCGGTCCCCTGATTAAACAATAAAAAAATAAAACATTATTTGCGATCCCCTGATTACAACAATAAAAAAATAAAACATTATTTCCGGTCCTCTTATGGAAGAATGTATCAACAAGACTCATCAGGACGACACCTATTGGTTTTTAGTTCAATTGGCCAAAGGTAAAGGGGGGGTCAGAGTGAAAAGTGGATGCTCAGCTCAAAAACCCTAATAACTGCTGATATAATGAATGTATCGACACAAAATTCACTATGAAGATTTAGAAGCCACTAAGTAAGTCAAATAATGAGTTTTAACCCAAATGGTCGACTTTGGAGAGAGCAATAACTTAATTATCAATTATTATTAATTTTTGCTGGGAAAGTACAAAAACGGTGATTCACCCTATGATTTTTTTTAAAGCAAACTCGAAGTCATGACTGTATCGACACAAAAGCTAAAGTACATGTTCAGCCAAATCGGCTAAAGGGAAATATGGGATCAGAAGTTAAGGGCTCAAAGGGCTCATCAAAAACCATAATCATTCCTGATATAATAAATGCATCGACATAAAATTTAGTAAGAGGGTTCGGAAGTCCTTGTAACTATTTTTTATATAATTTTTTTGGAGTCACGGGGTTCGGAAAACATGAAATTCCATTGTAAACTCAACATAGAACTGTCTGTCCGAGTCAGTTTCAACTTAACTCGGGCAAAATATAACATTATAACATTTTCTATATAAATATATATATATATATTTGTTTTACAGGAATCAACCATTAGGAAAAGACTTCAAAAAAGAACTGTTATATACGAATATATAACGAGTAAGAGAATAATAACAAATCCAGAACTTCCCATTGAAAACAGTGAGAAATCTATTTGTGCTTTCAGAGAACTAACAAAGGCAAAACGAACTAATCGAGATGCTTTGTCTGTTCTTTCTTCAAATGAAGGATCTTTTCAAACAATTGTAGAAAAATTGTCAAGAATAATAGACGAGGCGATTCCCGCAGAGAAACAGCTGACTTTAGATAAGGATGACGTCTCCAGTTATCTCCTGTTGAACAGAAGTATATATCCTTTGTTTACTGACAGTATAAGTCCTACTCAGTGTAACAAATTTTTTTCAAATATTTCTCAATTCAGTCCAAAAAAATCTCTTTCCTGGATTACTGAAAAAGCAAGCAAACTCAAATGTTTAGAATACCCGGACTCAGAAAATAAAAAGGTATATATGATATAATTTTTAAATGAGTTTAGTATGTTTAATTTAAAAAAAAAAAATTAATACCGACCTGTGATATCCAAACCACTGTAGAGACTTTTACTGGATAGATTAATCTACATCATTGCACAAGACAACCTTCTCCCAGATCATCAGTTCTGCTTTCGACAAAGACATTCGATGTTTGGTCGATTACATCGCCACCAGCTTTAAAAGAAAAATTTTTGCATAGGCGTATTTTTGGACATTGAAAAAGCTTTCGATCGCGTTTGGCACCCAGGCCTGCTATACACACTTGAAACTCACCTTCCTCACACATATTATTTAATACTTAAGTCATTCCTAGAGAACAGAAACTTTACGGTGTCAGAGGGATCTTCTTCATTGCATTTTTTGGAGGTCAAAGCTGGAGTTCCCCAAGTAAGCTCCCTCAGTCCCCTACTCTACACATTCCACATCACAACACACTTACTCGCTACATACGCAGCCGCCATTCTCTCAACACACTCAGACCCAACACTAGCAAGCACATAATTACAAGAACATTTACACCAACTAACAGATTGGGTCTGAGTGTCCACCAGTTTACATTAACAACGAGCCTATTCCTGCATCCGACATTGTCTGATATCTAGGACTTCACTTAGACAGACGTTTAACTTGGACAACCCACATCAGACTGAAACGCACAGACCTCAAAAGACGATTTGAACGACTGAAATCAATCATCGGACGACGATCGGCATTATCTCTTGAGAACAAACTTCACATATACAACACCATACTAAAACCCATCTGGACTTAAGGTATCGAGATATGGGAATCAGCCAAAAAATCAAATATACAACGCCTTCAGTCACTACAGCCCATCATTATTCTACGCCACATTGCCGATGCGCCATTTTACGTTTCCAATCTCACATTGCATAATGACCTCAACATCCCATCTGTACCCTCTGTTATCAGGACACGCTGTTAACATTTCCACGATACACTCCATCACCACACCAATCCACTTATTCAACAAATATCCACAAACACTGTCCCCACAAATCCACTCCGACGCCTTAAGCGGCCATGGCAGAGGGACCTTCTCCAGGACTAGTCTGGACTCCTCTTCGGTCACGTACCTCAGCAGTACAGCCAATCACTTGACACTGCTCAACTTATCGCAATTACTAATGACAAATGTTATGTCGTTGTAAATAAATGTTATGTCGTTGTAAATATGTAAATGAATGTTATGTCGTTTTAAATATGTAAATAAATAAATAAAATACTCTTCAATTTTTTTGCAGGATAACACTCAATCTTTAGAAAGTCTAATCGAAATGGATGACAGCTGGAATTATGGAACAGCTTCTTATGATCCAAGGAATACTTATGGACAACCAAGGTATCTTATATATGCCTATACATAAATATGAAAAAAAGCGTAGTGGTTTAAATAGCCACCTCCTATTGTCAGGTTCCTCAGATCAAAAAAACAGATGATATTCTGTACTAAAACTGCCTCCCGTATGCTGTCATGACTTTAAGGAAAATGTTGTTTACCGTTTTTTGACCTTTGGTACAAACACAAAACCAAAATTTCATGTTTTCTAAATAATATAAAACCCCGGTGTTAATTGAACATCGAATTTCTGACAGATTATATAAATTCCCCTATACATCATATATATATATATATATAAAACTAGAGAGAGGGCGCCGGTAACTCAGTGGTATGCGTGCTTGCCTTCTGAGCTCAAGAACGTGGGTTCGAAACCCGGCCGAGGCCCTTAGTTTATTTTATCCATTTTTATTTATTTTATTTTAATAAACTTAAACACGTCGTCCTTCGGATGGGACGTTAAGCGATGGTCCCGAGCCTGTACGATGTCAGGTACTCGTTAAAGGCCCCTGCGCTAGGTGAATACAAATTTAGGGTAGGCAAAATTCAGGACTCCCACAATAGAGTCGGTCTCATGTTCACCAGAGTGACGAAAGAGCTCTCTGGTAGTAGGCAATATGACCTCGTAGTTAAAGCCCGGGCATGACTCATAATAACTACCAAACTATAACTAGAGAAGTAAAAAGATTGAGGTCTAAATCTAATCAGATTTAAGTTAGCACATGTAGAGCGCTCACAACTTTCCAATCACACAGAAATCATCGCGAAAATGGGCAAAAATGTATACGGGGGACCTTGAAATATGAAAATACGTTGAAAATTCTATCTCGAATTTTTGCAGGATTACAATACTTTCGTATACTATAGATATAAGAAAGTAAAAACAAATATAGGAAGGAATACGTTAAGGTATGAGAACATGTTTATTCTTAAAAATACAAAAAAATCTAAAGAAATGAACCACATTCAAAATGGTGTTGAAACATCTTAAGCTGTTGGTTACTTTTTACCCGCATTTCTTCTAGAGGTGTCTTTAGATTTAACAATATTTCGGGACTCTTCCATGTCCCTCCTTCCTATCACAATATATCTAGTAGAGGCGTTATGGGCAAATCGATCTAAGCACCTGCTTGAAGGTCGATTATTAAAATATTCTTAAAAAAGGCTGAGTATCTCAATTCTTTTCATACCTTTCTATTTTTTTTTTTTAAGTAAACATAAAAGCACTTAAAAATTGAAATAGTTACACTTAACACTTTATAAAGTAAACGAAGAACCTTCAGTGTAAGGAAACCTTGCTTAATGAACCTTTGGCTTCAGCCTTATGGTAGATCCGCCACTAATCAGGAATACAACAGATCATTATTGTTTAGGGGAGGATACAATGGCGACTACAAGTCACCCGTGAGGAAACCAAACTTACTAAGGAAAATTATGGATGGTCAAAAGACGCAACAATTCGAAGAAGGTAGTTGGCAGTGGGTGACAGGAGGCCGTATTCAAAGAAGTCAGCCTCCTCATTCTCATCAGCGAAGGTAAGCAACTTAGATGTAATAGCTCTGGTATAGACGTTGTCTATACTATGTATAACTGAGGGACTAAAAAAAATAGTGATTGTGTAGTCTTTAATCTTGCTTCTCTGTAATAATTGTCTGTCCATTTTCAGTGATTACAGCGAGTATCTACAAAACAAGGCCAAACCGCATGTTCCTCCGGCGGGGGTAGGCTACGAACGGCCTATGCATTACGACTACGCGGGGATGGTGACAACACCCCCACCCACTCGAGACTACTACCCAGATTACAATGGCTACGCCCAGTTCACAAGCCCCCAGCAGGAGGATCAGTACTACACTGAAGCCTATGGAACTTCCTACCCTCAACAACAACGCCCCCCCGCGCCCGGGCCCGCCCCCGCCCCGCCAACCAGAGGGAAGAGCCGAGGCAGTGTCCGCTATCTGCAGACCTACAACCAACAGGAGCCCGGCTATGACGGAAGGAATGAAGGAAATCAAGTCTTCTATAGAGTGGGTCCTCCTCCCAGAGGCACTCCCCAGAAGTTTGACGATTCCAACTACTATACGGTGGAGGATGCGAGTGGTTCTGAGTCTGAAAGGTACCCCACCAAGTTCGCAAACATCTACAGGTGCTCTCATATCTATTTTAATTATGTATAGATTACAGTGTTCTTAGGATGGTTAACCAGCCGTGTGCACCGCAGCCGTGCTACTCCATTCGTTCTAGTAAAGTATTCTCATATCTTTGTTTCATGCGAGCCATTGGCCATGTTCAGTGAAAAACTATTACTTTTCTTTTATTAGGATGGGAGGGGCAGGATCCCAGCTAGCGGACCAGCCAGGCAGGGGACAGAGAACTGCACCACCCGACTACCTACACTTTGTATAAGCATGTAGAAAACTGTATAAAATTAAAGAGAGCTGCTGTGCATATATGCTACTGTCCACACCCTCCAATCCTGGGAATATTTTAGTCCAGAGCCCGGTGGTGTCGATAACTTTGGTTAATCTCTCTCGTACTAGTTCCTCAAATGATACCGAGAGGGCTTCTACAATGAAGCATTTTCATCAACTGAATCGCGAATCTCAATGTTGATAGCAAAAAGACCGCGCCCGACCCACAACCGCATTGAAGTATGCATAAATCGCTTCTAATGTAACCACTGCATCTATTGGTTTGGTTTTCATGCGTTAACAGACTCAACGCCTGATATACGTCGTATACGACCAGTTTAACCACAGATTTCGGAAACATGGTTCATCCGTAAACTTATATCCTAGAACACCTAATGTATTACTTTGATCAATTGTGAATAGTTCGATATATGAATGAAATGTATTTATTTCCTGCAGAAAAGTGAAGCAAAAAATCCAAAGAACTGTTGGCCCGATTACTCAGGGTCCTCCATCTCCCCCTCACCAAGGACAACATCCCGGACAACATCCAGGACAACATCCCGGGTATCCGGGCTCTCCTTACAGGTGGTAACTCTTCATAAGTTTGATATTAGATTTCTTACATACACATAAATAAAAATATAATTTAAAAAATATTTTTACAAATATATACATTTTCTATTATATTAAAGACCTTTTATGTTCTTATTTATTTAATTTTTTGTAAAAAAAAATGCATTCCAAATTGTTAAATACGAGATCTGACAATTAAGTTCGTATATATATATATTCTATACTTTAATATATATATATATATATATATATATATATATATATATATATATATATATATATATATATATATATATATATATATATATATAAGTATAGAAACTATATTTAAACTAAGCTAGGAAGGAAAGGATGATGCAACACTGAGATAGATAAGAAGTTGATTTTTTTAAGGTGTCTTTTCTAGTTCAGGAATCCCAGAAAATCAGATGGGAGTATAAGATGCGCGGTCTACCGAAGATTGTTGGGTTCATGCGAAAAACTCTCGAATAATAGTTCCGGTGTACGCGGACCAATTGTCGTGGTGAGAAATCCGGGAGTTTCCTCTTCACAAATCCGTGCAATCTCTTTAATCCTTCAGAGTAATATATCGTATTTTTCTTCGGCTCTGTCTTTGGATCTACGATGGATTATACCACGAAAATCTATGAAAAACCACAAACTGAGTTGATTTTGAGTGTTGACATCCTAGCTTTTTCTGTTCTGGCTTTTGATTCAAACTCAGCCGCTGTATTACGGTATTTGACGTCGCATATATAAAACAATTTAGTAACCTCTTGGAATTCCGAAACCATCATCGTGTCTACATCCCAGAACCTGAAAATAATATATTTTTTCTCACTATTCGAATGAAAAAGTATCCCCGGATACTTCCGCGAAAACAAAAGTATTCTTGGATCCTCAAATACATCCCCCCCGAATTGTAACATAAAATATACAGAGTTCATGAGCACGTCATTCTATTTAGTAAATTTACGACATTGAAAATATTTCATGGTGTGGTCTTCTGATCAAAACGACATACAAAAGCGTCACGAAATTTTTCGTTCATTTGTATTCGTTCGTTGGTTGCCCAGCGTTGCTCGCACATAATAGCGTGTCCAAATACTAGCTGGAGTCTCCCCTCAATAAGGTGAAGATTTCTGACCCACTTTTATGAAACTTTATTTAAAATTGAATATTGATTAGTTGCTCCTTCGAAGAGTTGCTTTCCATCTCGTCAAAGGATGAAATATTTCATTCACTGATCAGGCGTTGTGTACATCAGAACGATGAAGTTCACACTGAACATAGTAGTACATACGAACTAAACGAAACGGATCTCCATATCCAGAAATGTCATACAAAACAAAATGAAACAATTCTATGAATTTCAACTGTCAGATCTCGTATCTATTTTTGATTTTCATCAACTATATTTACAACGATAATTGACTATAAACACTTGTTCAGGAATCCAAATGAACCGATGTCCTCAGTGAACCTCGGGGAACATCGGGAACCCCCGGAACAACAACAAAGGTTTAGTACTGTTAAGTATGAGTTAAAATTTAGGGTAGGCACAATTTAGGACTCCCACAGTTGAGTCGGCCTCATGTCAACTTGATGACGAAGGAGCGCTCTGGTAGTAGGCGATATGACCTCAAAATTAGAGCCTGGGCATGAGTCATAATAACTAACTAAAAGTAACAAATTATTTTTTATTTTATTCAATGTGTAAATAATGGCACTAAGAACAATTTAGTATTATCACTTTTAATTTGCATTGAAAACTTTAAAAAACAGTAATTTCACAAAGATGTTGCCTTTTTAAAATTTAGGAACAAAAATCATAAATAATGCTTATAACATTTCCAATCCTGTAAGGATATGGCATTCTTAAAAATCCTTAGTTTTGTTTTAGTAAGTTCATCTTTACAACTATTAGAGCTAAAAAATCTCCAATAATTTTGAATAAATTGAGTAATATAACAAAAAATTGAAAGTTTGATGTGATTATTTAGCTCGAAATGATCATCACAAACATTTTAAGCAAAAAGGAAAATTGGTTCTTTTTGTTCCTGTTGTGCCATTGAGTGCGGAACACTGGCCTCGCCACAACGTCCTTCTGCCTCCTTACGCTGCTTCTCCCGAACTCTCCCTTCTCCATGAACTTCCGAGTTCTCTCTTTACGGATGCCGTCTCTCTTTGTCCTTCCCGCAGCTTCTCAGGTATTCCTACACTTCCGCTGCCGCCCCTTTCTTCAGGGACATTGCAACTGCGGTCTAGCTCTTCGAACCAAGATGAAGGGTAGATTACAGATCTGTTGATTCCATCCCCGTCTCTCTTTTCCCTCGTCACAGTGCGGTAGGACACCTGCCAATTCCACCAATCAGGACTTCCCCCAATACTCATACTCGTCCTCTTGCTTTACGATCTCTTACGATCTCAATGAATATTATTAGAACCACCTATTTTCGATGTTTATAATCTTACTACAAGATATACTTATCGTATCATCATGAAATTGCACAATTTCTCTTTCCTCTATTCTCTTCCTAGGTTTCCGCAACTAGCACTTCATCAGTCATATTCACTGTAAATAATACACATTAGTTGACCTCACAAATGACATGAGAGCACATAATTATGGGCTATTGTTTAGCAATATTAAAATCTCGACTAAATTTAAATTTTGAAACTCTGTGTTGGAAAGAAATAATTCTGGTGAGGTTTATATATATATATATTTCTCCTAGTATATAGGCCTAATCTAGTCTTGAGTGTCAGAAAAATAAATAAATAAACAAAAAAGATATACAAAGAAATAAGAACAAAAACATTACTCTGGTCATCAGGGCCATTGTATTACTGTATTACTGTTTGTTAGATGTGAAACGTTTGTGTAAAATAAATTCGACATTATAAAATTTGCTCCTAAAATATTGTTTTTATGGTATATTCTTACTCTCTAATACGATAAATATTTACGTGATTATTCGTATTTGAATGCACATTTAAATGGACGAAGAGTCGGACAACTGAGGACGCTTCTTACATTATGTAAACATAGCCAGGAAAGATAATTATTTTATTTTTTTGGTCCTCCTCCTGTTGATGTAATTAACAGGCATTTTCATTGGACAACATTTTTAGTTGAAGCTACTTTAAAATTGTATCCTCAAAAATGTTTACCTCTCTTTAAATACCTTAACAATCTCAGTAAAATTTTCTGAATAATAACTTGCACGGTGGCCCTAAAGAACAGCGTTTATGTACAAATATTTATTTCAAATTAGGAAAAATTCCAAATTTCCTAAAACCCTTTAGAGCTTTAAAACTTTAAAACGACGTACCTACCTTGAACAAAGCTTAGGACCCAGCCCCTCCTACCCCCCTCAATTCAGTCAAGGGAAAAAAAGTTTTGTGAATTACAATAATCATTTTAATTACATTGTAACTATAATGATCATTGTAATTCTACTACTATCTTTTGTTCATCTGAATCCGTCTTATTAATTGATTTTTTTTGTGTCAATAAAGACACACTATCTTTCAGAACTCTCGGGACAAAACTAACTATCCCCGACGTGTCCATTTTACAGAAAATGACAGAAAACTGCTATAACCAGCAGGTCCGTATGTTTGAAATTTATATATTTTTCTGTTGTCTTTATACTACAAATATAAAAAGGATATAAAGTATAAGGACTCGTCCTCATTTTGGTTGGTTGTCAATTCAGTTTTAATTATGGCAAACTATTTTTTAACGACCTAGTAAAGATAAATATCTTCAATTTTAAACGCGGCTATATTTCCTTTAATATGCCATTCTTAACATTATTTTGACAAAAAGTGGAGATTGATAGTTTTGATCCGAGAAGCCTGATTCAATACTTACAAAATAATTCCCAATAGTTTCTATACATATCTGTAGGTGCCATGGTTGGATCCTATATATTTTTTTTCATTTAATTTATATAAATTTTTTAATATTAACATTTACCTTTAAATTGTGCGAATTATTCACTAATTTCGCTTTTTGATTTTTTTTTTTTCGCTGAGCTGTAGTAGCTGCTTGACTCATTTCTAATAAAAAAAAAAAAAAAGGCATAAATGAATGATAAAAACAGGGCAACATAATTTAATTATGAAAAAAAATAATAACTTTTGGGCTGTGCAAGGAGATTCTGAATTTATAATAGAATACTTTTCACAGCTACATTCTCCTCCCATTTATTTTACGTTTTTTACAATCTGTAGACATTTTGGGAAGAACTCCCATTATCAGTGTCTGTAATTTTGTTGCAGATCTTTGTGTATACAATTTTTTTTATACTAATCATATTTCCCATTTTGCTGAAACATAAAAATAAATTATATGGGAGTTCTTACCGAAACGTCTATATACGATAGATTTTAAAAACACAAAAATAAATGGGAGAAGAATAAAGCCCTGAAAATAAATGTAGTTATAAATTCAGAATCTCCTTGCACAACCCAAAAGTTATTTTGTTGGTTTTTAAAACCTAAAGTATATAGATTTTTCGGGGAGAACTCCCATCATCAGTATATATATAATTTATTTCCTGATCTCTGCGTAAACAATTTTTTTATGTTTCTGCAAAAAGAATATAATTTGTAGTATAAAAAAATTGTTTACCCAAAGATCAACAAATAAATTATAGATACTGATGATAGAAGTTCTTTCCAAAATGTCTACAGATTGTAAAAACCGCAAAATAAATGGGAGAATATAGCTATGACAAAATATATATTATTATAAAAAAATAAAATGTATTTATGATTTTTTTTTCTTTTACAATAAGAAGGTAAACTTCAAATACAAATTTATTGAAATGAAATATTGATATTATAATTAGCATTTATTTTTTTAGGATGCAAGAGAAAAGTTTAAGTGATTCGCAAATCCCAGAATGTTGTCGCAGTATGTACCAAAGTTTCAAGAGTGATCAACATTAATCCTCCAATTTCCAGTCAATCAAGTGAAGTGCACAATTGGTCTATAATTTGTTATACTGTCAATAAAAAAACAAAAAAAAAACATGATAACAACCGTTTGCATTTTATTTTTTGCTATGATTTCCCTTTTTTACTTCCTCAACTATGCATAGTATAGGGGAAGTTATGTAATCTGTGAAAAAATTGATGTTTCTACCGGGATTCCAATTCCACAAATAAAAAAATTTACTTAAAAAAAAAAGTCGTCGGTGTGTCACTTGTCGGCATGTACTTCCCAGGAACAAATTAATCAATTAACTTTTCACTTCCTCTTCAAAACCAGTTGACCGTTTGCACTAATATTCTATAGTTAACTTACATATGGGCTCCTAAATTCTCATACTAAATATTGCGTCGATACATTCATTACATCGACAGTTATTGGGGTTTTAGAGTTAAGCCTCCCCCCTAACCCCACCTTCCCTTTGGATGATTTGCTTGAAAATCGACAGGTGTCGTGATTAGAGGGTTCTGCATTCACATATAAAATTACATGTAGATACATTCATTCTGTCGGGAGTTATCGTGTTCACATAGGCAGCATTTTTTTTCGTATTTGGAATCTAGATGTCGGAAAACATGAAATACCGTTGAAAACTCCGCATCAAATTTTTGACAGATTACATAACTCTTGAGCTCGTAAGCAAGCACCACTGAGCTACCGATGAAAATTGTATTTTATTTAAACATATTCGACCATATGAAAAGAAACTAGGATTCGTCCTTACGGGTTCTGGACACACATATAACATTTCGTGTCGATGCATTCATTCTCTCAGGTGTTATCGTGTTCACAGACACACCGATTTTCTTTTTATCATTTTTGGAATGACGGTATCGGAAAAATGAAATTCCAATCAAAACTCAATTTTGATTTTTTGATAGCTGGGTAAGTAAAAAGAAAAAAACTCACCTAATATATATCATGAACCAAAATATTAAAATTGTTAACTTCATTAAAATAATTCCGATTCTGTTCTAAATATTCCAACAATGTCATCGATGATTCTCTTGGGCTCATCTGTAACAGAATAATGATATGAAGCATTCTTAAGAACATCACCATAATTTCATACCACTCTAGAGTTTCTTAAATATCTCATAATCTATAATAATATAGTTAGGTAGTTATTACGACTCATGCCCGGGCTTTAACTACAAGGTCATATCGCCTACTACCAGAGCGCTCTTTCGTCACTCTGATGGACATGAGCCCGACTCTACTATGGGAGTCCTAAATTTTACCTACCCTAAATTTATATTCACATAATGTAGGGGACTTTAACGAGTACCTGATAGGCTCGGGACTATCGCTTAACGTCCCATCGGAAGGACGGCGTGCTTCTTTATTTACCTCCCAGTTAGAATAATCTAAGGACCTCGATAATTCTTTCACCGTTGGGAATCTTATTTCTTTCCGATGGTCATGGGGTGCTGAGCACTGATGGTAAACGTGAAGCTAGTTAGAGAAGAAAGGCCATCAGGGGGCTATTTATTGAATATGTTGCCAAAATCGTCGAAGATATATCAAAATGATGTATGGAGAAAATGGTGGTAATAAAAAGTTATACAAAAGTATCCTCGACAACATATACCTAAATTAATAATAGATAGCCTTCATTATGAGTTTTTATCCTTATATATATAAATCTGTAGTTTGTCTGTCTCGGTGTTTATATCAAATCGGCGCAAAAATTACAAAATTGATTTTCTTCAAATTTCACAAATAACATCCTTATACGCCCGTTTCAAAAGTAAATCATGTGGTATCTCCAAATTTTTTGCGGGAGGGACAAATATAAAAGAGCTCTTTAACGCTTGACTTTTCTAGGTTAATGTACAATACCAAAAAATGTAGCAAGTCAAATTTCAAACGTTTTATCATATGGATTTACGGAGAGGTAACAAACAACCGGCCTCAAAATAATTGCAAATTTCACTAATTTCTAACATTAAGTAACTTAAAATTACTCACTGGGTAGATAACCTTACTACTATCCTGCTTAAAGTTACTCCGGGCGAAGCCGGACAACCTGCTAGTCTAATACAAGTATATACCACATTTTATAGGCCAGATGTCCATTCAACAATTCGCATGAAACATAGACAAAGCGATTCCTAACAAACAGAAACTGCCGGCAACCTAACTAAGGCCTTTTCCGTTTTCGAGCGACATTGAACAGTGTTGTCACGCTTCCTGCCCACAAGTACTGTGCTGAAAAATTGAGCAGAGGGAGCGCTCACAATTCACTTCGTTATAGATTATTATTTTCAATTAAACAATCTAAGGACAATCATTATAATCAACAGCAAGTGTGCTTCCTGGTTACACTCGATATAATGCGAGTTCAGGATACCTCGTATAAAATTTAATTACATTTTTTTTTTCTTCAGAAATGTTATATCGTGGGAATTTTTTTTTTCAACTATTATTTTAAATGTTTTCTATTTATTTATTTAATTGTGTGCTCTTTTTGATTGGGAAGCGGACCCCCGTCGAAATTTAAACTGATAAAACACCAATTTAAAAAAATGGTACTGTAAAAGTGTTATACTTAATTTTTAATATATTTATAATACATTTTCAACTATTAGTATGTTCATAAAATCTGAAAAGTACAGCATTAATAATTTTTTTAAATCATTTTCATTAAAAATTAGATGATTTAGTAGTCAGAGCACTCTAGTTTCCATATGTGAAAGTTCTAACCATGCTTACGTGCTGTGTTGGCCATGTAACAGCTGTTATGTGTTTTTAACCTCCCATTAGCTGATTATGTTATATTTTACATACTTGAATAAGTGTGGTTCTTAAAATTTGTTGTTATTTGTTATAATCAAAATGGTGTTAGCAGATTTAGGGAGGAAAATCACCTCAGCTCTGAGGTCTCTCAGCAATGCAACAATTATCAATGAAGAGGTATGTTAACACAATTATTTCTTACATATTTATTTTGTTTCGTTGTAAATTAGCTGTTATGTTATCATACATGTAATTGCCATCAACTTTTACTACTATTCTTGGTTTTTACTTTTGTTAGCTTCTAATTCATCATATAACCTTAACATTGTTGCTGTCATTTTACCAAATGCTATATTATTATAATTTTATTTTTTCAGGTTTTGGCGTCCATGCTTAAAGAAGTGTGTGCGGCTCTTCTTGAAGCAGATGTCAATATAAGACTTGTAAAAAAATTAAGGGAAAATGTAAGGGCTGTGATAGATTTTGACGAAATGGCTGGAGGCCTTAACAAAAGGCGAATGATACAAAGTGCCGTTTTTAAGGAGCTTGTTAAAGTAAGTCACTACTATCTTTAAACAATTGTATTATCTATTTTTTTTCTTCCAATAATATGCTCATATATATTTTCTGCGCCCATTGTAGCTCGTGGATCCTGGAGTTAAGGCCTTTCAACCATTGAAAGGCAAGCCGAATATTATCATGTTTGTTGGTCTTCAAGGTTCTGGTAAAACAACAACTTGTACCAAATTGGCTTATCATTATTTGAAAAAAAATTGGAAGGCTTGTTTGGTTTGTGCGGATACTTTTCGTGCTGGTGCTTATGATCAGTTAAAACAGAACGCAACGAAAGCTCGAATACCCTTTTACGGAAGGTAGGAACCTTTTTTTTTTTTTTTAAATTTAATGTTTTATAATTAATTATTTGTACCATGTACTTGAGTTGGCGAGTCTATGTATTAGAAATTAACTTTTACTAAAAACATTTTTTCTTATGTTTCAACGAAAGTTATAACTAGAATTCTTTTCGGTCACTATTTATAGTCCAATCTCTGATCTGAAATAAATTATCTCTGACCAAATTGATTGTATTACTTATTTTTTTTAAATATTTTGTTACCTCCAAATTCAGTGTCCGTAATCCCTTTAAGTTCTTACTCAAGATATGTCTTTGTCTTCGAATACACGATGAAATAATAGATGTCGCTTCGATTTTTAAAAACAAAAAAAATATACCAATTTGTGCAGTAGAGTTTGATATTTATGTTTATTCAGTGGGTCAGAATGAACACAGTTGTTATTGATACTTAACATTTCCGCAGAGATATTGAGAAACACTTAATAAAAATTAGTCATCAGTATTTGTTAGGTTGTGGTTGAAGATGGTAGCAATACCGAAAGTACTTCCATATATTTTGTGAAATAGTTTATTTATTTTACATTCGTTTTTCTTTATATTACAATTGTTATTGTTTAACAAAAAATAAATAAGAAAACACGGAGGGCCTGTACGGAAGTTTTTATTTAGTATCAATCTTCCATATGGGCCCGCCAATGAGAGAGTAAATTGTAGTTAGTTATTTATTATGACTCATGCCCGGGCTTTAACTACGAGGTCATATCGCCTACTAGAGCGCTCTTTCGTCATTCTGGTGAACATGAGCCCGACTCTACTGTGGGAGTTCTGAATTTTGCCTACCCTAAACCTCTCTTCACCTAGGGCAGGGGTCTTTAACGAGTACCTGAAATCGTACAGGCTCGGGACCATCGCTTAACGTCCCATCCGAAGGACGGCGTACTTAAGTTTATTTTACATCCCAGATCAAATAAACCAAAGACCCCACGATCTTGAGCTCAGAAGGCAAGCACGCATACCACTAAGCTACCGGCGCCCTCATTATTCGGTGCTACTTTTCCTCAATTCACCGGCTCAATTTCACTAAACTCACTGATGGGACGCTCAACATTTTATTCTTTCGGATACATGATGATTCGTTCTTTTCATATCATGTTTCCGAAGATGTGCAATTTTGACAATCCCATCGGTTCTTTTCGTTAAGCAGTAAAATGTGTCCCCCCCCCCCCCCCCCCCCCCCCCCCCACACACACAAATAAAGTGAAAGATGTCTGGATAGTAAATTGATGGAAAGTACCTAATCGGTTCCAGTCTCAGTCCTATTTTGTTGTTTATTCGGATTCCTGGGGTATGTTTTGTGGTTATCTTTCAACATTGAAAAGATACTGTCGACTCTATTGATCATTCCTGGGGTATGTTTTGTAAATAAGTTTATTGAATGCGCCCCATATACTAAAGTTTGATACTAAACAAAAACTTCCATATAGGCCCCTTTCTTTCTTATATTTTGTTTTTACTAATAATTATTTTCATTTTAACCGATTGAATAGACATTAATTTCCAATTCTTTGAAATTTGGCCCACATTTTAACAAAATTTTGAAAATGTTTCAATAGTTATTCATGTCATTATTTATTTTTCCTTTCTTTTAACTTTTCGTTTTTATTTTTCAGTTATACTGAAGTTGATCCGGTTGTAATAGCTCAAGATGGTGTCGAAATGTTCAGAAAAGAAGGCTTTGAAATAATTATTGTTGATACCAGCGGTCGTCACAAGCAGGAAGAATCCCTTTTTGAAGAAATGTTACAAGTTGCTAATGCCATTGTAAGTTCATTGTTCATTATGACCTCTTTCTAAAGAAGACAACACCGATATTTGTATAAATAAAATAAGGATTGACTGAAAATGTTTATTTAAAAAAGAGAGAAATGTTGCTTATATTGTGTAGACATTAAATGAACTGTCCAACACCCTGAAATGTTCAGTTGTACAGATACAGTTAGGGTAAAGGTCTTCACAGATAGTACTGCGGGACTGACTGTGTATCGCAATGAAGGGGCTTCTAGGGATTATACATGTATCTTTTGTACATATATATCCATGTACTTTACCTTTTACCATCGAAGTAGAGTTGTAAATAGATTACTACCGTATTGAGGTTACGATGTTAATCTTAATTATTTTATATTTGAAGCGTGACCTATCTTTTTTTTAACAGGTTGGCTCACACCCAAGTTCACTGCGTCATCTTATTTTCACCCTGACGGTTGCAGTGACAACCATGAATTATTGAACCTCCTCCAACATCTTGCGGGGTTGTGCCCCCGCTCCAAACTTTTTTTTCTATGTATTCCTTTTCAAATTCTGATACTAAGATTTTTTTCAAAACAGAAATGACACAAAAATTATATTGATCTTATTAGTATTTCTATTTCTATATTCTGAAGATATTCAGAGTGGCCCTAATTCCAAAACCCCAGACAGGGGAGATGGAGATGGAATATTAAGACAACAAATTAGAAATATAGAAAATAATATATATATATTTTTCTTTTCAGTAAGATCTGGAAGAAAAATGAATATCTCATGAAATATTTATCCCATCAATATTATATTTGTGTCATTTTTCTATATCAAAAATCTGAAACGAATAACATAGCGTATCTTTGAAAGAAAAAAAAACAGGCTGTATCGGGGACGCAGTCGCAGTGGGGTACATGAAACGTCTTTTGCGTGCTGCAGAGGGTGTATGGGCATTAGGGTATAGAAATGACGTAACCAAATACTCAAGGTGTCGAACGCGAGGGCGCCATAGCCGAGTAACCGGGCAAATTTCTGCAACAAATTACACACTTGTAAGGCTTATTTATAACTCCTGAAGAGCACCGGTTTGAGTTCGATGGATTATACCTACTACGGTAGAGTGGTAGAGTGTCTAACGCGACCACTCAAGATTAAGCGATATTAGTGTTACATGCGGTTTTAGCAAGCGACCCCCTACTGGCCGAAATGAAATACGTTTCACGTCAAAAGTTTGAGTTAGGAGGCTAAAGCTTTGGGTTAGGAGGAGGTTCTATTATAGGTTTGAACTCTGGATAAAAAATTGTATAAATCTGTGTCTGTTTCATATGTGTAATAACATCCACATGGAGGGCGCCGGCAGCTCAGAGGTAGCGTTCTACCCTACTGTGCTAAGATCGCGGGTTCAAAACCCAGCCGTGGTCCTTAGGTTTTTTTATCTAACCTTGAGCACACCATCCGGATGGAATGTTAAACGATGATCCCGAGTTATCAGGTACTCGTTAATAACTCTTACTCTCGATGAATAAGCCTGGGCAACATTTATAATTCCCACAGTAAAGCTAACAGGAAGGATAAGAGCATTAAATGTACACCGTCTGGGGGAAAATAGGGTGCCGCATTGAACTTGGGCTAGTCATAAGTAGATATACTTGCGGAACCTTGTATAACCTTCAGGGTCTGTGTCGGATATGCGGTCAAACAGAATATCACAACATTTAACTTATGACGAACTATTTATTATCTTTATTTGTACTACACATACATAAAGCAATTTCTAAAGAGTTGAAATATAATTTCAGAGACCAGACAATATAATCTTCGTGATGGATGCTACAATAGGTCAGGCTTGTGAAGCTCAGGCGAAAGCCTTCAAGGAGAAGGTTGACGTAGGAGCTGTCATAATAACCAAACTGGACGGACATGCTAAAGGAGGAGGTGCTCTCAGCGCGTAAGTTGTACATATACTACAAATTCACATCCGCAGAACATTTTTGAATGTTGTTTTGTAGTAAATGGTATTGTAATACAAACAAAACAACATATTTTTTTAACATTTTTTTTTTTTCAAATTTCATTTACTTACATAACATCATAATATATATTCTTATTTAAAAAAATAACACAAAATATTATTTCCAAAAGTATTTATAAATAATTGTTTTAAAGAACTTAAGAACATTAATAATTGTTGTGTTATAAAGAACAAACTAGTATACAACCAGTGACAAGCTCCTCAGATCGTATTACAAAAAGTGTCTCTGAAAAAAAGGATCAGGAACAGGTTGACTGATACTTGCTACTTACATGTACTGATACTGCAGATGGCTCTCATTACCCATCCCTCCACTGACAAGTTCGAGCATTCACGTTCTAATTTATACATATATTATATATACTTTTATTTGTTTATTCTTAAACTTATAGTATAAGAAAGTTTTGTAATCGTGCGAAAATCCAAGATCGAAATGTCAACCGATTTTCAAGTTTCAAGTTATGACCATTTTCGGAAAATTGTGAGCACTCTAGCGCCAAAACGATGGCCGCTATGAACTTGGAATTTGGAGCGAAGGGGTTACTTTTGCTAACTTAGATCTGATTAGATTTTATCCGAAATCGAACGAAAATTGAGACTACTCTACCCCGGGGCCTAAGTAAATTTTACAAAATACTTGTGTTTATGACCTAATCGGAAATCTTTTCATGTAATAGTTGTAGAGAAAACTGAAATACATATTTTATATGCGGTATAATTATTTGCAGGTCGTCCGGTTTTTAGATACATGCCGAAACCCATCCTGAAAAATAGTTTTGACACACATTTTTTTGACGTTACCTTGATTTACACGAAAACGATTAGTCCTCTCGAGAAATTGGTTCTTTCCAAAGATGTTTTTTTTTAAATTTCCCATCGCTAATAACTTCTCAGATTTGAGATAGGATAAATACAACATAAGTTATAGGCGTCTCGAACAACGAAAAATAAATTTCTGTAGTTAATATTTCAAAATAATGTTTAAATTGCATCGTGTAGCAACAAATTTTAAGATAATTTTATATTATTGGTAGTTTTTATGAAAAACCAGTAATGCCAGTAAGAAATGATTTTGAGGAGGGGGAGCTGGAGAGCAATCTGTAAACTTGGAAAAGCACTGTTGCCATGGTAGACGATTTTTATTACTTTAGCCCACCAATATTTTATTGTACTAAAATGTATTTAATGATATTAGGAGTATTGCGCCAACTTTCCAAAATTTCGATGCAGCTCCGACGTGCTCATATTTAGAATTTTTCGCCACCCCTAGGCCTATTGCTCCCAGTCTTGTGTCGGCCATGTATTTACCAAACTCAAACTATAATAATTAATTACTTTTGTATTTTTTGTTGAACCAGGGTTGCAGCTACCAACAGTCCAATTATATTCATTGGTACAGGAGAGCACATAGACGATTTAGAACCATTTAAGACGAAACCGTTTATTTCCAAACTCCTTGGAATGGGAGATATAGAGGGTCTTATTGACAAAGTCAACGAACTTAAGTTGGACGATAATGAAGAACTTATTGAAAAAATCAAACATGGACAATTTACTATGAGGGACATGTATGAACAGTTTCAGAACATTATGAAAATGGGACCTTTTTCACAAATTATGGTTATTATTTGTTTAATTATTTATTATTATTTTACTTGTATAATGTTGAAGGCCAGTGCTGCTCGACCATCTACTAAACTAAATCATCTTCTGTAAAAACTTGCTAATTCGGGTTAATCAATTGGGGATTACTATAAAAATTCGTGACGGTTAGTACATTGACGATCATTCACTGTAGTCTTTATTTTTCTCCTAAGAACTTCCACTATAATGCATCTCTTCAAAAAATATGTATATATATTTTATTTTTGTTTCCAAATTGGCATTTAGCCATTGGCAGAGTGCAGAGCAAGAATCTCAACACAATTTTAATCGAGCTCTATACCGATCTCTTTGGTTCTTCAACCTCTTTCTTCTGATTAAATGAGAATGTAATTTACGGAAGCTCTTGCCTTAAGGCCTATTTTCCAAGGCATTAAGAGTTATTTACGTGTTATTATAAATAAGTTATTAAGGCTGACCATAGGAGCTTTTTGGCTACTCCTAAACCATCATAAGGCCCCTGACAAAAATATGTCAGCAGTAATAAAACCAAAAACACAATTTTTTAAAACTAGTATCAAAAATAGTAAGTTGTAGTTTTTAATTGCTGCTCTTTTTCTCCCACTTTATTTAAAACTGTACTAACCCAGATATAGGAAATAACTGGAAAGATACATCGGTCAGAAATTCGATGTTGAGTTTTCACTGCAATTTCATGTTTTCTGACACCCTGATTACAAAAAAATTTTTTGAAAAATTGCTATATTTGTCTATGAACACGATAACTTCCCATAAAATAAATATATCGACAAAACATTTTATATATGTATCCAGAAACCTCTAAGGACGACACCTATTGATTTTCAGTCAAATCGGCGAAAGGGAAGGGGGTTTTTGGGTGGAGGCTTATCACAAAAACTCTAATAACTGCAATAATAATTAATGTATTGACACGAAATTTCATATATAAATTCAATGCCCTGTATGGAGGACATCTATTCATTTTCAGCGGAATCAATCGAAGGGGAAGGTGCTCAACTCAAAAATCCCAATAACTGTCAATGTAATGAATGTATCGACAATATGAGGATTCAGAAGCCACTATGTAACTCAAATGTTCGATTGGCTTTGCAGGGAGAACGAAAACATAATTAATTCGTGCTGGGGAAGTACATAGACTGTGAATCACGACTTTTTTAATATACCTTTTACCAGTAACCATCATTATAAAGTCATTTATCTAATATAATGTGAAGTTGTTGTTAAAAATTAGCCCGCTAGGATCCCCAGAGATCTGCATCCATCAGGCATCCATAACCCCCGCGATCCAAATGCCTTGAAGATAAAAAAAAAAAAATAAATAAATATAATAAATACAATTTTAAAAATTCCAAAAATGCAAACTGATTTCATTAATTTGTTCTGCTTTTGCTAATTTAATGATAAAGTTACCATTAATGTTTACGTTTCTTGTAATTTCCAATTTCATTATATTTGGCAGCTATTTTTGGAATCAGGAGGTTAGAAAACAGGAAATTCCATTGAAAACTCCGCATCGAATTTCTGACCGATTTCATAACTTCCCCTAAACTTCGTATAGGTGGGGAAGTAATATAGTTTTAATTGAATATTGCCTAACATATTAATGTGATAATTTGATACAAAAAAATCATGATACGAATTATGGATGTTCCTAATTATTTAGTTTACTATAATATTTATTAATGATAATTAACATTGTTAAACACTATAATATTTATTGTTTACCATTTACAATAAATACGTAATTATTGTCTGAATATATATATATTTTTTTTATAGGGCATGATCCCTGGATTCAGTCAGGATTTTCTTTCAAAAGGAAGTGAACAGGAATCAATGGCGAGATTGAAAAAATTGATGACAATTATGGACAGCATGAATGATGGCGGTAAATATACCCTTACCATTTATTACTGCTAGTTTTGTGTACCTTAGTTTGTTATTATCATGCCCGGGCTAACGAGGTCATATCACCTACTACCAGAGCGCTTTTTCGTCGCTCTGGAGGACATGAGCCCAACTCCTATGGGAATCCTAAATTTTGTCTGAGTAAAAGTGAAGACAAATTTACAAATCTCTAGCTATAATATTCACCCTGAGATTCGTAATAGAAGTTAGTCCTAATGAATAACAGTTTTGAGAAAGGTGATTCACCGACAATTCTTTTTTTTAGTCTCCATTTTTCCATGTTGTGGTGTATATTTATAGAATGAATTTACATAATAAATGCGAAATATATATATATATATAAATTTTTATTGTACTTTTTTAATTGAAAAAATGTTAGGATGAAACCTTGTTTTTAATAACAAATGATATATTAATGTGAAACCTTATTTATACTAACAAATGATATATTGTCCGAATACATTTTTTGCGTTCTGTGTTGATAGAGTGGAAATACTAATAAATAAAATAAAATGATAGATAAAACACTTTTTTGAACACTTATATTGTCTAATTCCACAAACATATACTTAAATGTGTACCGGTTTCGGCTTACGCCATCGTCAGCACAATGTTCAACAATAATTCAGATATTTGCCAGGCATACATATTTATATTAACCTAAGAGTACCTGAGGTGAAAGGGTCCCCTTCCTCTGGTAAAACCAGGGGGTGGAAGTCTATATTCTCTAACTAACTGTGCACTTATTTGAAAACAAGAAAATAAAATTAAAATAAAACTAAAAACTAACATTACAAGAAAACAATATAACAAATGTACAATATATAGCTACTATACGTCTAAGTAGGAAATTATTTAACCTAGGTTAATATCCATGGCAATATTAACCTAAGTTAAATAATTTCCTACTTAGACGTATAGTAGCTATATATTGTACATTTGTTATATTGTTTTCTTGTAGTGTTAGTTTTTAGTTTTATTTTAATTGTATTTTCTTGTTTTCAAATAAGTGCACAGTTAGCTATTACAGTTAGAATATGGACTTCCACCCCCTGGTTTTACCAGAGGAAGGGGACCCTTTCACCTCAGGTACTCTTAGGTTAATATAAATATGTATGCCTGGCAAATATCTGAATTATTGTTGAACATTGTGCTGACGATGGCGTAAACCGAAACCGGTACACATTTAAGTATATGTTTGTGGAATTAGACAATATAAGTGTTCAAAAAAGTGTTTTATCTATCATTTTATTTTATTTAAATGATATATTAGTGTGAAACCATGATTGTACTAACAAATATATATGTTGTTTGTAAATAGAACTGGACAACAAGGACGGTGCTAAGCTCTTCTCCAAACAGGCAGGTCGTGTGATGAGGGTTGCTCATGGAGCTGGAGTCACTGAGAAAGAAGTGAAGGACCTCATCTCTCAGTACACCAAGTTTGCAGCGGTGGTCAAGAAGATGGGAGGCATCAAAGGACTATTCAAAAATGGCGATATGGCTAAGAATGTCAATCAGGTTCAAATGGCAAAACTCAATCAACAGATGGCCAAAATGATGGATCCCAAAGTACTTCATCAAATGGGTAAGAGATCCATTGTCAACAAGTGTATTATTGTAATATGTGTATTATTGTATGTTTTAAGGAGTCTAATCAACGGAAATGTTTTAAAAATTGAATTTTCTTTCTCAGTTTTTAGTGAACTTTAGTCGAGATGTGCGTTTCAGTGTCACTAAAAGTTTTTTTGTTTTTTTTTCTAACTTTGTCCTACTATTACTTTTTCAGTATAGGGAAAATTATGAAGTTCGTCAGAAATTCTATGTTTTCACCTAAATTTCATGTCGACCCCCTGATTACAAAAATGTATATGAATGAATGTTTTATTGATTTATCCTGTCTTGGACCACTCTTACATTTAATGTGGAAAACAACTCAGTATATAACATAAATAAAATTGTATATATAATTATTAATTTTATAATAAAAGTTTATTTATGATATATACTCAGGTGTTTTTCATGTAATATTATCTATAATATTGTAAAAGAGTAGCGTTCTTATTTTAAAATGTAATTTTTATTTTTATGTATATATATAAATGATATAAAATGTTATATAAACAAATTGTAAGATGTTCCTTAAAATGTAATTTACATAGCTTATTTCTAGGATTCTAGGAGTGTATACTTACATACTAGTATAGTGTAAAATTATATATATACACTCCTAGAATCCTAGAAATAAGCTATGTACATTACATTTTAAGAAACATCTTACAATTTATTTACAACATTTTCTACACTACATAACAATTACTTGTAATTTTCAGTAAATTATATCATGTTTGTGAACATGATAACTCTCGATAGAATTAATGTATCGGCATGAAATAGTATATATATATATATAGAGTCCCATAAGGACGACTCCTGTTGTTTTACAGCCAAATCGGCCGAAGTGAAGGGCTTAACACAATAATTCTAATAACTGTCCGTGTAATGAATGTATTGAGTTTCTTAACCTTCTCTAGCATGTTCCTCTGTTGGTAAATTCCGGCATTTCTTTCAGAGGTGTCTTCTATTTTTTTTTTTTTTTTTTCGACAATATTTCGGGACACTTACAAGTCCCTTCTTCCGATCACTATGAACGTTCATAGTGACCGGAAGAAGGAACGTGTAAGTGTCCCGAAATATTGTCGAAAAAAAAAAAAAAAATAGAAGACCTCTGGAAGAAATGCCGGACTTTACCAACAGTGAATGTATTGATATGAAATTTTATATTTAAATTCAAAACCCCATAAGGACGGCACCTATTAATTTTCCGCGAAATCAACTGGCGGGAAGGTGAGGTGACAACTCAAAAACCAATATAACTGGCGCTGCAATGAAAGTATCGGCACGAAAGTCAACTATAGGATTCTCCAACGACTATATTATTATTATTTTTTAAACTAATACGATTTCTTTTTTTTTACCAGGTGGTATGACTGGACTACAGAACATGATGCGACAGTTGCAACAGGGTGCCAGCGGAGCCGCCGGCGGTCTGAGCAATCTTTTTGGGGGCAAATAGCAGACAGGGGGTAAAAAGAGCTGAAAGAGGGATCGTAAACCCTCCCAACAACAACAACAAGACTAGCTCCAGGCAGTCCCATTCATTCTAGATCCTCTTTTCAACATTTACACAGATTTATTTATTATTTACTCCTTCATTTATTCTTAACAAAACTATGCACTTTTTGCAATACAAATTATTGGGTCTTTAACAGAAAATTTGAATAAATCATAAGGTTGAAAATGCAACTTTCATTTTCATCCAGATTTTCTATTATAATCATTGGAAGTTTATAAATAATTGATTATGATATTTTTCATTTAATTTTTTTGTGAATGAGTGATCTATTTGTTATGACATGATTTTGTCAAGAGAAAAAAAAAAAATCAATTTTTATTTTTGTTACCTGTAAAATGTGTATTCCGAATGCGGCCATAGTGCGTCTCTGTTACATTTTGTTATTCATTTTATATATTTAGGTTAGCTATTGAAATAAAATTGTAAATATATGGTGTAAACTGAAAGAAATTATAAAATAATCATAACAATAGATAATTTTAGGTGTTTGTTTACATTGTAAATAATAAAACGAAAAAAAAAGTATATAAATAAAGTTGTAAATAAATATAAAATGTTGTAACTTTATTTCCCTTTCTTATTGGTTCTTCAGTGCAGGAGTCGGAAACACTTATGTAACTTCGGACTGTATGTGTTCTGTGTGCATGAAACTTAAATCAAGACGTTGGAGAAGCGGTTGTATTGTCCAGGTAAAACAACACAAAACTCATCAATCTTATTGAACATTTATTTATAATTTTTTTATTAGATGATGCGGAGTTTTCAACGAAATTTCATGTTTTCCAACCTTCCTACTCCAAAAATTAAAAAAATACAGTGAGCACGAATTTCCGATAGAATGGATGTATCGACACGATATTATATATATATGTATCCTGAACACTCCAAAGACAACACCTATTGATTTTGGGCCAGAGGGAAGAGGGGGAAGACTGAACATAAAAGCTTCAATAACTCGATAGAATGCATGTATCGACACGAAATTTTATATGTGGGTCCAGAACCGCATAACGACACCCATCGATTTTCAGCCAAATCTAGTTGGGATTAGGGAGAGGCTTAACACACAAAAACCCTAATAAGTGTCGTTGTAATGAATGTATTGACAATAAGTGCAAGACCCCACAAGGACGACATTTTTCATTCAAATCTGCAGAAAGGAAGGGGGCTCAACTCAATAACTGCCGATGTAATGGATTCATCGACATGATATTTTATATTTAACGTCAAATCTCAGAGATATCGGCTGAATGGGAGGGGGCTTAATTCAAAAACCCTAATAACTGCCGATGTAATGAATTTAGTATGAGGATTTAGGAGCACCTAAGTAAATCAATTATTGAATATTAGCGCAAATGGTCGACTGGTTTTAGAGAGGGAGCGAAAAGTTAATTGATTAATGCGTTCTGGGGAAGTACATTGCCGGTGATTCATATTTCTTAATGTTATTAATGATGTGTTTTTTTTCTTTTTCAGAAAAATGGTGGCATAGTGCCACAAAGAGCATCTATATTCTATATTAAATATAGAAGACATTTTCTTCGGCTTTTTTGATTAGCAGCAACCAGAGTAATTTTTTTTTTTACATATGGTATACTATCATGGTACCTGGTTGACGCCTATCAATTACTGGACTTTCTTATACCAACCAGATGTTTACACATTACTCTCTCTCTCTCCCCCTGTTAAATTCATTTCTTATTGGCATTACTGTATAAAGAAGTCACTTTCAGATTTACGCTGTACAACGAAACAAAAAAAACCACTGACGCCAAAGCATTACTTTCAGATACCCAAGAGTAATGCCAGTATGAAATAAATTGAGACAGAATAATCTGTAAAAGCCTGGTTGGTATAAGAAAATCCTGTAATGGTCACATCATTTTCATATAATTAAGGTTCCGTTAGTCGAAGGCCGTATTAACAAGTGTTTGAAGTCTGTTCTCCCATATCTGAAAAAACTAATTCAATAAAGTTTTCGCTCTCTCTTCCAAATGAATCGACCTTTTGGACTAAAAGTCAATAGTTGACGTACATAGTGGCTTCTGGATCAACAGGTTTAGATTTAGGTTTTATGACTGATGCCCGGGCTTTAACTACATGGTCATATCGCCTACTACCAGAGCACCGTCACTCTGGTAAACATGAGCCCGACTCTACTCTGGGGGTCCTAAATTTTGCCTGCCCTAAATTTTTATTCACATAGAGTAAGGGTCTTTAACGAGTATCTGACATCGTACAGGCTCGGGACCATCGGTTAACGTCCCATCCGAAGGACGGCGTGCTTAAGTTTATTTTACCTCCCAGATAAAATAAACTAAGGGCCTCGGTCGGGTTTCGAACCCACGTTCTTGAGCTCAGAAGACAAGCACGCATACCACTGAGCTACCGGCGCCCTAATATTAAATTTGTCATCATATTAAATTTCATGTCGAAACATTCATTACATCGGCAGTTATTGATTTGAGTTGAACCTCCCCCTTCTCTGATCCCGTCGGCATTTCCCACGGTAAATTAATAAGACCCTTATGGAGTTTAGAAAAAAAAAAAATCTGTCTGTGAACACGATAACTAATGAATAGAAAGAGAAAGAGCGTGCGCACGCACACGCCGGCTCGAAACTTGAAGCAACAGAATCAGAGCCTTCCATCCCCACCCCATCACACCACACATCATACCGATAAAGTACATCATACCGATCTGAATAAATCCTTTATGATTTCTTTATTTTTTTTCATGTTATTTTTTTGTTATAAGACTTTATTAATTAAGTCACACTTAACAGTATTTACTCGGTATAAAGTTTTTTAAAGATTAAATTAATACATGGTTACGTGTACCTCATGTATGAATTTCTGGCAACACTGGTCGTGGATTGTGTGATGGTTACAATTGTACTACCGAAATTCGTTTATTTATTTTTAAAAGGGAGAATCAGTGCAACTTTTCAATATGAAATCTGAATATAGTGCAGGTATGTTTAAAAATAAGCATAAAGTTAAATAAGAATCATACTGCTTTCTTTTTAACGTTTCTCCAGTAGTCTCTCAAGAGTTGGGAGAGAATTATCACAAATTACCGCTCATTTTAGCTGGAGATTTTAATCTCAATTTCGCTCAGCCCCTTGTTCAATTCCTCTACGATAAATTTCAATTGCAAATGGATAATAATCCAAATGAGTCTATTTGGAATCAAATGTAGTAATTTCTGATATTCCTAACAACGAAAATAATTTTGATTTAACAAATGAATAAACATAAAATAAGCCAATAAATAAAATTGCACCTAAAATGTTGAGTTAATTGAGAAATCCCATACAACATAAAAATAATATTTATGGATCAAAAAATCGCGAAAAAAGTTTCACTTCTGGCGTGTCTTCCAAGCTCATACAAATAAATGTCATGAAACATGCTTTGAGGTAGCAGCCCATTGGCTGTCCTCCGTAATTGATAGGTTTTGAATGCATTTAAACAAAATATACAAGTAATGACTAACAATTATTTTAAACAACATAAATAATAATCAATAACTTATATAATTAGAAAATTAGTCTAGGTTTTATTCACATTCTTGATAGGCCATTTAGACATTTTCTCAGGCAAATGAATCACAGTGGTGTTTTCTTTTAAGTCGTCGTCATTGTCGATTCGGAGGTAAGTTGCTGGCTGCATGAATGGCTATTGGATTTAGATGACAGTTCATTTTAACATGGAAGTCGCCGGTATGATGCCTTGACGCTGTCTTCTACAAGTGGGATGTCTAAGTCATCATGAACGATATTATTTCGGATTTACCATGGAGCTCCAATGATTAGTCTTAGCACTTTGTTTTGTATTGTTTGGATCTGGGATTTGGATGCAGATCCCCAAATCCTGCATCCATAGGACCATAGGGGGCGTATCACTGTTATTAGGCAGATCAGGCGTTTTAGCCGGTGGAAAACTAGATTTCGCTGACAGGAATTTAAGCTGCTTAATACGGCTCAGGAGTGGCCCGCAAAATCATTTGGGTTGGCCACCCCTGCGATATCTTATTTTTACTATGAGAACATTTTTACTACAAAATTTTATATGTAAATCCAAAACCCCATAAGGACGTCACATATCAAAAACCTTCATGTCTATTTAATGAAGTATCGATACGACATTTTATTTTTGGATCCAGGATCAAATAAGAACGACACTTGTCGATTTTCAACAAAATCGGCCGAAGAGGAGGTCAAAGACCTTAATAACTGTCGTTGTAACGAATGTATCACCCCGAAGTTCTGTTTGAGGCTTCACAAGTCCCTGAGTAAGTCACCTATTTATTTTCAATCAAGTCCGTACATTGGTTCCAGAGGGACAGAGATTAATTCGTGCTGGGGAAGTAGATTATCATTGATTCACCGTCATTTTTTTTTTTAATATATTATTATTATTATAATTGATATGTTATGTATGTCATACAAAGATAGATAACAGTATCCTCTTGAAAAATGTTCTTATTCAATATTTGAGAAATGCCCCTCCCAAATTATGAGACTCTGCTATGCTTATCATCCGAGAACGTCTTACCGTACAATTATCTCAAGTCTTTTTCGTTGCATTTTTCAGATCGGAATTGCAGCATGCTTGGTCCGTGACTGTCCGAAGCTTATCTGCCGCACGAGCTCAGATAGACATCATTCTCACGACTTCAAGTCGCAGTTACCTTCGTGCCTGGAGACGACAACTTCAACACAGCTGTTGAACTAGTTTTGCTAACGACATGAATGAGTTTTTATAGATTTATTAGCCAATTGTTGAATAAGTTATGAATGAATACGAAGTTCCATTTAGAAAAATATTGCTTTCAATTGTCTACATTTAAATACGAGTATGTAGTTCACTGAAGACTTCACTCAATACAGGATAAAAGCTCAGAAAAATATATTTTACTTACCTCGGAATGTAATCGTTCAGAAATTCGATGCTGAGTTTTAAACGGAATTTCATGTTCTCCGACGAATTAACGTATATGAATGAAATTTTACATGTGTATCCAGAATCCTCCAAGGACGACACCTATTGATTTTCAGTCAAATCGGCCAAAAAAATAAAGAGGGGGGCTAGGGGGACCTATCGCAAAAATTTTAATAACTGCCAATGAATGTATTGACAAGAAATTTCATATGTAAATTCAAAGCCAAGGGACGACACCTATTAATTTTCAACAGAATCTCAGGGACTCAACTCTAAAATACCAATAACTGCCGATGTAATGAATGTATCGAAATGAAATTTTTATTTTATTTTAAAACCTCATAAGGATGGCACCTATAATTTTCCGTGAAATCAGTCGAAGGGAGACCAGAGAGGAGAGGCTCGACAAATAGCCTAAAAAGTGCCGATGTAGGTCCATATATGTATGAGGATTCGGAAGCCACTTCGTTTTAGTCCAGACAGTCGATCGACTTTGAAGGGAGCGAGAAAACGTAACAAATTAATTCTAGCCCCAGCTTTTGGAAAGAAGTACATAGCCGGTCATTCACTGACCACTTTTTTCCTTTCATTTTTGGTTTCAATCAATGTGTTCCGATATATCATTTTAAGACAGCTTTTGGCACGTGTCTCTTAAACCAATTTCGGCAGACATCATCGCGAAAATGGTCAAAATATACTCAGGGGACTTTGAGACGTGATATACCGTTCAAAACGCGATCTCGGATTTTCGCACGATTTCAATACTCTCTTACACTAAATGTAAGAAAGTAAAAACATGACGCATTGTAGGTTCAACGATTTTTCATTCCTATTTTCTAAGAACGTCGGGTGTTGGAGTCCGGATATTAATTAAGAATTTTTCTCCTCCCTTTGCCTAAAAAAAAGTTTAAAATGTCACTTTTTCGTTTGGTTAAGTTGTCTCTCAACGCCACTAATTTGATCAGAATATAAAATAAAATTTCTCCAATTGATATTACTTTAGAAATCTGCGGGAAATGTGACACACCCTGTAGGAAATGTAGGGGCGCCGTCTGTGCATATATTAATAAATAACAGTTGTTTAGCAACTAAAAAAAAATTAAATATAAATGAAATTGAACAGACAGGAACCAAAAAAAATATGAATGAAGACCTGTTTTATAAAGAGGCCACAAGAGTGCACTAGTCTACTATAGTGGTTGAGAACGGAAAAGAAGAGAACTAACCTCAGTGTCGAGAAGTGTTTGGTGGTGGTCGGTTGTGTCCATTGTTTATCTATCGTTTTGTGTTGTGTTTTTTGTGATAAGTGTACCTATTTTGGTTAACAACACCCCCACAACACACACACATTTTGGATATATATTGGTAAATATTTAACGCTTCTTTTCACACTTCCCAGATGGTAAATAAGGTGCATTTTGTTGTGGTAATCTTTTTCTTGTTCTTAATTTTTCTTTTTTATATCTAACGTTTGTTTTTATTTTGTTTTTTGTTGTAAATATGTTAGCATGTAGTTTATAGTTTTGTTTATTTACCCTTCAGGTTAAATTTCAGAGCACCTTGTTAGGGAGGTTACCAATATATATTTTTAAAATTATTAACTTTATTCCTTTTTTGGTTTTTATGCAATACAAAAACTTCTAAGTTCGTATTCTTCATACACTTTTGTTTTTATTCTCTACACTTAATCACATTTTTATCATTATTATTTTTTTCAATGGTAATTTTATGTCATATCTATAGCTCAGTGTGTCATTCCAATTAAATGATCTTTTAGAAAATCATTTTATTAAATTTTTTTAATTATTATATTTTATTGTTGCACTCATAAACGCTAAATAAGCATATTAAAATTTTTCAAAAAGTGTAGTAAAATTGATTTCAATAATACCTGTATGATATTTTGGCAGCTGATGAGGACTATAAGCTATTTGCTGGTGGCCAACAGCTTTCGTTTGTCATATTACATAAAATGTTATGTCGAAAAACTCGTCAACACCTTACCTGTATGACTTGTACGTCTGATATTGTATCAAATTATCTTCAATTTGTTTCTTGAAAATTGTTTAAATTATAACAATATTTTATTTCAAAGTGAATTGAATCCATTCTGAATTACTGACCTTACCACATACAGTTAAGTAGTCTGAGGTTATGTTTCTATTATTGAGTTGGACTGAATCAAAAATTGATATCCGGTTCTCATAAGAGAAAAGAAAACTATTTTGTCCAATGAATGTTTCTTCATTGTGTTGCACTTCATTTTAAGATATTGCTCGAAATAAGGGAGTATTTTGAAGAAATTACTCATGGATTATTTCCCTTTTTCTAAGCTAAATCTTGAAAAATGTGTGACGAGAAAAACATTCAAAACAAACTGAATAAGATCAAACATCCTAGATACATAAATTTATATATATATATATATATATATATATTAAAATAATTGTAGAACATTTTTTTCTACTTGTTGAAACCAATAAAATCACCTGAAATGCTTTACACTAAAAGTAGTACGCAATTCTATATTTTTGTACGTTATTTGAAACCAAGGGTATGAATAGAGTGGAATAAATTACTGTAATAGATAAGTGGAATGTGGACATTCCCCGGAGAATGTGTACATTTCCAAAAGGCTCGGATAATGTGGATACAGCCTAATTGGTGGATTGGCTGCTTTACTAAAAAGACAGGAGGATCAACATTTTATTCTTTCCGATATATAATATGATTTTTTCTTTTCATATTATGTTTCCGAAGGAATAACATTTTGACGTTCCCGACGGTCCTTGTAATAAATCAGTTAAAGTTCTCCTGAAAAAGGTCGGTGATTCACCGGCTATGTATTTTCCCCAGCATGAATCAGTCGACTTCTAAGTTGAGGAACGCGGACATATTGTGGAAACTTGTAATAAATAAATAAAACAAACTTATTTTTGAAATATTGTCTATTTCACTAAAGATATAAATTTATAACTACCAGTTTCGGCCTTACACCATCGTCAGGTCTAGTTATGAAGTAATTTAGTTTGAAGAGAGCAACAATTTAAAAAAAAATGTTTCCTTTGAAGGGTCGCTCTCTGCAAACTAACTTACTTCATAACTAGACCTGACGATGGTGTAAGGCCGAAACCGGTAGTTATATATGTATATATCTTTAGTGGAATAGACAATATTTCAAAAATAAGTTTGTTTTATTTATGAATCAGTCAGTTACGTTTTACAAATCCAATCGACCATACACATTGGCTTCTGAATCCTCATATTAAATTTTTTGTCGATACATTCATTACATCGGCAGGTATTTGGGTATTTTAATAGAGTCCGCCATCTCTTATCCTTCCGTTCGACTTATTTCGCGGAAAATTAATAGGGTTCATTATGCGACTTTGAATTGACATGTGGGATTTTTAAGATGAGCTCCCTTTCCTTCGTTTCATTCTGCTTCAAATCGTGATACGACAGTAAAATTCCTGTCAATACATTTTTTCTATCGGGAGTTATCATGTTCACAGACAAACAATTTTTTTATTTTCATTTTTGGAATTAGGTAGGTAATCATAAAATTCCGTTGAAAACTCCGCATCGGATGTAATGCATTAAAAAAAAAGTCTAAGTAATATCTTCCAATGTTTGAGGAAAATTAGTAAATGAATCTAACTGTAATAGATAAATTATAAGAAACACAAACTGAATTTAAAATAGAAGAGCACTTTTTCTTAATAACAATGATCTTTCTTTCAAAGGGATCTGTAATATCAAGTTACCAATAGTTTTTTTATATCTTCACCGATACGAAGTATAGGGAAAGTTACGTAATCGGTCAAAAATGCGGTGCGGAGTTTTCAACGGAAATTCATTTTTCTCACTTCATGAACTTAAAATCGAAAAAACAAATGTCTGTGAACACGATAACTCCCGATATAATGAATGTATTGACACACGAAATTTTTTGTGTGTGACCTGTAATGAATATATATGTATTGACACAAAATTTCATATGTAAATTCAAAGCCCTATAAGGACGCTATTTATTTTCAACGGAATTAACCGAGAGAAGGGAGGATCAGATAGGGGCCAACTCAAAAAACGATTCAATTTTTTACAATTTTATATTTAAATTAAAAACCCTCATAAGAATGCTATCTAAAAATCTTTCACGAAATCGGTCGTAGGGAGGGGGGACCAAAGAAGTGGCTCGACTTAGATACCCTAATAACTGCCGATGTAATAAATGTATCGGCAAAACATTTTGTATGATTCAGAAGCGACTATTTATATCAAATATTGTTTTTTAGCCCATTTAGAGAGAGAGAGCGAAAACTTAATTCTTGCAGGGGAAGTACATAGCCGGAGATTCACCTTCCACTTTATTTTTTGTAATTATACATTTTATTTCAATTCCTTTTATATAAAACTTACTGACATATTGTTTTGTATAATACATTTTTTTTCGGATAGATATATACTTTTGTTTAAATTTATCTTTTATATTGTGTAATTCCACAAAATGATATACATAAAGGGTACCGGTTTCGGATCACACCATCGTCAGCACAAAGTTGAACAGTGACATTTAAGTTAATAATAACATTATTTATTTCCGTTAAACCATAACATGGATTAAAATTAACAATACTACTAAAAAGTGAAAATAAATTAATAAAGAAATACTTGATATTATGATAATAATATTATGTATATAATAAAAACAGTAGATACATTTTTTATTTAATTAAAATTAAGATGATAATAATAAAACATTTCCGGAAGTGTCTTTTTCACGATACATTTCGGGACGTTATCACGACCCTTCCTCAGGTCAGAATGTGCGAAATATAGAAAATTGTTTAGGTACCTGGCTGGTTACGAAGTTGACGCGTCCCAGATAAAAAGAAGTTGAGCGCTAGCTATATTTGAACCGACAATATTGAGCAAAGTAGACAACCACGCTACCTTTATATAACCGGCGTCCTCTACTTCTGTTGCAAGAAGAGTGCATCTTCCGGAGCGTTAAGTTTGAAGCCATTGGTGATATTTAATAATATTGGCGAGAAATGCAGTCCGAAGTTTTCTTTGACAATAATAATTAAAAAATATAATATTTATTCATTTACTTTAGAAAGCTGTGACACTTTCTATTTAGCAAGTTATTTTCTTTCTATTATTTCCTTTGAAAAGTTGTTGATTCTAATGCGAAAGGGAACGATAATGAAAAAAAGTCCCTTATTGGAATCTATTTCCTCCTGGCTACTGAATTTTATTTACTTTCCGAAGTATAGGGGAAGTTACCTAATCGGTCAAAAATTCGATATTGAGTTTTCAACGAAATGTTATGTTTTTTGACCTGATTCCAAAAATGGAAAAAAAAAATCTGTGTGTCTGTGAACACGATAACATCGGATAGAATGAACGTATAGGACTACACCTACTGATTTTTAGCCAAATAAAAGGGCAGTTTAGGGGTGAGCATTAACATAAAAACTCTAATAATTGCCGTTTTACTGAGTTTATTGTCACGAAATTTCTAATTTAGATTCAATGCTCTATAAGGACGGCATCTATCGAGTTTTAGCCAAATCGGCCAAAGGGAAGAGGGGATTAGGGGGAGGCTTAACATATAGTATAGACATGAAATTTCATAAGTAATTTCAAAGCTCAATAAGAACGACACCTATTTATTTTCAGCGAAGTCAGCCGAAGAGAATGGGGGATTAGAGAGGGTTTCAACTCTAAAACCCCAATAATTGCCGATGTAATGAACATATAAAAATAATTTTGTATGAGGATTCAGAAGCCACTATGTAAGTCAAATATTGAGTTATGGCCCGAAAGATCGATCGGCTTTGGAGGGAGAGCGAAAACGTAATAGATTAATTCTTGCTGGGGAAGTACACGAAGTTTTTAATTCAGACATAGTGGATCTAGAAACAATTTCGGAAGTGTGAAAAGTCATAAAAACTTGTTTAAAAATATTCTAAAAAATTCAGAATACTTTTTTTTTTAAACACAAAAAACATAAGACAATGGGAAGAGCTGTTTTATTTTCAACTTCATATTTTTAAAAAGAAATGAATGTATTTGTAAAATACAAAAGAAGAACCTTCTACTAATTGTTTTTCAATCAAAACAATTAGTTTGAATTGGTTAGTTTAGTTTGATTGCTAGAGTTAGTCAGGTCATCATCCTGTGTGGCCGGTACATGTATACATACCATGTTCAACATTTTAACGATAGCAGCTTCATCTACCGGCCTGGCTATGTATTACTTTCCCAGATATATGGGAAGTTATGTAATCGATCAAACAGGAATTTCATGTTTTCCGTCCGAGAGTAGACATTCTTATACTCTATAATGCCAGTAATAATCCTGAGGAGAGGAAGGGTGAGAGAGAGTGATCTGTAAGCTTTGTTGCTATAATAAAGTCCTATAATGGCCAAATCACATATATTTTTATTACCGACGTTTATTTTCCCAACTGTATGAAGTATTGGGGAAGTTCGTTGCGTGATTGTCAACACCTTAAGTCCCGGTAGACTGAATGGATCGACAGGAAATTGTATCCGTGGGATCCAGCTCCCCCCCCCCCCCCCCCCCACCCTCCAGGACAGCGGTTATTCATTTTCAGCGAAATTGGCTGAAGGAAAGCGAAATTAGAGGGGGCTCAACTCAAAAAACCCATGAACCGTATCGACATACCATATATGGAAAAAAGAAAAATTGTAAACATAAGAATTAATGTATCGACATGAAATTTCATGTATGAATTCAAAAACCCATAAGGACGACACATGTTAATGTTCAGCGGAATCGGCCGAATGGAAGGAGGGGAACAGAGTGGGGGCAATTACTGCCGAAGTAATGAATATATCGACATGAAATTTCATGTATGAATTCAAAAACCCATAAGGACAACACATGTTAATGTTCAGCGGAATTGGCCGAATGGAAGGAGGGGATCAGAGTGGGGGCAATGACTGCCGAAGTAATGAATATATCGACATGAAATTTCATATTTGAATTAAAAACCCAATGAATGCCTGTCAAATTCCAGCGAAATTCGCCAAAAAGAAGGGTTATTTAGGGGAGGGGCTCTACTCAAAAACCCTAATAACTGCCGATGTAATAAATTCATCGGCTCAACGTTTAGAGTAAGTAAGGATTTAAGAGCCTGAATGTAAGTCAACTATTGAATATTACCGCAAACGATAAACTGGTTGGCGTCCAAAATTGTGATTAGAAACCTTAGGTTCCCTCTTCGCTTAACACACCCTACTCAAATTTTTAATGTTAAAAGAACGTAGATGCAATGGTATATTTTTCCGATAAATTACACGTAAAGTTTTGTCTAAAATACGAATTGTTTACCCAGGGTCGGGTCAGTAGAATATTCGGTGTAGTTTACGCCTAGCCTATGTTCTATTTAGAATATCGTCGGTCTAAACGTGATATCTCATATGTGCAAAAAGCCAACTTTACAGGAGAGTCAAAGAACTGATAAAAAAATATTCTTTATAGGAAACCTCAATATTTTCGAAATTTGTATTGAGTGAGATGTATATGCATGCCATGAATTGTTTTTAAGCTATTTTGCAAATCCAAGTAAAGAATTGACGTACTTAAAGGAGTTATGAGGTTTCACCAGAATTTCGTTCCCATTTCTTTTGCAAGGTACGGTTCTTCAAACCGTATTTCATGTTTTTTTCGTTTTGTCGTATATGAGGTCCCAATAGATCAATAGAGTTTTTTTTGGTAAAAAAAAACGATTTTCGGAAAAATGTCGCTTACGAGGAATCACGTTTAGGCCGACGATATCTTATGTAGAGTATTGCTTTTTATTGAATATTTTACGCACTAGAAGCAATTTATTCCTCTCAAAGGCCTTTAAAACTAGGAGAGATAATGAAAACTGACATTATTGCAGAGATATTGTGAAATAATTCAAATGAACTTGAAAGAAATAAAACTTGTTTATTTATGATATTGTCTAATTTCACCAACTATATTTACATGGGAGTACTTTCAGTATTTCTACCATCCTCAGCCAAAAGCATAATAGTCGTATCTCTTATGCTTTTGGCTGAGGATGGTAGAAATACCGAAAGTACTCCCATGTAAATATAGTTGGTGAAAAAACACAATATCATAAATAAACAAGTTTTATTTATTTCAAGTTCATAGGAGAGATAATCCCCAGTTCATTTTTTTTTTTCAAATAATAGATGCCAAAAACTAAAAACAATTATCCCACAGCCCTAGGCACAACTTTCTTCCCTACGATACTTATCATTTCCCCGTGATTGTCTGGTACTTTAAGTTTCACTTTCGCTGTATAAGTATATAGTAATATAGTTAGTGTGTTTATTTTATTTAAGAGTTAGAAAGAACTTGAGCACGCCGTCCTTCGGGTGGATGGTTAAGTGATGGTCCTGAGCATGTACGATGTCAGATACTCATTAAAGATCCCTACCCTAGGGGGATAAGAATTTAGGATAGGCCAAATTTAGGACTGCCATAGTAGAGTCGGGCTCATGTCCACCACAGCGCTGAATGAGCGCTCATTACCAGCGCTGGTAATAGGCAATATATTTTAATATATTTTTTGCCACAGTGTAAAGTTGGCTAAGATTTCTGCTGACGTACCTCCCATCTGTTTCTCAGCAGGCTCAGCATTTTCTCGGTTGTAGTTTATTTCTCTTGAAGAAAAATTTACGCAAAAAAATACAAAATAATACCTTAGTTTATTTTATCTGGGAGTTAAAATAAACAAGCACGCCGTCTTTTGGATGGGACTTTAAGCGATGGTCCCGAGCCTGTACGATCTCAGGGACTCGTTAAAGACCCCTGCCCTAGGTGAAGAAAAATTTAGAGTAGGCAAAATTTAGGACTCCCATAGTAGAGTCGGGCTCATGTTCACCAGTGTGACGAACGAGCGCTCTGGTAGTAGGCGATATGATCTCGTAGTTAAAGCCCGGGCATGAGTCATACTAACTAACTAACCAGAAGTACATTCTGCCATTTTATAATATATTGAGTAGCCTACATTTAAAATTTGTAAGTTGAAAACGCTGACACATGGTAAAACATAATACATATATAGAATAAAGAACCAGAAAAAAATTATACATAAACTACCGATCAGGTTTAATTATGAGACAAGGTTGCTGCAAATTATTTTTATAGGTACACCATGTACCTAAGGAAGAGGTTGGACTTTCAACCAGGAAATCCCCGTGTCTTTACAGTTACGAATGTTTTTGTTCTACAATATTTTCTTCCCCTTCTTTCAATAACAGTGGTATGAAAGGTAATTTATGTACACATTTCTTTTGAAGTAGGCATTATTTCAAACAACGAAATGTTAGTCGAGTTGACTGAAAAACAATAGGTGTCGTCATTAGAGGGTTCTGGGTTCACATATAAAATTTCGTGTCGATTCATTCGTTCTATCTGTAGTTATGTTCACAGGCATACAAATTTTTTTTTTTTTTTTTCATTTTTGGAAACCAGAGGTCGGAAAACATCAAATTCCACTGAAATTTGACCGATTACATAACTTCCTCTATACTTCATCTAGCTAGGAAGTAATATCTACCTAGTTTATTAACTAGTTCTGGGAAAGTACATTGTCATATTGTTCCATTGACAATTTTTTATTTATTTTCTGAATCAAGGGATTGGAAAACATGAAATTCTGATTAAAATTCAACATCGAATTTCTGACCGATTACATAACTTCCACTATACTTCGTCTAGCTGGGGAAGTAAAACAATAGTTACAAGAAATTGTATAACGATATAACTATTTGAGAGAGGGATACCCTGACCTGAATAGCTGGAGTTGGCGTCTCCGAATATGGACTGTTGTAGCCGATGACACATCCAGCAGCCACCTAATCTGGAGAGGGTGTCAATGGCGTCTCAGGATGGCACTCACGTTTACAGGGAGGATTGGAGGACTGTATCTGCTGACCCCAGACCCAGGTCTCTTCATAAACTCGTAGCTTCGTTTTTGTGGATTACTTCCCTTTAAAATATTGTCTTCGACTCCCAACCTCTGAATCTATTCGTAAATAAATAAATAATTCACACTACAATTAGTAACTTTTTATTCACTATTTTCAAATAGTACACGCTTCATGAAACTGTCAGTTCAAAAGTAAATTTGACAAACTCAAAATATGAGGGGAAAACAACTGTCTTTATATAACTATTTGGTAGCAGCCATGAGGAATCATCTGGTCTGTCTGGAAAAAGGAAGTAACTATTGATTTGTAGCTTGATCAATGTACTTCCCCAGAACGAATTAATCAATTAACTTTTCGCTCTGCCTCCAAAACCAATCGACAGTTTGCGCCAATATTAAATAGTTGACTTAATAGGAGCACCTAAATCCTCAACTAGAGCGTAGACAATGAAATCATACAATATTAAATTCTAAATACAATTCCCTCTACCGACTGGTCAGTACGTTAAGCTACCAAGAAAAGTATCTTTAAATAAACTGTCATTTAGAGAAACTCCGACTACTAGCCCAAAAACCTCTCCATAATAACAATAGACATTTTAGGTTAATACTTGGAGGGTTCAGATATGAGTTTTTTCTTGAAAGTTTCTGCAGGATCTGTACCTGTACACCAACGACCTTGTACACTTTTTGTTCCATTGTTCCTCTTTGAGTATCTCCAGGCAAACATTTCTCCTCAAATATCTTACAAATAGACCAAACAGCGGCTCAGAATCAATTGTGGAGTTTTTTTTTAAATAATGTAGGTGTTAAAAAATCAACAATTTATTTTTATTTTTCACTATAGACTTGGAAATTAAAAACAATTTAATTTTTTCATTGCTTATAAGATATATATTTTTACTTTTTTTCTTTTCTGTTTTTGTTTTTGTGTTACGGTTTACTATTATTCTACAATTTCCCTTTTCAAAGGTCATATTCTGTTTTATATACGTTTGAATTGTTTTTGTGTCCATATTTATTTTTTAAATATTATTTGTATCTTTTTATTGAGTTTCTATATTACTTATTTATATAAATAAATATAACAGAAAATAGAAAAAAAAGTATATGTGTGTACTTTTTTTCTCTATCCTTTTCTATAACTATAATAATATTTATTTTGTAAAAAAAAAAACATTCTTTCTCATAAAGTTATTCTTTAATGCTATAAAAGTTTATCTATAACTAATAAAATAACTAGTCCATGAGACACATTATTACTTACCTCAAACACAAAAATACTTAATTTAAATTATACTTAAATTAACCGGCCTAAGAAGATCAAACATCAGATTCTTATTAAAGTATCGATATTTTTTTCTTTACGTTGATGACTTTTATCACGTTAATGATGTGACACATGAATTAATCAACTTGTAGAAAGCTAATTGTGAAGAGGAAACACAACTGTTAACTAATAAAAATTACTCTAATCCAGGAGAAACAACATTCTTACATTTAAAAAAATTACATCACAACCAAATATGAGAAAACTGAATCAAATGACCACTGAAAGCAAATACATATTTTCTTATTGCTCACTGAACCCTAACACAAGCAATAAAACAGCTGACTGAATCTCCAATCTCCGGGATGTATAGGATTTACTATAATCTGGAACATTCTATGAAGTCTTATTGGTTAGCTTTGTATTTGAACTGGAACTGTTTGAAAGGTCTACAAGTGTTAATTTGATCTAGAATACTAGTGTAATAACATTAAATAATTTAAAAAAACTACTTTTAAACACAAAAGGTTAATTGAATGAAAATAAACATTAGAATCAAAAGTCAATAGAACAAAATCTAGTTTGAAAGGAAGAATGGTAAGTTTGAATATTAAGGTTACAAAATGAAACACAAAACGGCTCCTTCTAGATCAACAATGAATATATGAAACGGCCTACTGATAAACTTAATGATCAATTTCATAGCAATATTTTCCCTCTCAAACTAGTCATGATTATGATACCTGGAAGAAAGAAGAATGTCGAATAATTAAACAGCTGTTTATTTACCCTAAATTTTTATTCACCTAGGGCCAGAGATGGGCATAATCGTAATCAATGATTACATGATTACAGAGAAAATAAAACTTAATCATCATTGCTATTTTATACTTGATACTATCGCACTGTGAATCTAGCTAAAATGAAACATGATTACATGATTATAATCGTAATCAGAAATCGTGATTACGATTGCAATCATGTAATCATAAAATCATAATCAAGATTTCATGTAATCATAATCAAATAATCATGTAATCACAATTACTGTAATAGGGGGATTTCGTGGGTATCAAATTAAAAAAAAATGGTAATAGCACTTTGGTTACGTAATAAACTTAAAAAAAATTATTTATTAGTGTAAAAAATAAAACAATTTAAAATGAAACGAAATCGAAGGCGATGGTTTGCGCTGTGTAATCATGTGTACATTGTGATTATGATTACATGATTACGATTACATGATTACTCGATTACAATCATAATCATGGTCGTGATTACTATTACAATCGTGTAATCAAGTAATCACACAATTTTTTTGATTATAATCGTAATCATAATCGTAATCATTGATTATGATTATGCCCATCTCTTTAACGAGTACCTGACATCGTACAGGCTCGAGACCATCGTTTAACGTACCATCCGAAGGACGGCATGATTAGGTTTATTTTATCTCCTAGATAAATTAAATTAAGGACCTCGGTCGGGTTTCGAACCCACAACCTTGAGCTCTGAAGACAAGCACGCATACCACTGAGCTACCGGCGCCCTCTACAACTATCTTTATATAAGTAATAAAAATCACCTTAACTCAGAAGAAAAAAAACATTCCTTACATTTTAAAAAGTTAATTCATAAACAAATAATACAATAATGTATTTTAAAAAACAATGAAAGTAGTAATAATTGTTTACAGTTCAACTTACTAATTGGTCACTGTACATTAACACAATCCATAAAAGCTGTCTGACTCTCTCCTATCTCCAGTACCTATATATAGGATTTACTCAAATCTAGAACACTATGAATTCTTATTAGTAAAATTTAACTGAACTCGAACTAAATTGAATGGAAGGTCTACAAGTGATAACTTGGTCTAAAATATTCTTTTAGATAAATAACAATATTGAAATTACTTGAAAACTGTTTCTAAACATATAACAGGTTATTTGAATGAAAATGAATCGTTAATAAAAGATCTATAATGTGTAAAAAATATAAAAAAAACGAATGTTTTTTTTTTTTTTGTTTTTTTTTTTAATGTTGTTTATTTCACAAGATATATAAAATATGTGGGAGTACTTTCGGTATTGCTACTATCTTCAGCCCAGACTTAACTAATACAGTATTTTTTAAGTCGTGGCTGAAGATGGTAGCAATACCGAAAGTACTCCCATATATTTTATATATCTTGTGAAATAGACAATATTTATAAAAAAACATTAGTTTTCCGTTATATTTTTATTAAGTTTTTCACAATATCTCTGCGAAAATTTATTAAGTATTATTATGTGTATATTAAGGTTACTAAATGAAACTTGTACTGGGCCATTCTAGATCAAGAATGAGTACGACAAATGACCTACAGACAAACATAAATAATGTGAGTCATCTTTTGAAAGTTGTTTTTTTTTTTTTTTTTTTACCGCTTTAGAAAAAAGAAAAGCATCTTTAGAGTTTATAGGAATTCTTTGAAGACTCAGAAGATGTAGTGGCAAACTCGAAGATTAGGAAAAGAAAAATGTAGTCCTTTCCCATACAAAAAGTATATTTAGGGGTTGGAAAACCATCTTCAGACCCAGTTATAAAAATTGTAACCCATTAACTTATGAGCCAATTAAAAAGAGTTTCTATGGAGACGAAAATATTTTTTTCTCCGACAGAACCTTGTCTCGTACTCTGTGTGTCTCTCTACGCGTCTCCACAGAAACTCATTTTCAACTTGACTGGCTCATAAGTTAATGAGTTACAATTTTTATAACTGGATCTGAGGATGGTTTTCCAACGGAAAGCGCTCACCCTAAATATACTTTTTGTGTGGGAAAGGACTACTCTTTTCTTTTCCTAATCTTTGAACATTCCCTAAAGACATGTAAAGAAGATTGTATGGCAAAAAATCTTTATGGAACGGTTTATGAGCCTTCGTTTCTAGAACCTTTTTGCCATAGTTACAGTCTACAATGCTCTGGGCACTTCATAGTTGAGCAATAGAAATTAATTCCGCACACGTATATAGATTCAGTTATGTGAGTTATTATGACTCATGCCCGGGCTTTAACTACAAGGTCATATCGCCTACTACCAGAGCGCTCTTTCTTCACTCTGGTGGACATGAGCCCGACTCCACTTTGGGAGTCCTAAATTTTGCCTACCCTAAATTTTTATTCACATAAGGTAGAGATGTCTATATACACATACATATGATGTTTAGTTATTTCTATATACACATACATATGCTATGATCAGTTGTCTATACATATATACACATACATATGAATATGCTACGTTACAAAGAATTGCAAAAAACGCATATATTCTACATAACTTTCTATGTATATTAGACAAGTGTATGTATAATTAGAATATTCTACGTGTAATAACATAATCCAGCGATATGCGTGATTGAGCAGATATGTATAACAGTATATTCATGGATGAATCACCGTGCGATTATAATCACAAATTGTATACCACGATTTGAAGTCGTGCATTCATAATTGAAAACTTCTGTGGATATAATAAATTGTATTTTCGATATAACTCTAAATAGATACAGATCCCACCTCAGGAGAGGGGATAGACCTTTAATAGTCTTATTTGAACGTTTCCCTTGCCAACATTTTGCGCTAATAAGGCTGAAAAAAAAAATAATGTCAAACATATATTTTAAAAATAAGACTTGTGTATATGTTAGTAAGGTGACAATAAACTATACTCTTTCATTTTTAGGTATGATTTGGTGGAATTTCAGACCTGAACCGGCTTTCAAATCAACTGCGTCATCATCAGTGGCATATCAGCCGTACAGTAGAGTGTTTGTATCCCTTTTTACTCTATACTGTTCGGGTGATCTGCCACTGATGATGATGCAGTTGCATTGAAAGTCGCTTCTGGTTGCAAATAGAACAGTGTGAAGACAACGTATTTTATTTATATGAGATATCAGTAAGGACCCAACCCTGTTCGTCTATAGAATGAGAGAGTGACAACTGCAGCTGCCTTATGGAAGGGGAGAGTCAGTTGTACGTCAGTCTGTTCATTGATTACATCTCTAGATTCCTTTCATTAAAGTCTCTCTGGATGACTCACATTACTCCTGTTCAGTTCTATCAGACCTATTGAACATTTCCTTCCTATTGATATTTTTTTAACTACGGTACCCTTCACCTTGAGATCTGATTATGTTTAATATTTGGACGTTTTATCTTTTTGTGTGAGGAGGCTACCTCTCAGCCAATTTTCTGTGCGATAAGAGCTCAAAACGTAACTCTATATCAAACCTATGTTGACTATTCACTGAAATTACAAGTTTTCCGAAACCTAATCCCAAAAATTAAAAAAAAAAAGTCTTTCTGTGATCGAGTGTCTGTGAGGACGATAACTCCCGAATAAATTTTGTATTAGTATCCAAAACCACCATAAGAACGACACCTACTAATTTTCAGTCAAAAGTCGTGTTGCAGAGACAGGACAACTGGACGAAGTATAGGGGAAGTTATGTAATCGGTAAGAAATTCTATGTTGAATTTTCCCCGAAATTTCATTTTTCCGCCCCTCTAATTACAAAAAATAAAAAAAGACCGGTAAATCACCGGCAATCACTCAGCACGAATTAGTTAATTATCTTTTCGCTCTCCCTCCAAAACCAATCTCCCGATCGGGCTAAAAATCGATAGTTGACTTAGAAAGAAGCGTATAAAATCTCATAGTAAATGTTGTGTTCATGCATTCATTAACTGGCAGTTGTTAGGGTTTTTGAGTCGAATCCCCTTCCTCTAATCCCGAATTTTGATATGATACATTTATTCGGGAGATATTGTGGAAAGATATAATAATGTAAAGATATAATAAAAGATAAATATTATATTATATTATAAATAGTATATTATAAAGATTATATCGTAATATAAAAGATATAGTAATGTAAAGATATAATAATGTAAAGATATAATAAAAGATAAATATTATATTATATTATAAATAGTATATTATAAAGATTATATCGTAATATAAAAGATATAGTAATGTAAAGATATAATAATGTAAAGATATAATAAAAGATAAATATTATATTATATTATAAATAGTATATTATAAAGATTATATCGTAATATAAAAGATATAGTAATGTAAAGATATAATAAATGTAAAGATATATAATAAATTTTTACCCATATATCTGTGACTGTTACTTTCAAAGAAGGCACGCAACTTACCAGATAGAAACTTCGTTGTGAAAGCCCTTATGCTAATAATGTGATTGTATTTTATAGTGCCGGATTAAGACTACTTGATGCCCTAAGCAGTCCACGCCTGTGGGCCCTCCTATCCACTAGTAAACTAGTATCGACCTTTAAACATTTTTTAACGTATTTTTTACAACGAGATAGATCATTATGTACCTTAGAATATGTACGAAAGAGATACGTGGTGTAGGTACTACAATAAAAACCAAAGCATACATTTTTTTATTTATTGAAATGCGACTTGCTACTTTTACGGGCATTAAATTCGTGGACAATAGTTTTTAAATTCAACGTTTTTAGCAAATCTGCCTCTATATACAATATTGATAAAGCATCGAGCCTTTTCTGCAGCATCGTCGTTCCTTTTTCATTTTTTATTATTTTCAATTTCGAAAAAGATCGTTCCGCTGTGCAGTTCGATACCATCAGGCATAAAAATATACGCAGGGCTGTGTCCACATTAGGGAACAGATTTTTTTTACAACCTATAGGTCCTGATTTACTTCGAGTAAGGTCCCTATTAGTTTCATAAACGTAAGGAACGAAGTTGAATGTGCGTTACCTTTCCAACTAGGATCTTATAGGGTTATCACATTCAGACCTTATTAGGACCGAGTTCAGAACTCGGTTGTCCTAGTTAGAACTTTATGAAAAACGAACCTAAATTTCTAGTCGGGTCATTGCTCTAGTCAATTTAAACGCGCGGATTTTCAAACAGCCTTGCTTTTCATTTGCTAGCAAATATTTTTTCGGTGCTGTTTATGGTGCTCCCCGAGACTTGCCCTAAGCAATTGCTTAATTTGCTTATGGGCTAATCCGGAACTGATTTTATATAGTTATATTAAAAAAATGCTGTGATCTATTTTGTCGTTGTGGCGTTATTTTGTCATTATCAATTCCAATAATTAAGCAAAAATGTGGCTTTTACTTGGCAAAATGTGATTATGAATAAGCTAACGTTTAATTTTATTTTCATTATTTTGAGAGCTGGATTTACACAAAACGGAACATTAATGTTGATCGACTGAATCCACGTTTCATATTTTGAAAATTATAGTGAACGTTAGTTATCACAGACATACAAATGCATGCATTCCTATGACAATCGAACTTGTGACTGATTACATAACTTCCTCTATACGTTTTACATTTGGGAAAGTAAAGTCTTATTATTATTTATAGGTTGGAGAGTTGAGTGTCGCTGGAGTGTATTAGTTGTCTGCTCAACTAACCGCACCTTCATTTGCATCTCTCGTTTTTCTCGTGTCTCTCCCCCAGGGTGGAACGCGGAAGACATGTCTTTGACTCTTTCACAGTGTGGTCTGCAAATCTGATTTGTGGCTTCTCTTCGTCTCTTCATCAAACCACTGCAATTCACTGCATTGTTTCGTAACGCCCAACCATCTTTCCAGATAGTCTGTTTCGAAAGGAAGCATATCTATGTAGTCTATCTTGGGATGGTGAAAGTTCATTTTTGAGATAGGTCAGTGAAGGATCAAACTAGGTATGGGCAAACTACGGTCCGCAGTGCTGATGTTTCGAACATTTATTTTTTCTGAAAACTAGCACCTATTAGTTGGTGTTAGTTATTATTAGTGCCCGGATTCTCAATTGCATTTTTTTTTGCTTGCATGAAATCATTAAATAACAATTTATTTTTACGAATTTAGGCATCTTGATTAATATACATAAATTTTATTTTGCACGTTTTAGGTTTTTACTGCACAAAATTTCATATTTATTCGTAATTAGAAAATTTATTTGTAAGTTGTTTGAAAATGAATACATACATACAAATGTATAAAGGAAAGTTTCGTGAAATATTATGTGTCTGTTATGAACTTACTGAATAAGGTTCACTTTTCTGGGAAATTCTCACTATGAAGCGGCACAGTTTTTCAGACAAGAATTTTGATTTCGTGGTAAATTTTAACGCATCCAATGCTTAAGTAAAAAATATATATCAATTTAATTGAATGTGGTGAACTGTTCTGTATTTTACATAGCTTTAGTATTTTTTTTAATCAAACATTTATACATATATGATTTTGTAATTTAAACATGGAGGTAAAAAAAAACTTGTGTTTTCAGTAAATATTTTTAATAAATTGTATAAATAAATTCTTTTAGGTTTTTTCATTTTATAGAATTATTTTAAACCCTACTCAATTTTATGATGAGAAAAGAGTTATATAATTTACTAATTAGATACATTTTTTTTTTTCGCAGAAAAACAGTTAATGACAGGATTTTATTTTTTATTGCACTTTTTTATTTTTTTTACTGCACGAAATCCGGGCAAGTAGTTATTATGCTCATTTCCGTGCTTTAACTACATGGTCATATCGCCTACTACCAAAGCGCTCTGGTGGATGAGCTCAACTCTACTATGGGAGTCTTAAATTTTTATTCACATAGGGTAGAGGTAACGTACTTTAACGAGTACCTGACATCGTACAGGCCCCGCACCAACCGAAGGACGACATTCTCAAGGTTTTTTCACCTCAGATAAAAACCTAAGGGCCTCGTATTCAATATTTTTTTATTATTGATAGTCTTTCATTAAATGGATAACAATTAAGTAGAAAATTTAATAATATATGTGAGGTCATTACAGGACTTTCTTATACCAACAACTTTTGTTCAGATCACTCTCCCCCCCCAAACACATTACTTTCGTATAATCGGTATTCCTAGTATATGAATTTTAGTGGGGGGGGGGGGGGGGGGGGGGAGTAATCTGTACAAAAGTGGTTGGTATAAGGAAGTCTTGTAATGGCTAATCTTATTTCTTATTTTATTTTTTTTAAACAAAATATAATATACAGTGTACAAGGTTCTTACAGATATCTGGAGAACATCTGTTTACCTATATAGGAGAGGTACGAGGTACAGAAGGATGGACGCTGTGAAGACTTATAGCATGTCAGTTATCCGTCCGAAATAGCGGCACATCCGATTCGTCCTGGTGTATGAGACTTCTTCCGTGTCCAATCACACTCCTGCCTCCTCTTCTCATCTCTTCTTTGGTGCCGTTTAGCTGAAACACCCTGTGAAACTATTAAATTTCAACGAGATGAACAGAAATAAAGAATATAGATTTTCTACCTACATATATGAAGGACCACGCCTTAAGCTCGCCGTCCTTCGGATAGTACTCGTTGAAGAACCCTACTCGTATGTGAATATACCAGGATAGGACTCCCACTGTAGAGTCGGGCTCATGTCCACCAGAGCTAAAGAGCGCTTTGCTAGTATAGGCGTACGTACATTTTATTAATAGACTCATTTTCGGGCTTAACTACGAGATAATATCTCATACTACCAGAGCGCTCTTTCGTCGTTTTGGTTATCATGAACCTAACATTATGGACTGTGGGAGTCCTAAATTTTGTCTACCCAGGTTTACATACCAAAGTTAGGGGATCTTTAACGAGCACCTGCGAAACCTGGCGAAGGACGGCATGCTCAAGGTTTAGGCTCGTCTAATGTATAATGCACCCTTATTATGCATTTCGAATGCTGGTGACACGTCGAATGATCACATTTACGGAGAAACAAATGAAAACCATGGGTCTTTGTTGAAGTCGTGGAATTGTTATTGTCAAGTGGGCACTTTTCTCCAAGCCCCCTGCGTTGATTAATTGTTGATAATCCTCCCTGTGAAAGTGCGCGGCCTGTAGACAACTTACGCCGTCACTGTGCGGAATCATTCAGTTATGTTACATTGGACGAGAGAAGGTATGAAAAGTTGTCAATGGAAGTAGGCCGTGAAACTACCCACCAACCTGTTAATGACTCCTGTGACATTTTCAGTTTTTATTTAACTGTTTACGAAATTGAAAACCTCCCATTATCTTCTGTCTGTCACGATTTCTGTTACGATTTTTGTATATGTATGTTAATTATTTAAAAAAAAAAATAGACTTCGTTGAATCCCGACTGTGTACTTCCCCACCATGCATCTAATATGTTTTCGCTCTCCTTCCAAAACCAATCAACCGTTTGGGCTAAAACTCAATATTTGTTTCTGAATTCTCGTACCAAATGGTGTGTCGATGTATTCATTACATCGGCAGTTATTGGGATTTTTGAGTTGAGCCTCCTCGGCTGGACCTGCTCCAAAACAATAAGTATCGTCCTTAGAGGGCGTCGAATTTACGTACGAAATTTCATGTCAATAAATTGTTGCCTCCTAATCCCCCCTTCCCTTTGGCCGATTTGACTGAAAATCTATAGGTGTCGTCTTTAGAGGGTTCTGGATGCTCATATAAAATTTCGTGTTGATACAATAATTTTATCAATAGTATTAACCTTTGAAACAGTCAATAATTCGAAAAATTTACAATATTTTTTAATGATAAAATAAAAGTATATATTAATATAGTATATTAATAATAATATTTATTACCGTTATACCATAACATGGTAATTGGATACATGATACAATTTTGGACATCAAGGTATATAATATATATATATTATATATATACTTATATATATATATTATTCATCTCACTTGCTTTTTTAAAATTTAATATCGGTTGATGTACAAAAAAAACATAAATAAATAATAGAATATAAATGAATATAAAATTTCCAATACAATAGGTACTATTTATATTAGTTAGTTATTGAGACTCATTTTTTAAATAAATAAATAATAGAAGATAAATGAACATCTTTCCTATACAATAGATACTATTTATGTTGGTTTGTTATTGTGACTCATTTATGCCTACTCAAGTTTAATTACCAAAGAGATCTCTAAGGAGTACCTGACATCGTATAAGCTCAAGACCATCGCTAAATATAACCTCTGTTAAATTCAATTGTATTCTATACTCAAAAATTATAACTTTAAAAAAATAAATAGACGTAAATTAAACCTCTGTTAGATTCAATTTTTTCTATGACGCGTGTTATGGAAAGGAAACTATTTATTTTTTTTCGGCCTTATGTGCGATGCATATTAGCCATGCCTCTATAACGGTGTTATTTGTTTATTTACACAACATCCACAGCCCCCAAGGAGGGAGTTATATCTATGAAATAAAACTCTCTCCCGAACAGAATTCGAACCCGCAACCATGGTTAGACCATGCATACAAAACTCTACGCTCTAGCCTGCACGGCCTAGGCTGTCGGGAAACATGAAATTCCGGTGGAAACTGAAACTTCGAATACCTTACGGATGACATAACTTCCTCCATACCGAGGAAGAGAAATACTGGTAAATTTTTTGAGAAAGTTCGTTTTTTTTTTTGGCATTTTTTCTACATCAATTTCCATGTAAATATGAGAATTATAAATTTGTGTATTATAAAATATTGGTGAAAGGCAAACAAGTGGGTGGCATGTCGAAAATTTTGGACATCCAGCCACTGTTTATTTGAAGAAGTCCTTTCGCTCATCATTCAGGCGTTCCAGTATGATTTCACATCTTTATCGCAAATTAAAAACCCCCAAGAGGTCAAAAGTATCAGATACATTCTATATTACATCTATAAAGAGCTCTGGGAGATGGCCTGAAAGGCCAAACAGCTTTCAGATTTAAGCCCCGTTATAGCAAAGGAATAATTGAGAAAATCTATGTAAAACTTGAATGTATAATTAAAAAGTTATTTTATTCTAATTAAGTTGATACGATTATAAAAAAGTTGTCGATGAATCACCTGTATTATACTTCCTCTCCTTGAATTATTTGTATAAAAAAAAAAAAAAAAAATCGCTTTGATTTGAAAAAGATAGAAAATATATGGCGAAATAGAAATATGTAAGAAAATTGCATAAGAGCTCAATGGTATGTAAATTAAAAGGATTATATATGCAATATTTAAATTGAGAAGAATCTCGATAGAGTGAACATATCCACGAAATTTTCCGTATCCAGAGAACCACATGACCTATTGATTTTCAGATAAATCGACCAAATTCGGATGGGGGTAGGACCAAAAAATTATAAAGTTATAGAGGTGGCCATCGAGTATAAAACATTCTGTATATATTTTATAATTAGATGTTGGAACTTCTAAATATATATCGAAATTCTACATATATCGACGTTTTTTGAGTCCATCGAAAATTTAATAGAAAAAGTTTTTTTATATCTATTTATATTATTTATTTCCGTTAAACCAAAACAAATAGGATACCTACATCATAAGAATGTATACATTATATAGAAAAGTGGTTGGGGCTTATCTCATATCATTAATAACTGCCGATTCAATGATTGTATCTACATGAAATTTCATATTTAAATTTAAATCCTCATAAGAATTCCACTATTAATAGCCTAATAACTACCGATATAATGAGTCTATCTACACAAAATTTCATTCAGAAGTCTGTGTATGTTAGTGGAAAAATAAAGCCGGTGATCCATTGATGACTTTCTATATATTTATTCTTACGGAACCTCGGCTATTTATTATATTTATTTTAATTTCATTGTATAAGTTACTTCAAAAAAGTCGAATTTGTTTAATAAAATAAAAAAATGTTGAAATAAGGCACGTAAAGAAAGTTGTTTTAGTAAATTTCTTTGAAACACTTGTGTCTACAGACAGTGGACTTGATGAAAGAACACAACGTATTTGAGAGATATTTACCTAACCGGCTTGGTTTGCACAATCCTTATCACTGACCTCGTATCACTAGACCTAAATGTCAGTGTTAACTACATCACTCTCTATATTACTTCCAGTCACCTCAAATTACACACCTGTAGTATTTATTAGAGTTCACGTATAATAGTCAACAAAACCAGATTAACGAGTATTTGACCCCTGCCACGCCCGATGTCTTGAAGTTATATTGAAATTTCGTTAATTGGTAATTTGTAGAGCCAACATCGTCGGTGAATCACCGACAATGTACTTCCCCAGAACGAATTAATCATATAACTTTTCGCTCCCCCCTCCTAAACCAGTCAGCCGTTTGAGCTAATATTCAATAGTTTACTTACATAGGGGCTCCTAAATCCTCATACTAAATTTTGAGCTAAGCCCCCTCCCTCTGATTCCCCCTTCCCCTTCAGCCGATATCGCTGAATTTAACAGGTCATTGGTAAGTCTAAATTCGTAACTTTTCAGGGCAGCACTTTTTTTATTTTGCATTAATCGTGTAAATCCAGTTTTTGGAATAAATAAATTATGCTTGTATCATTATTAATCATATATATATTCTAAATCTATATAGTAGTGAATGAAAATGAATATTGTTAATCCTGTCTTGGATTTTCCCTTAGTTACTTAATCATTTCCCATCACTTACCTAATTATTGACTACACACCTAATTTTTATATACATTTACCTAATTATTGACTACACATCTAATTTTTATATACCTTACCTAATTATTAACCATTCTTGTTGAAATACTCGTGAATGAAGCCTCTCTAAAGTTGAGCAAGTTGATTTAACCGAAAACACCCTCTTCACTTGGAATAGTTGAATAAATGGTTAGATGTAGTTATCTCGTGAATGATTCCTCAAAGAAGTAGATTAAGTTCATTTAACCGAGAACATACACAATTTTACGAGATACCAAGAAACCCACATCTTTATAATTCCGAAAGTATTTGAGTCCTGAGCTCCCAACTTCTTCACAGTGCGCAGATGGCTTGGGAGATGATCACAGTACACTTAACTCATTTTGGCCATTTGACGACTTAACAACTTTATTTAAAAAATGATATATATGTTGTTCTTTATTTTTATTGTTTCACAATATCTCTGCAGAAAATGTAGTATCAATTGTGGTAAAGAAATTAAAGTTTAAGTGTTAATCTTAAATAAATGATAAATAAATAAAAATATAAATAATAATAATTAAATAAACAATAAGAATTAACACATTTCTTGTAGAAATTTGATCTCTTTTATTTTACTAAGTTTTGATTTCTACAGCAGTTTTTCGAAAAGGGCCCTAAAAAAGTATCAAAAGTTCAAGACGTGCAATTTTGAAGAAAGGGCACGTATATTTTAAAAAAATTTCAATTAACAAACTTTTCATTTGGATTTCTAAAGAGATGCCATCTTGTCTTCTAAATTTAGCAAAAATATAAAATCTAATCCAAAGGTTTTCAAATAATTTTACTGGGCCAACAGGGAAAATTAATAGAATAGAATTTTCGAGAACAAATATTGGGTTTATTTTCTTAAATCTACATTATTAAAATTAAAAACTAACATCGAAAAAAAAAAATCTTAAAAACTTAATTCTTAACACTAATTCAATCTTTTTGTTTTATATTTTGGGCCATTCTCTAAAATTGAGTTATATATATCTGGACATATATCCTGTACATAAAAACAAATAAAAGTACCTTGTTTTTGGATCAGTTTCACCGTCAATACACTTTTATTTAGTTCATTACAACATAAGCCTAAAACACCACTCTACATTTTCACTCAGACCGCCGCCATAGACCCCAGGCCTCGACTCTCTCGCACTAATAAAACAGCTGATGGCCGTGTTGTGTTTTTTTACTCATTTGTTTAAAAAGAAATTTGTTTTTTATATAAAAATAAATATTATTAATTTTTTTATGTTTATAATTTAATCTTTTTGATGTGTGTATTATTTTTATACATCACACAATACTTTTAGATTTGTTTCTCCTCAATTTTCACCTATATTTAAAAAAAAAAACTCCACATATCTTTTTAGTAATATTTCTGTGCAAAAAAAGATTCGAATCTAAACCATGAATACACAGAACCTCTATAATCTTAGTGGTTTTGAGGTGGAATGACCCCATTGTATTGTTTTGTAAAACAAACTTATTTTTTTCTCCCATATTTCTTTTTATTTTCTGTTTAACAATAAATATGTATTTGGTTCTTATGAAACAATATTCGATGAGAACATTTTTCATTGACTTATTGTCTAAACCTATCTATCTTTATTATTAATAAAAAATTCAACATATACAATTTTTTCACCGTTAGTTTAAAGAAATCAAGGATATGGTCTCGTTAAGTTGTGTATATATTCATGAGAACATTTTTCAATAATATTCCTATCTATATAGAATATTATACAACGTAATATTTTTTTTTTATGAGAATGTACCTTAATTTTTTCCCCTATTTTCTTTTGTCTATTATTTCTTTGTTATTTAAAAGTATGCATTTTCTGTATTTCTTAGGCTTCTCTTGGTTTCTTCTTTACAGTATTTCTTCTAGAGATGTCTTCATCTTGGCTTGATAATATTTCGGGACACTTTCATGTCCTCTCTGCATACACATACTTTTTCAGTTCCCAAATCGCGTTTATTTTATAGTGATTTATATTTTAAAAATTATTTTCATTATGTAAAATGAAGTAATGTAATCTCGGAAATTTCAGGTTTTCCGATTCCAAAAATGAAAAAAAAATAAGGCTCTTTGTGTGAAGTCTGTGAACATAACACCCGATTACACCGTATCACACCGTATCGACACGAAATTTTATAGTAAATTCACTAATAACAATCACTATTTATAAAATTGAAATATGACGTATAACTTTGAAAGGAGCATCATTGTCATTCGATTTTATTTATTTTATATTGTCTTATGTCTTATTTATTTAGAGTTTGTGTTATCTTATCATTTATTTATTGACAGTTCGATTAATTAGAATATATTTATTTTAATTAGAAATTATTTTACTTCCTCAGCTATACGAAGTTTAAGGGAAGTTATGTAATCGGTCAAAAATTCGATGCGGAGTTTTCAATGGAATTTTGTGTCGATCTATAGATTAGAAATATGAAAAAAAAATGTCTGTCTATGAACACAATAACTCGTGTTAGAATGGATGTATCGACACGACATTGTATATGTGTGACCAAAACCCCATTAGGACAACACCAATCGATTTTCAGCTAAATTAGCCAACGGGGAGGGGGGGATTAGTGGGAGGCTTAGCTCAAAAACTCTAATAACTGCCGCTGTAATGAATATATCGACACCAAATTTCATATGTAAATTTAAAATCCTATAAAGACAACATCTATTAATTTTCAGCGGGATCAGCCGAAGGGAAGGAGGGGATCAGAGGGGGGGCTCAACACAAAAATCCCAGTAGTTGCCGATGTAATGAATCCTCACAAAATTTAGTATGATGAGAAGCCACGATAATTGCCAAATATCGAGTTTTAGCCCAAACAATCGATTGGTCAGCCGCTGATCCACTGACGATTTTTTTTTTGTTTTACTTCAGGTATCAGGGAAGTTATGTAATCGATCAGATATTCTGTCTATGTTGTTTTTACTATTTCACATCCTGTTTTTCTATCTGATGAATATGACCATGAGAAGTGGAATCCGCTAACGTTTCACAACTTCCACTTATTTTTTTCTTAGATAAATTTACTATTTTTACCTCAAATAAATGTTTACCGCAGTTTCTCGGGCTATTCAAGACTTATGAGGCCACCCTCAACTAATATTTGAATATATAAACTCTTGGTAGTAAGTACGTGTACACTTAGTGTAAAGCTCAATCCACTGTGTGAAGCTCCGTTCAATCTCTATCGATCCATTCTGCCAAGCCGAACGACTGCTTCAACCAATGCCGTGTCACTGACCGCTCCGAGAAAACCTTACATTGTGTCTCCCCCTCCAGTATCTACTGCTGGGATCTAGCTCAGGATTTTCTTCTTTTTCTTCAGATCTTTCTTGACCTGCATTCTTCTGTAACATGTCTGTCTATCTGTGCAATATTTCTGCACTTTTACCCTAATATATTGTCAAAGACTTCCTTTCTTCTGAGTTTGCATGCGCCTTAATAAATAATACACACTACGATGCATAATTCTTTATTTACTAGTTTCCAATTGTACATACTCAATGACCTGGCCAATACAAAAAAAAAACTTGACAAACTCAAAATGTAAGGAGACAATACAAATGTTCTATAATAAATAAATTTATTTTTCTGTTTACATCAATTGACTTTGATAGCTCTCTATCGCTATGATTTATTCGAAATAACTGATTTGTCAAGATATTTTATCTGTCTCAATTCATTTTATCTTGTGTGGCAAACAAAAAAAATAACATGTTATAGTAAAGGTTAGGTTAGGTTTTATGACTCATGCTCGGGCTTTAACTACGAGGTTATATCGCCTACTACCAGAGCGCTCTTTCGTCACTCTGGTGGACATGAGCCCGACTCTACTGTGGGAGCCCTAAATTTTTAATCACCTAGGGCAGGGATCTTTAACGAGTACCTGACATCTTACAGGCTCGGGACCGTCGCTTAACGTCCCATCCGAAGGACGGCGTGCTTAAGTTTATTTTACCTCCCAGATAAAATAAACTAAGGGCCTCGGTCGGGTTACGAACCCACGACCTTGAGCTCAGAAGACAAGCACGCATACCACTGAGCTACCGGCGCATTTAAACTATTTTCGTGATGATCTCTGCGTATGTGCAGAGGCGGATTTAAGTTACATTGCGCCCTAGGCCCATTCCGATTTGACACCCTGCTTGCTTTTTGTTAATATGATAATAAAAGTATGAGAAATATATTTTATTCTTTGATTATTTAACCAAGTTTATGACCTAGACAAAACTCATTCCAAGTAAAAGTTGTAGAGAAGGCCGAAATACATATTTTATATGAAATACGATTTTTGCAGGTCGAAAACTGTCCTGAAATGTATTTTTGAAACACATATTTTTTTATGTTTCCTTTATTTACCCGAAAACGGTTAGTCCTATGGTAAAATTAATTAATTCCATTCGCTAATATGTCTCTGATTTGAGATAGGTTAAATACCACCAAGGTAAAGCAGGCCCTAGACTATCAATCCGCTTGATCAAAACAGCGCGTCAAGTGATGGTGTCAAGCGTGATTGATAATCTAGGAACCCGTTTGACGCTTGAGTCAAGCCTTGACGTTTGAATGACTCAAGCGGCTGGGCGGAGCGCTTGATAGTCTAGAGCAATTTCGATCAAGCATTGCGTCAGTCACCTGCTTGACACCAACGATGGAGGGTCGCCCGTTCGATTCCGAAGGTTCGGACGTCGTAGATAATAATGCTGATCGAGAATTTATTAGCCTCCTCATTGATTCCTTCGACCAACGTCGTTTCCTCTGGGTTTTTTTTTGCGCTTGAGAGCAACAAGTGTCAAGATGAGAAACCCCAAATCCTGTTTCGAAACCATGGTATCTACACAACACCGATGTCACTACAGTTCAGGAGGAGTAGTTCACTAGTCGAAAACTCCGCTACAAATGAATGTTGATGAAAATATTGATGGGATGCTTGATGCGCCCCAAGCGCGTGTCAATCAGCTGGACGCGCTGTTTTGATCAAACGGATTTTTTTTTTTTTTTTTTTCTTTTGGATTGGGCTCGGCAGACACCACACTAGCCATCAATGTGTTATTTTAGTCATATTTACGACATCCATGGCCCCGGGAGGGAGTTCTATCTACGAAATAAAACTCACTCCCGGACAGGATTCGAACCCGCAAACCATGGTGAGACCATGCGACCAAAGCCCAACGCTCTAGCCCGCACGGCCACCATGGCTCCCATGAAGCTTACTGATAGTGTAGGCCCTGTTTTAGAGTGCCTCAAATAATTAAAAATAAATTTCCTATGGAAATATTTCAAAATAACGAATTATAAAATATGTTTCTATTATTATTAGTTTTTATGAAAAATTATAAGAATTGAGAAAAATAATGAAATATATGTGTTGTGGCCATTAACGGACATTTTTATACGGTTCACTCTCTCCCAATCCCCCTTCTCAAATCATTTCATACTGTCATTACAGAATATAAGAATGTCACTCTCAGAATTACGCTGTGCAATGAAACAAAACTGCTGATGCCAACTCATTACCTTCATATACCCTGTAATGCCAGTATGAAAGATTTTGAGAAGGGGAAGAGAGAATGATCTGTAAACGTGGTTCATAAGTAACATTAAATATTATTTTCTCCATAAACAAAGATTAAGTTAATATAAAGGAAATATTGAGATAGCCAAAACCCAAGATTTCAATTAACTAATTCAATGCCTCTCTGAATCGGAATCATTGTTATTTCGCGTCAATAGCTGCGGCTATGAGTGACGTGACGACGTCTTATTATAGGTCACCCTAACCACGACTTTCTACTACTAATTTGTAGTTAATTACCTTCTATATTTTAAAATAATAAACTCTTAGGAAAAATAGAACACAAAATGTACCCTTCTAGCTTTCAATACTACTTTCCCGTAGTCAAAAAATGTTTAAAATAATTCAATGTTGAATTACTACTGGAATATATTATCTGGAGTTACTACTGGAATATATTATCTGGAGTTACTACTGGAATATATTATCTGGAGTTACTACTGGAATATATTATCTGGAGTTACTACTGGAATATATTATCTGGAGTTACTACTGGAATATATTATCTGGAGTTACTACTGGAATATATTATCTGGAGTTACTACTGGAATATATTATCTGGAGTTACTACTGGAATATATTATCTGGAGTTACTACTGGAATATATTATCTGGAGTTACTACTGGAATATATTATCTGGAGTTACTACTGGAATATATTATCTGGAGTTACTACTGGAATATATTATCTGGAGTTACTACTGGAATATATTATCTGGAGTTACTACTGGAATATATTATCTGGAGTTACTACTGGAATTTCATGTTTTCAACCCTATGTTTCAAAAATGAAAAGAAAAAAAAAATCATGTTTGATCTGTGATCACGATAATTCCCGATAGAATGAAAGTATCGACACGAAATTAAGTATGAGAATCCAGAAATCTCTGTGGTTAACTATTGGTCTACTCAAAAATCTCCGGAGTAGAGGAAGAGTTTAACAAAAAAACTTTAATAACTACTGTTGTAATAAATACTTCATATGGTAAATTAAAGCCTACTTAGGACGTCACCTATTGATTTTCAACCAAATCGGCCGAAGGGGAAAGGGGATTAGGGGGCTCAACTAAAAAATCCCAATAACTGCTGATGTAATGAATGTATAAACAGGAAATTTTGTATTTAAATCCAAAACCCTATTAGAACGACTCCTATTTATTTTCCGCGAGATGAGCAGAAAGGAAAGGGGTGATCAGAGATGGGGGCTCAACTTAAAAACTCTTGTTTACTGGCGATTCAATGAATGTATCGACACATTGTTTACTTTCCCTGGCGCTACGGTCCTTGTAGAACCTGGGCCTCTGCAACGATCTTCCGCCATTCTTTTCTATCCTCGGCCTACCGTCGGCATCTTCTCACACCTCTACCTCTTCTTCTTTGTCCTCCCGGGTGTCCCTCCAGTATCCTCCTCGGCAATCTGACTGGCTTCATCTTCTGTAAATGCCCCAGCCATCGCAGCCTCCCCTGCTTCACGAAGGCCACCAGGTCCGGGCTCTTATACAGGTCCCTTAGCTCTCCGTTGGACCGTATCCTCCATCTATCCCCCTGGATCGATAATGTATTTAAATGATTAAGTCACGCTGGGGAAGTACATTGCCGGTGATTTATCGACGTCTTTTTTTTCTCGATGTGGTCCTATGTGCCATATGGTTGGTTGATGGGATCTCCTGCCGGCCATATGTCCGTTCTGAATTTACTATTCTACTTCCCCGATCTCGTGTCTCCTTGAAGCTCTGGTGACCAGCCATCTGTAGAGTTTTGAATCAGGAGGTCATCAAACAATTTCTAACCGATTACATAACTCTCCCTATTCTTCGTATAACTGGGGCTGTAAAAATCAGTATTTATCTTCAAAAAGAATTCAGTAGACGCTAAATTTGCGACTCGCTAACGGATTCTACTTTCATGGTCATATTCATCAGATAAAAAAACAGGATGTGAAACTCAATATTTACTAATTAACAGAAGTTGTTCATACACGCGTAAGAAGCTACAGAAAAACATGAAACTATAGTGAAAACAACTCAGAGATAGCGTGCTTGCTTACTGAGCTCAAGATCGCGGGTTCGAAACCCGGCCGAGGCTTTTAGGTTTTTTCTCTGGGTCAAAACAAACATTGTAAAATTATTAAGTGTCGTCCTTATGGGGTTTTGAATCTACATATGAAATGTTGTGTCGATACATTGATTACAACGGCAGTTACTAGAGTTTTTGAGTTAAGCCTCTCCCCTAAACCCCTCCTCTCCTTAGGGTGATTTGGCTGAAAATTGCTAAGTGTTGTCCTTATAGGGTGTTGGTCACACATATAAAATTTCGTTTCGATACATTCATTCTATCGGGAGTTATCGTGTTCACAGACATAGAGAAAGACATTTTTTTTTTTCATTTTTGGAAACTAGAGGTCGGAAAACATTCAATTCCGTTGAAAAACCGCATCGAATTCTTACCGATTACATAACTTCTCCTATACTTCGTATAGCTGGGGAAGTAAAACTAGAAATGTTTAATTCACTTGCTTTCTTCATGAGACATCAAAATAGCAAGACTGGAAAAAGACGTTTTTTCTCATCGTTCAATACGCCAGTCATCAATATATAAATAGAGGGCGCCGGTAGCTCAGTGGTATGCGAGCTTGTCTTCTGAGCTCAAGATCGTGGGTTCGAAACCCGACCGAGGCCCTTAGTTTATTTTATCTGGGAAGTAGAATAAACTTAAGCACGCCGTCTTTCGGATGGGACACTAAGCGATGATCCCGAGCCTGTACGATGTCAGGTACTCGTTAAAGCCCCTACCCTAAGTGAATAAAAATTTATTGTAGGCAAAATTTAGGACTCCCACAGTAGAGTCGGACTCATATCCACCAGAGTGACGAAAGAGCGCTCTGGTAGTAGGCGATATGACCTCGTAGTTAAAGCCCGGGCATGAGTCATAAAAACCTAAACCTAATAAATAAATAAAATAGAACAAACTTGGTTTTTTGAAATGTCGTCTATTCCAACAGAGATGTTTACACAAGCTACCAGTCTCGGCAATATACCATCGTCAGCTTTAGTTATAAACATAACAAAACTGATACTTAACATTTTTGAAATGTCGTCTATTCCAACAGAGATGTTTACACAAGCTACCAGTCTCGGCAATATACCATCGTCAGCTTTAGTTATAAACATAATAAAACTGATACTTAACATTTTTGAAATGTCGTCTATTCCAACAGAGATGTTTACACAAGCTACCAGTCTCGGCAATATACCATCGTCAGCTTTAGTTATAAACATAACAAAACTGATACTTAACATTTTTGAAATGTCGTCTATTCCAACAGAGATGTTTACACAAGCTACCAGTCTCGGCAATATACCATCGTCAGCTTTAGTTATAAACATAACAAAACTGATACTTAACATTTTTGAAATGTCGTCTATTCCAACAGAGATGTTTACACAAGCTACCAGTCTCGGCAATATACCATCGTCAGCTTTAGTTATAAACATAACAAAACTGATACTTAACATTTTTGAAATGTCGTCTATTCCAACAGAGATGTTTACACAAGCTACCAGTCTCGGCAATATACCATCGTCAGCTTTAGTTATAAACATAATAAAACTGATACTTAACATTTTTGAAATGTCGTCTATTCCAACAGAGATGTTTACACAAGCTACCAGTCTCGGCAATATACCATCGTCAGCTTTAGTTATAAACATAACAAAACTGATACTTAACATTTTTGAAATGTCGTCTATTCCAACAGAGATGTTTACACAAGCTACCAGTCTCGGCAATATACCATCGTCAGCTTTAGTTATAAACATAATAAAACTGATACTTAACATTTTTGAAATGTCGTCTATTCCAACAGAGATGTTTACACAAGCTACCAGTCTCGGCAATATACCATCGTCAGCTTTAGTTATAAACATAACAAAACTGATACTTAACATTTTTGCTGAGATATTTATATATTTTCTGAAATAGACAATATTTTTTACAAAACATACCTTTTTTCTTTATTTTTTGGAACAAAACTGACTTTGCAGCACATCATATACAGTAGACTCTCCCTTATCCGGCGTTCTGTTAACCGGCGCGCTCCCTTACCCGGCGCTCGCAAAATAATATCAAATTTGTTAAACTAAAATTAACATTCAATTATTATCAATTATAGGTTAGGTTAGGTTAGGTTTTATGACTCATGCCCGGGCTTTTAACTACGAGGTCATATCGCCTACTACCAGAGCGCTCTATCGTCACTCTGGTGGACATGAGCCCGACTCTACTGTGGGAGTCCTAAATTTTGCCTACCCTAAATTTTTATTCACCTAGGGCAGCGGTCTTAAACGAGTACCTGACATCGTACAGGCTCGGGACCATCGCTTAACGTCCCATCCGAAGGACGGCGTGCTTAAGTTTATTTTACCTCCCAGATAAAATAAACTAAGGGCCTCGGTCGGGCTACGAACCCACAACCTTGAGCTCAGAAGTCAAGCACGCATACCACTGAGCTACCGGCGCCCTCATTATCAATTATATGAGCCACGTGTATTTACGAGCACATAATAATTCCGTAACTCACAAATCTTTTATGTATTTTTATTGTACATACATATGTACATTGTATTTTTTTACCGATTTTTTTAATAAATAATATTTTTAAAATTTTAGATGTTGTTTTAAATAAACTGTTTTTAAAAATTGTTTTAAACGCAGATTTCAAAATATCTTTTTAATGCTTCGATAAATGTACATACATATGTACGTACATATAATAAATCAATGTTCAGTATGTACATATTTGTCAATTTAATAAATGATATCAAAATACATACTGTTTCATTCCTCAGCTCACCTAAAAAAACTTTTTTTTATGCTTTAATTGATATATTTTTTCTCATTAATTGATGATTTCCGTTATCCGGTGTTTTCTGTTGTCCGGCGTCACGTCGGTCCCGGCAACGCCGGATAAGGGAGAGTCTACTGTATATACCATATACCTTCGATTTTTCGTCACAGTTTCATGAGATTACTACAATTAGAATTTTTTCGTTTTTTTTTTTTTGAAGGGATGCTAGCTGTTTCCTTATAAAACCTTGACAGTTGATGAAAATAAATAATTTATTAAATAAAAAGTTGTGTATTTTTGATGTATTAAAAAGAGGTTGAAGGATAATTTTAAATCCAGAAAAAATTGAAGGACAAACCTAATGTAAACGGCTTATGACACAGCTGAAGCGTAGGCAGAACATGTGAGTCGTCTAGTTGCGGAACCAGACAAATGCAGTTTTTAAGAGAATCACCAGATATATACTTCCCCAGCACATTTTCTTTTAGTAAGTTTTCAAAGTTTTGCAACTTTTCTTAAAAACATTTTTACCGTACTTTCTCGGGATGTACGAGACTCATTAGTGCTAATATTTGAATATATAAACCTCTAAACCAATGTTATTTATTTATTTTTATGTACTTTAATATTATTAATACTATTATGTATATTTTTTATTATGTTTAAAAAAATTATAAACAAAATGGAGGGGATGGACCAATCGACCCCCTCACTGACTATGTACTTGAGTACCTACGTGACAAGGTTCTGTCGGAGAAGAAATATTTTCGTCTCCACAGAAACACTTTTTTAAATTTGATTGGCTTATGAGTTACGTCTTATATTTAATAATTTTTGTAACTTAAAATTTTATTACTACACATCAATGAGTAACTTTAAAAAAAAAAAGTGAGGTTTTTTCAATATAAAAAATGTTTTATTTCATAATTTTTATTTTTTTTGATAAATTAATTATACAATTTTTGAGAAAAATTCTTTAAAAATTACAATTTTATAATATACATAATCTATATAATAATATTATGTTAATTGGTTGCATTGTTGATTATATTGTATGTACTATTTAAAGGGTCAGAGGATGGTGTAACAACCGAAAGCGCTCACCCTAAATATATATACTGTGTGGGAAAATATTATATCTTTTCTTTTCCTAATTTTCTAATGGGCCGTAGTGGCGTAGGGCTTTGGTTGCACGAAATCACTACGGACGCGGGTTCGAATCCCGCCCCGGAGAGAATTTTATTTCACAGATAATACTTCTCTCCTGGGTAAATAACCCCGATAATTTAGCCCTCCTTCCCTCTCTGTGGTGCCAAAATAAATATGGGCTACACTCTCCCGCCCTATAACAGCCCTAAGGAACGAATTCGCAAAAAAAAAATAAGTTAAAAAAATAAAAAAATTTTAGTTGTCCGCGTGTTATTTCCAAACAGCAGTAGAGAATAGACTGACCTTAGACTCTAGATAACCTCCTTCTTATCAGATCTGCTCCTCTGTTATTACCTGCTATATATATCTTGATAGTTCCTAGAGAATGAATGACTTCTGATAGTATCCGCTTCTGGTACCAAAAGTGCATATAATAACTACGTTGCATAATACTTGAATGTAGCATGAGAACCATTGCAATTTCAACACTATTTCATTACTACATATCAATGATTAATGTTCTGAAACTTCAATATGATTGCATCTTAATTTGGTAATATTGTGAAGTTCTCGTGCACATAGTACATATATCTTGATAATTTCCCTTTCAACAATACTAGTCATAATTATGCCACCAAGAAGAAAAAATAATTTCAAATAACTAAACATTATTTCTGTTTTTTGTCAACTTTTTTAATATTCTTCCTCACTTCTTGAAAGCAATAGAAACTGTAAAAAACATTACTTTTTGGGTTGTGTAAGGAGATTCTTAATTCATAAATAATATATTATTATAGCTCACTTCTCCCATTTATTTTTTGTCTAATAGCAATAACAAACATTTCGAGAAGCACTCCCATCGTCAGTATCTAGATGTGTTCTTTAGGTTAACTATTCCTTCTGTCAATCAGAATCTTCCTTTTATAGAACATATTGAGTCGCTTTCTATATTTAAACACCTCGTCAAAACTTTAAATTTTTAATTCTACTCAACTTCAAAAATGTTCATGTTACAGGAAGTAATCTTATTCGAGGTGGGTGGCGCCATTATGGCCACCCAGTGGGAATTGCATAAAAAAAATGGCCCTTATGCTCTCCATATTTCAGTCCATCTTCATGGATTTAATTGTTAATTTAATACTAGTAGTATTACCCAGCGTTGCACGGGGAGTGCTTTAATATACTTCTCATGCGAATCCTAGACAATTCTTCGATAATACATTCATGTCGTTGCAATTTTCAATCATTCACATGGAAATGAGGCATATAGTCCTTCAAATCCCGGGAAAGGTCAATGTAGTTTTTTTGTTTTGGTAGGAATACATTTTTGCCCGAGCAGCTGTGGTCATCGTAGCTAGTAATTGCGAAGCGGTGATCACCCTTGCTAGTATTTTCCAGGCAACAGTGGACGAACCAGATAGTACGGGATGAGGAACGCTGGGCACCACTGCTAGTACATGCCTTTCTACGCCGGACATTCAAGTTAGTAGATGCATAGAAACGCTCGTGACCACAGCTAGTATTTGTCGAGCAACGGTGGACACCCTAGCTAGTAAGTGATGACCGCTGGGCACCATAGGAAGCAACGGAGTCGGGCCCATGTCCACCAGAGCGACGAAAGAGCACTCAGGTAGTAGTTAAAGCCCGGGCATGAGTTATAATAATAAACATTGATTGCTTAGATCCCTGGGTGTTCATACCAGCCTCAGTATATCTATAACTTGGTCTAGAACCATCCTATGCGGTTGTAATGAATGTATTGATACGAATTTTCACACGTAATAGATTATAATTCGTGCTGGGGAATTTAATAGGCAGTGATTCACCGACGACTGTTTTTTTTCTTTATTTTTGGAAAATCAGGAGTTTGGAAAACACTAAAATTCCGGTGAAAATTCAACATCTAAATTCAGACTGATTACGTAACTTCCCATATACTTCGTATATAAGGGAGTAAAAAAGTTACTGTATATAGTTACTGTATAATAATAATTTATTAATAATAATAATAAATGTTGTTAATAAACATCTTTATCCATCTATGACATTTATTCTAAGCCAAAAAAAAGCTTTTTCGCGGGCGGACTAACTCCTAAAAATTGTATTGGCATCTAAGCCTGCCTAGTATACGATTTATTGAACCTGTACTCTATGCGTGTTATGGTTTTGAATTCCATGTTACAGTTCAATTGAGAGACCTGAAGGTTTATTTCCTCTTGGCTGCCTGCACTGGAAAGGTGGTGGTTTGGTGTTTCGGAGAAGGTACAATTGCCAGGATGGTCAGGTCCGTCCTTGAGTGAGTCAGACGGGAGCAGACCACCAGACAGACCAGATACAGTCGGGTCCTCTGTGATTAGTGGTCGGTGAAAGTCTTCCTTCCTGACCCACCTTCCATGTCTCCCAACCATCGTTCTCTTCTGTTCAATGAGGTCCCTTCATGGCTTATGTATCCTTGCTCAAGGACGTGATCCAGCTCTGGAAAACTATATCCATCCTCGATTAATTGGGCTAAACGCTGACAACATACATAATAAACAGTCATTCGGAAGGGGCATTAAGGGATGGTCTCGAGTATGTACTATGTCATATACTCATTAAAGGTACGTAGCTAAACCGGGGTAGGCAAAAATCAGGAGTCCCACAGTAGAGTCAGGCTCATACCCACCAGTGCTCTGGTAGTAGGCGATATGACCTCGTAGTTAAAGCCCGTGGAGGAGTCACAATAACTAACATAAATAGTAGGCCTGACCAGGACTGGACTAGAACCAGACTAGTGGTCCGTCCCAACTGTCTTCCCAAGGTTACTATGTCCCTGCTTACATTTTTTTTTCTTCGCAGAGGTCCTCCATAAAGCTTATAGTTATATACTATTTACTGATATTTGTTGATTTATCTATACACATATGTATTTTTTTTTTTTTGTATGTTTCTCTCTTTTTCTTTTTTCTTCTACATTTCGCTGTTTGAGTTGTATTATCGCATCGATATATCCTGAAAGATGATTTATCTTAAAGAAATACGAATACAAAGTATTTATAATTAAAAATATAGATAGTACCTATTGTATTAAAAATTTGATATTCATAACATTCTATTATTCAAATTTTAAAAAATATATGTATTATCATTATTCATTATATATGTGTTTCTCTTCCAAGATTTAATATTTGTTATTGTATATAATCTATAAGCTCAAAATTGTATGACATATCCAATTATTATGTTATGTTTCAACGGAAATAAATATTATTATAATTAAATATGATTATACGGTCTATAAGCCATCCTAGGAAGGTGGTTGGTAATTCACACATATAGAAAGATAAGCTAAAGCTAAGATGCTGAGCTAAGCTAATTTAAAAATAAAAATCGCTGTGATACATCTGAATGGATCTGTTTCCACAAAGCTAGTTCGATTCGAAGCTAAATTAACTCGAGGTTGACTCGCGAGCGATTTTTGGGAAAATTAACTAGGCTCTGAAACATGGGTTCCCCGTTTCACACCGGAATTTCATATTTTCTGACGCCCTAAATTCAAAAATAAAAAAACAAAACATTATATGTGTGAATAAAACAAACTTATTTTTTGAAATATTGTCTATTCCACTAAAGATATATATACATATAACTACCGGTTTCGACTTTATACCATCGTCAGGTCTAGTTATGAACTAAGTCAGTGTGCAGAGAGCGACCCTTCAAATACATCTCAGGTCAAAGGGTGCTATTAAAACTTGGGAGTCCCCCGGCTGTACCGTTAGCTAACTCATGAAATATTTCTTAACAAAACCTAGTTCTAAATTTACATAAAACAATATCACTAGACTAATACGGGGAAAATAACAAATAAATAAGAACAAATACAAGTAAATAATTATATGTGTATCTAGAACCTCATGAGGACGACACCTATTGATTTTTAGCTAAATCCGACGAAAGGTATGAGGGGAGATGGGGTCTTACCTAAAAAACACAACTTACCAAGCACAGCTCAGCAAGTACAACTTACCAAGCACAGCTCAGCGTACAACTTAGCATACCATGGCTTAGCTTTCCGGCGGTAGATCGTAAGCCAGGGACGACACCTCCTAGCAGTATTGTCTTATCTCGATCTTGAAGACTCGACTTCACAGTTCGATATATCGATAGAAAGGTAATTTTAATAATGTATTTCTCTTTCCCCAGTTTCCTACTTAACTTTCCTAACCACTTAACCAGTAACGGTGACGACTTGTGGCAATAATAATTTCTCATGATCTAGATACAAAGATCGTTCTGTCTGCAATTTCTAAGTTATTTTTGTGTCTTGACTTTGTTCTTACATTCTTATAGATTTTATATTTGCATTTGGGGGGAGGGAGAGGGGGGGGAGTGGACGGTTCAAGCGGTGCAAATTCATGAGCAGGCCGCCCTTCGGAGGGGACGGAAAATGGCAGTCCTGAGCCTGTGCAACATCAGGAACTCGTTAAAGACCCCTTTACCACAAGGGATTAAAAATGTACGGTAGGCAAAATGTAGGACTCCCACAGGAGAGTTGGGCTCTTGTCCACCAGAGCGACGAAAGAGTAGCGTATCGACTACTCGTAGTTAAAGCCCGGGCATGAGTCACCATAACTAACTAACATTGGATGCTTAGATCCCTGGGTGTTCATACCAGCCTCAGTATGTCTGTAACCATCCTAACGTTTCCATTTTCATTTTACTTATTTATTATTTTTCTTATTCCGTAACAATAAAATATGCACTGCAGGGAAAGTTCTGATCATAAATCGGAGAGTAAGAAAAATAAATAAAATTATTAAAATAAGAAGAAATAGAGTATAATATATAATAGAGTCTCTGAGGAGTGGAAAATATCTTTCTTTATGTAATTTCGAGTGCTTTCGTAGAGTGAAATCTATGTCTCCATCGCCACAAAACAAAAAATGTTTCAGATTCAAGAGGATTATGTTACTTCCTCGGTTATAAAAAATGTATCAGAATTTATGTAATCGTCCAGAAAACCAATGACGACATTTCAATAGAATTTCATGTTTTTCGATCCCAAACGTCGTCCGTGAATCACCTCCAATTACTTCCCCAGAACAAATTAATCAATTAAGTTGTCGCTCTCCCTCTAAAACCAAAGGACCGTTTGGGCTAAGGGCGCCGGTAGCTCAGTGGTATGCGTGCTTGTCTTCTGAGCTCAAGAACGTGGGTTTGAAACCCGGCCGAGGCCCTTAGTTTATTTTATCTGGGAAGTAAAATAAACTTAAGCACGCCGTCCTTCGGATGGGACGTTAAGCGATGGTCCCGAGCCTGTACGATGTCAGGTACTCGTTAAAGACCCCTACCCTAGGTGAATAAAAATTTAAGGTAGGGAAAATTCAGGATTCCCACAGTAGAGTCGGGCTCATGTCCACCAGAGTGACGAAAGAGCACTCTGGTAGTAGGCGCCTCGTAGTTAAAGCCCGGGCATGAGTCATAAAACCTTACCTAACTGTTTGGGCTACAAATCAAAAATTCGCTTACAAAGTGGCTTCTGAATGCTCATACTAAATTTTGCGTCGATACACATTCATTAGATCTCGGCATTTATTCGACTTTCAACTACAATGTCATATCGCCTACTACCAGAGCGCTCATTTTTCACGATGGTGGACATACGACTCCTAAATTTTGTCTACCCAAGTTTATTGACCTAGGTAAGGTGTCATTAACGAGTAACATACATCACACAGACTCGGGACCATCCCTTAACGTCCTAACCGAAGGCACCCAACAGAAAGACAAGAACAATTCATATATCTAATAGAAATAAAAGACGTTGTCTTCCCACTGTTTTATTTTACACCAGAACCGGTTTTCGACGCAACAGCGTCATCATCAGTGGTTCATCTATCATAGAATAACAAAAAATACATAAATAATAAAAAGTATAAATAATTCCTAAAGCATCAGGGTACAGAGTAAGGCATTATTTATACTTTTTATTATTTGTATATTTTTTGTTATTCTATGATAGATGAACCACTGATGATGACGCTGTTGCGTCGAAAACCGGTTCTGGTGTAAAATAAAACAGTGGGAAGACAACGTCTTTTATTTCTATTAGAAATCTCTTCCCACAACATCTTACTATCACATATGAATTCGTATATCCTTTTAACCGTTATTGAAAGATTAAAGTTTTCGCTAAAAAAAAAATGGCTTCTAACTTCTAACTTACATAACGTTGATTTTTTCCAATGATGAATGAAATGTCCCAAACTATTGTCAAAAATAAAAAAAAATAAAAATAAGACACTTCTGGAAAAAAATGCCGAAAAAAAGAACATAGTAACATCCCAGAGAAGTTTAAGAAACACTATTACACATATCTTCAACTATACTTTGTATATGTGTGTGTGTGTGTGTCTGTGAACTGGGCAACTCTCGATAAAATGAATGTATCGATACGAAATTTTATATGTGTATCCAGAACTCTGTAAGGACGACATCTACTGATTTTTTCAGGTATGTCAGCCAACGGGACAGGGGAATTAGGGGGAGAGTTATCACAAAAACGCTAATAATTGCCGTTGTAATCAATGTATTGACATGAAATTTTATATGTGTGACCGAAGCCCTATAAACACAACACATATTGCTTTTCAGCCAAATCGGACAAAGAGAAGCGAGGACCGGAGAAGAGGCTCAACTCAAATACCGTAATGAATGTATCGACACGCAATTTATATGAGGATTCAGAAGCCACTATGTAAGTCAAATATTGAGTTTTAGCTCATTTAATGGCTTTGGAGGGAAAATGTAATTGATTAATTCGCGCTGGGGAAGTACATAGACAGTGAATCACCTACTTTTTTAATAATATTATGATAATGTAGGTGAAAGTTTGTGCATTGAAAACAGTTTATAAATCAGGATGATGAACCGAGAAAACTGTAACTTGTCGCTTTCACTGAGGCCGACGGCAAGGACGTCTTTCATGAGGTCTCGTCTCCCCCACCTCGGGGCTCTAGTGTTCAAATCACACATTCAAGGGCCCCATTGGTCAATATTAACAAAACATTTATGCGAATCATTTGTGTTGATATATAGAAAAACGTATTTAAAAAAAATCTTCACATTAAGGACATGAGTCGTGTTCTCGCAGAAACCTTGATTACACAAGCGGGATATGCTGTGTAGTAACACATTTAAATCACATCATTTGGTATTCATAAGATACTGTTCCTACACAACGCTGGGTAGGTCCTAAACGGTTATTAGTGAAGAATTTTATTTGACATCTGCATACAATAGTCATAAATAACAGTGATTAACTTTTCTATACTTTGATAATAGTGGCTCTCATTGCTACACTTATCTCGTTCTACTCAAGTATGGTGTGGATAATTATAATTATATTACTTTGTAATAAATAAATAAAACAAACTTATTTCTGAAATATTGTCTATTCCACTAAAGATATATATATATCTTCAGTGGAATAGACAATATTTCAAAAATAAGTTTGTTTTATTTATTTATCACAAGTTTCCACAATATGTCCGTGTTCCTCAACTTAGAAGATATTACTTTGTAACAGAAACTCCCAGGTAACAGTTACTCAATTGTAATTGGTGAATCACCGGCTATGTTCATCCCCAGAACGAATTTATCAATTAACTTTTCACACACCCTCCAAAACCAGGCGGTCGTTTGCGCTAATAATTAATAGTTTATTTAGGACCTCTAAATCCTCATAATAAATTTTGTGTCGATAGATATGGCAGTTATTAGGGTTTTTTGAGTTAAGCCCCCTCCCCTGAATCCCTCTTTCCTCCCTTCAGCCGATTTCCATGAATATTAACAGATATTTAAATAGAGGGTGATGAATATATCGACACAAAATTTAATATGAGAATTTGGAAGCCACTATGAAAGTAAAATTTTGAGTTTTAGCCCAAAAGGTGGATTGACTTTGGGGAGATGAGCCAAAACATAATTGATTAATTCGTGTAGGGGATGTACATAACCGGTGATTCACTGAATACTTTTTTTTTAAATTAGTAGTCGTAACTACTTGGTATAGCTGGGGAAATAACAGATTCAGATGAGCCTCGGCACTCCTCTTAACATTTAGACAATGTAGAAGCAACTCAAGGCCTCTCCTCTTTAGTGAACACTGTATCCTTTGTATTCTAAACCCACTCTTTTTAAAATATAATATATTTTTCAAAATACATATATCTATGGCGGTAACGTGGGAGAGTAGTTAACATTCATTGATAAGACCTTTTATCGACTCACCTTATTGAGTCACATCCATTGTATTATATTTTCTGTCTGACCTTCACTATAGTTGAGCTATACTACAATTGTTTTATTGTATGCGACATACTTTACTTCCTCAGCTATACCAAGTATAGAGGAAGTTATGTAATCGGTCAAAAATTCGATGCGGTGTTTTCAACTGAATTTCATGTTTTCCTCCTGATTCCAAAAATGAAAAAAACAAATGTCTGCCTGTTCACGATAACTCCCGATAGAATGAATATATCGACACGAAATTTTGTATTTGTATCCAGGACCCTCCAAGGACGACAAAGTGTTGATTTTATTGGCCAAAGTAAAGAAGGGGATTAGAAGGGAGGCTAAACACGAAAACGCTAATAATTGCCGATGTAATGAATGTATTGACACGAAATTTCATATGCAAATTTAAAGTCAAATACCTATTAATTTTGAGCAGAATCAGCCATGGAGAGAGGTGCGCAAGTAAAAATTCCATATAACTGCCGATGTAATGAATGTATAGACACAACATTTAGTATGAGGATTCAGAACCCAAATTTTGCGTTTTAGCCCAAACGGTCGATTGACTTTGCAGGAAGAGCGAATACAGAATTGATTAATTTGATTGAATGCGATGGAAGTTCATTTAGGTTATGTCTGAGCGTCATAAAGTAGGTTTCAGAACTACATTTTGGGTTGGTTTTTGATAATTGTATTTAATATAAATGTGTCTTTCTGTTTGAAGAAAGGTTTCATAAATATAAGCTGTATCTTTTAAAATGTATTTAGACCCCGAAGTAAAGAAGACCGTGAAACGTGTAACCCTATTGAAAACTCGATCTCGGATTTTCGCATTTCGGATTAGTAGTTTAGTAGTACAAGTAAAATAAAAATCTAAAGGTCCTAAGAAATATATATGTGACAAATAAAGTCTGTAATAATAAATATAAGAATACTCAAGACGGCCGAGGCACTTAGTTTATTTCTGGGAGGTCAAATACACTTAAGCATGCCGTCCTTCGGATGGGACGTTAAGCTATGGTCTCGAGCCTGTACGATGTCAGGTATCCTACCGTAGGTAATTAAAATTTAGGGTAGACAAAATTTAGGACTCCCATAGTGGAGTCGGGCATGACACCAGAGAGACGAAAGAGCGCTCTGGTAGTAGGCTATATGACCTCGTAGTTAAAGCTCGGGCACGAGTCATAAAACCTAACCTAACCTATAAGGTAATGTCAAGTTATAACGTTCATGTCCAATCACAGGTTTGTCAATTGGGTTCATTTTAGAAAAATTGATGTGTGGTGTTATTTCCCGTCTGATTTCGGTCAAAATTTAATCAGCACTAAACTGGTCCATATGACATCATATTAAATTTCAAGTTTCTGAGTTGGAGTGCTCAAAACGTTCCAGTCACATACAAATAAACACACTCAGAAACAAACATCATCGCGAAAATTGTCAAAACGGGTTCAGGAGACCTTGAAACGTCTAAAGAGCTTTCTTATACCTTTCTTATGCCTCCCGGTAGAACCGCCAATAGTCTGTAGAAGGACCAGGAGACAAAGGTCTAGTTATGCACTCAAGTAGATGCTACGTTGCACTTGGCTTCTTGGCCTCCCATTGCATGTCACCGTGCACCTGCAGTCTCACATTTCACATATATAGCAGTCTGGACAAGGTTGCCAACTGTAGTGGTCGAGTTACGTGACAGAATTTAATGTTTTCCGACTCCCAGATTTAAAAAATAAACCAAAAAATAATGTCAGTGAATCAAATGTACTTCCCCAGCACGAATTAATCAATTAAGTTTTCGTTCTTACTCCAAAACCAATCAATCGCTTTGGCTAAAAATCAATAGTTGACTTATCGACTTCTGAATCCACATTTTTAATGTTGTGTCATTATATCGGCAGTTATTAGGGTTTTTGGGTTTTGCCGCCATCTTCACTTTCGCCAATTTCTCTACAAATTAATATGTATCGTCCTTATGGGGATTTGAATTTAAATATGAAATTTCATGTCTATATATTCGTTACATAGGCAGTTATTAGAGTTTTGGTTGTGCCCCCCTCCCCAAAATCCCCCTTTTCAGTTAACCCGATTGGCTGATTCGGCCGAATATCAATCGGTGTCACCCTTATGTGGTTATGGACACATATACGATACCAGGAAGAAAGAAGACTTTCGAATAACTAAACATTGTTCTTCTCTTTTTGAAAAAGTATAACTCATAAAGGAATTAATTTATTTAATGTCCTTCCACTATTCTTGAAGTCAATAGATACAATAAAAAATATTTAATTTCAACTAAAAATGTTCATGTTAGAGGAAACCCTTTACACGGAAACGGAATTTTATTCTCACTGTTCAAAAAGAATAATATAATCACAATAAAGAATCGTGTTTCATATCCAAAAACATAATTTGATACAAAGCTTTCATTTTTATTTTTTGGGCAAAGTTCCTCCACACCTTCAAGGTCAGTCCAATGTATGTTATTGTTTTATTTATTCATTTATAATTTTTTATTTATTTAGACATTATATACATTCATTTATAATTGATTAATCTATATATATATATTATTTTTCATATATTGTTATAGTTACATTGTTTTCTTTCTTTTCTATATCTCGCACATTGGGCCCTCATGATTGGACGTAAGAACGTCCCGAAACATCGTTGGCATAAAAACACTTCCGGAGTTTTTTGTTTTTTTTTAAATAGTTATCAAAATTTTTATTAAATTTAAAATAGTGTCTACTTATTATAAACGTATCATGTATTAATTTTGTTTATGTACTCATATATTTTTAAGTATTTATTTGTTCAGTTTTTATTAATTTCCTTTTACTTTTTTTAATAGTTTTGTTATTACTACTAATCATAGGTGTGTTAGACTCAAGTAGTTATACATCTAATTTATAAGCTATCTTAATATATAAATTCTTTTGACGTATCCTATTACCATGTATTGGTTTAACGGAAATAAATTTATTATTATTATTATATAAAATTTCATATCGATACATTTATTCAATTGGGAGTTATCGTGTTCACAGACACAGCTTAACCGCTACAGTTGAAAATAAAATAAATAAATATCCCGTTATTTTTAATTGTATGAAGTATAGTGATTTGGTAATTCGCAGTATCGGAGTTCTGCAATCGTCTGACAGACATGGAAGACATGTTATTAGTTTGCTAAAGAACAAACTCAGCTCGTCTTGTTAAATTTAACGAGGTTCTGTAAGTTCAACCACCCCTCCATGTTGTAATTGATTTTGAAGCCATGTAAGACCAAGGTCAATGAACATACATTTTCAAACCCGTATGACTTTTTCTTAGGTTGTATAAGGTTTCTATATCATATTTATTCGTAATCTGTCCATTACGGCCACGCAAGTGTAATTCGAACTGATCTCATTAGAAAGGATTCTCTGGTAACTTGCAGAAAGCTGGTTAACTGTGATGTGAGTTGGGTTGACCACTGGGTAAAGATGAATGTAAATATCCTCATCAATTACGTTTTCGCTCTCCCTCTAAAGCCAATCTACCGTTTGAGCTACAACTCAATATTTGACTTATGTAGTAGCTTCCAAATCCTCATTTTGTGACGATACATTAATTACAGTTAGTTATTATGACTCATGCCCGGGCTTTAACTACGAGATCATATCGCCTAGCGCTCTTTCGTCACTCCGATGGACATAATACTCTACTGTGGGAGTCCTAAATTTTGCCTACTCTGAATTTTTATTCACCTAACGAGTACCTGACATCGTACAGGCTCGGGACCATCGCTTAACGTCCCATCCGAAAGACAGCGTGCTTAAGTTCATTTTACCTCCCAGATAAAATAAACTAAGGGCCTCGGCCGGGTTTCGAACCCACGATCCTGAGCTCAAAAGGCAAGTACGCATACCACTGAGCTACCGGCGCCCTCACACTAATTACATCAGCAGTTATTAGAGAAGAATTTAATTCGAGCTCCTCTTCTCTGTTCCCCTCTTCCCTTTGACCGATTTTGCGGAAAATTAATATGTGTCGTCCTTAGAGAGTTTTGAATTTACATATGAAATTTTGTGTCAATATATTTATTACAACGGCAGTTATTAAAGTTTAGGTGTTAAACCTCTCTCCTAATCCCTCTCCACTTATAGGGAAAGCAAAAATACAACTCATTCATTCGTGCTGGGGAAGTACATACCCGAAGACCTACCGCGACTCCTTTTTTCTGGGATGTAACAAAATCTTTAGCTCATCGTCCTTCGAAGTGGAACGTTAAATGGCGGTTTTGTGCCTGGACTCGTTACATCCTAAGTAACTAAACCTTTAGGAATCCCATAGTAGAGCTACCATAAAAAGAGATAGGAGCATTGAATGCTTTGGTCCCTAGGTGTCCATACCAGCCCATCCTATCTATCTAATTGAGCCTAATCTGGTTGGTCATAACTTAAATAATCTAGGAAAAAACGTGGAATTTAGGGAGGCCATGTCGCACAGAATCTTACATATCTCTAAAAACTTGTTGAAAGTCATTAGAGAGGATATAACAATATAGGAAGGATGTAGAGCCTAATTAAAGAAATAAAATGCAATCTGGTCTAGGGACTTTCCTAAGAGACGATGTCACAGTCTGGTAATCTCAGAAACTGAGGTTTGTATAAATATGACAACCTTGAAAACCTAAAAGTCTCTTTTGAACTTTGTGCTGAAGAAGGCGTAAGTCGAAACTGATACACTTTATGTATATATTTTCGTGGAATTAGGTAATAGAAAAGTTTTTTTTAAATTTATCTTATTAGCTTTTCGACACAGATCGCAGGAATGTATTTGGACATAGATCCCTCATACCGCATCCCCCTTTCCCAAAAATCCTCCAAATGGTATATATATATATATAAGGTACATACATACAAAAGGTATATACATACGATAATATCAATACAATGAAAGAAATAACTATACAATTAAATTGATTCAGACAATCATCGGGGTTACAAAAGAACGCGTCTACCCATTGGAAAAATTGTCAAATTAATTATTGACGGTAGATGCGTGACGTGAATAGAGCGGAAATATGAGTTTAGTGAGGGGGCGAACGAACGTTTACTGAGGACAAAAGTGAGGAAGTAGGCCAGAGCGACTATCTGTACAGCTATTTGATGAATCATGACCAATGTACTTCCCCCACTTGAAAATTGGTAGTGGGCCGAGTGGGTTGCAAATTTATGCTCGGTGACTGTTATCACTCTAAAACTGCTTTCTTCTTAGACTCATTTGGCTGAATGTCTACAGAAGTCCTGTTTATAGACTACTGATTCTACATACAACTATTTGATTCAATAAATTCAAACTATCGGAAGATACGCGCCTTTTCCAAACTTATAAAATAATAATATTTATTTCCGTTATTTTTCCGCGTTTTTCATTGTCAAAGGTTTTTTGCCCCAAATGGTTTTAGAGGGAGAGCAAACATTTAATTCGCGGTGGGGAAGTACATTGCCGCTGAGTCAATAACAACTTTACAACTTTTTTTTAATATTATTTTCGTTAGGGGGCCATTCATAAATTACGTAAGATTTTTTTAAAGCTAATTTGACCCCCCCCCCCCCCCCCCCCCATTGTAAGATTTCAACTACCCCTCTCTCCCCCTCCCCCCCCCCCCCCCTCCCCCCATTGTAAGATATCATAAGATTTCAACTACCCCTCTCTCCCCCCCCCCCCCCCTCCCCCATTGTAAGATATCATAAGATTTCAACTACCCCTCTCCCCCCCCCCCCCCCCTCCCCCCATTGTAAGATATCATAAGATTTCAACTACCCCTCCCCCCCCCCCCCTCCCCCTTGATAAGAAATGATCGTATTGATAAAAATACAGTTAATTAATGAATAGAATGAACCACAAAAATTATTAAGCTATTGATAATAAAATTTTAAAAAGGCTATAGAGAAATGTACAAACTACCCTGTTTAACGAAATAACCAAACATACTTGTTTTTTTCTTAGCAGCAAGTTGTTAAATTCATTAATTTTTTGAGAAACACAGGTCTCAAAAGCACTGGAGTTATTTTTAAAAGTTTCATTATGAGTTTTCCAAAACATGTTTGACTCTTCTTGACAAATCTTTGAAGTTTTACGTGGAAAAGCTTGTATCCAAGCTTTAAATAATAGTGAATGTAAATATCCAGACATGTCAGGTATAATAAATAAATGATACTAAAATTACAATTATTTTTCAAAATTCAAGCAATAGGGAAATCCCTAGTCAGCGAGACAATAGAATAAAATGTCTAGAAGTATTGAGGCCATTTCTGTAGGATTCAATACATACTGAATTTGAGAAGTAAGTACAGATGGCGATATCCAATAGCGCCATTTCTTAGGGCGAAAGTAGTAGATTTTAAATTCTAAAACTTACATAAGATCAAACTTTTTACCCCCCCCCCCCCTCCTCCTCCCCCCCTCTATAGTAAGAATTAGTAATATTGAGCTAATCCCCCCCCTCCCCCCCTAAATAAGCCTTACGTAATTTATGAATGACCCCTAGAGGTTGGACCAAGGATATATTCCACGTCCCTCGTGTTGGACATATGGAAGCAGGATCGCAGCAGGCTTTCTGTCAGCTGGCAGATATCGTCGTTAGAGAGTTATGGATTCACATATATAATTTCCTGTCGATACATTTATTCTAACGGTATTTTTTCATATTTGGAATCTAGAGGTTGGAATACTTGAAATTCTGTTGAGAACACCGCATCGAATTTCTGACCGATTACATTAACTTCCCCTATACTTCATATAGCGAGGGAAATTAAGTGCTATTCCTGATAAATGGAGTATGATATATTAATCTTTAGTATGAAATTAATAATTAATAAATAAACAATTTTGATTGATATAAAAAAATGATTGATTGTGGGGTGGATATGGCCGGACTACACATTAGTCAGCTGATGTCATTCACTAGGCAGATGGGAGTGACGCAGGATATAAATCTTCCCTCACATCTCAATATGAAGTATGTCGGTGAATCAACGCAATGTACTTCCCCAGTTCTATTTATTTTAAATTATTTGTGAAAAAAAAAAAGTTTCCATTCTGCCTCTAAACCCTTTTTATCTTTCGGCCAGTTTGTCTGAAAATTGATGGATGTATTACTCAAGGACTTTTCATATGTAAGTCCTCCCTCCTATGATAGATATTCTCTCCTCATTTTCGTCGATTTGACTTAAAATCAATAGATGCCATCCTTGTGGAATATTGAATTTATATATATATGGTCACAGGGAATAAGTTGTTAAGTCGTAAAATGGCCAAAATGAGTTAAATGTACTGAGATCATCTCCCAAGCCATCTGCGCACTGGGAAGAAGTTGGGAGGTCAGGACTCTAATACTTTCGGAATTATAAAGATGTGGGTTTCTTGGTATCTCGTAAAATTGTGTATGTTCTCGGTTAAATCAACTTAATCCACTTCTTTGAGGAATCATTCACGAGGAAACTGCATTTAACCATTTATTCAACTGTGAAAAGGATGTTTTCGGTTAAATCTACGCTCAACTTTAAAGAGGCATCATTCACGAGTATTTCAAAAAGTATGGTTAATAATTAGGTAAGTGTGGTCAATAATTAGGTAAGTGATGAAAAATGATTAGGTAACTAAGGGAAAATCAAAAAAAAGGATTAACAACATTCATTTTCATTCACTCTTATAGATTTAGAAGGTATATGATTAATAATGATGCAAACATAATTTATTTATTTCAAAAACTGGATTCACACGATCTTTGTGCGTTTCTGCTTAGAGACTCCTCTCCAGAACGTTTTATTGCGGTGCTCTTAGAGATCCCGCAGAACGGTTCCGGTCCTATAGGTCTTCTGTCAGCTCCTGTCCTGACTAGGCTATCATCCTTGTAATGACAGTCATTAGGGTGATGATATTTTAATATCATATTAGTTAGTTTGAATAAATTAAAGATCGGTTTCTAAACAATCTTCGGTAACTTAATACCAATTTCTTATTTTCCGATCCATCAAGCTGTTTGGATATCCGATATTCTGTTTATTTTTTCGCTTTACTTTTGTTTCTGTTCCTTTCCCCAGTTAGGTAACGTTATCTTGCATTCTGTCTGATCTTGAAACGACATGAATAAATCGGCGAATATATACTTTTAATCGCTTGGGTTGGAGGGAAGTATTCCTGTGTTGAATGTTCAAATGAATTAATTCAATTAATGAAATAATGAATAAGACAAGTTTATTCATTAGCCATGTTCATGGATAATGGATAAATATAATTTTTTTTTTTCTGAGATGCAAGATATGTATATTAACTAAAAATGAAAACAAATTGGTTTGTTTGATTGGATTTGAGACTCATGCCCTGGCTTTAACTATCATGTATGATACACTGTGATATCACCTATCACCAGAGGGCTCTTTCGTCGCTCTGAAGGATTTGAGTCTCTCTCTTCTAAATTTTGCATACCCAGATGTAGTTTTCAAAGATCTTTAACGGGTACGAACAGTTCGAGTTGTTCTTTCACTTAGAGAAGAAGAGTTTTAGAGTTAGTTGTAATTGGTTTGAAATTCGATGCTGAGTTTTTAACGGAATTTCATGTTTTTCACCTGATTCCAAAAATGAAAAAAAATAAAAAACATTTATGTGTGTGTTTGTCTGTGAACACGATAACTCCCGATAGAATAAATGTATCGACACAAAATTTTATGTGTACCCAGAGCCCAACCCCCAACATCTAAAATTTTGATGCATTCATTACATCGGCAAACATTTCGCTATTAGTGCAATCTCCTCGCTCCGACCAGCTTTCCCGTTCCCAGTAGAACGTCACCTGTCGGATTTCACCGAAATCGGCCGAAGGTAAGACGATAAAGTGAGGCTGGGAAACAACTCAAAAGGGTTGATTTTCAGCCAAATCGGCCACAGGGAAGGTGGGGATTAGGGGGGAAGCTTAACACAAAAACTCTGATAAATGTCGTTGTAATGAATGCATTGACAAGAAATTTTATATGTAAATTCAAAACCATCTAAGTACGACACATATTAATTTTCAGCGAAATCGGTCTAAGAAAGGGGGACTCGACTCAAATAACCTAATAACTGCTGATGTAAGTAGCGATCGACACAAAATTTTGTACAAGGATTCAGAAGCCCATATTGAGTTTTAGCCCAAACGGTCAATTGGCTTTGGAGAAAGAGCGAAAACGTAATAGATTAATTCGTTCTGGGGAAGTACATTGCCATTGATTCACCAATTTTTTTTAAATAGTTGGTATTGTATAAAGTTTTTTTGTGGATCTTGTACAAAAAGGTTCCGTGTTGCGTGCTCGTGATGGTCACGCCTCTTCTACCCGAACTGTCCTCTCGTGACTGAGGCCAGGAAATGAGAAGAGTGTATCGAGAAGGTTGGGGTCCTCATTAAAACTAATATCTCTCTCTTCTCTCTTTCCACAAAATTAACTTGTCTGGATTCACTTAAATTAACTTACTTTATTCACTTAAATTAACTTACTTTATTTCTTCAGAAATAAGACTTCTAAAATTGTCTTACAAAAATAACCGGATTGTGTATTGTATTCAGTCCGCATATTCAACTATTTATAAAAAAAAATGCGGTGAATCATTAATAATTAAGTTTTCTCTCTCCCTTGTGAACCAATCGACTATTTGGGCTAAAAATTAAAATTGGTGTCTATACATTTATTACATCGGCAGTTATTAGGGTTTCCAGTTGACTCCCCCCCTCTTACCTTTAGCCAATTTGACAATCAATAGGTTTCATCCTTAAGGGGTTCAGGATACTCTTAAAAAAATCGTCGGTGGTTCCTCCTCTAAACCAATCAACTATTTCAGCTGACATACATAAGGGCTCCTTAATACTCATACTAAACTTTTTATCGATACATTCATTACATCGGCAGTGATTAGGGTTTATGAGTTGAGCCCCCTCTGATCCCCCTACCCCTCTGCAGTTTCCGAAAATTAATAAGTGCCGTCCTTATAGGGTTTTGAATTCACGTATGAAATTTTATGTCAATACATTCATTACAAGGGCAGTTATTAGAGTTTTTGAGTAAGGCCTCCCTCTAATCCCCCCTTCCCTTTGGTCGATTTGAAGACTTTAGAAGATTGGACTATGAGAGCACTCTTAGGTTCATTAAGGAAACTGGGAGACTGAGCACTTCATGAAGGACTTGGGTCAGGTAGTTTAAGTATAAACATAAAGTTAATATAATAAGGGGGAAGCCCAACGCTTCCAGGGAAGGGATAAGAGCACTGGATGCTTAGGTCCCTAGGTTTATAACACCAGCCCACCACATATATATATTCGTCGATTTGGCTGAAAAACTTCAGATGATGTCTTTTGAGGGTTCTGGATTCAAATATAAAGTTTCGTGTCGATACATTCATTCAATCGGGAGTTATCGTGTTCCGGATACACACAGGCATACAGAAATTTTTTTTTTTTTTTTCATATTTGAAATTTAGATGTCGGAATACATGAAATTCCGTTGAAAAATCCGCATCGAATTTTTAATCGATTGCATAATTTCCCTTATACTTTGTATAGCTGGGGAAGTAAAATTTCGTATCGATACATTGATTCTATCGGGAGTTATGTGGGAATTATATCGAATTTCTGACCTATAACATCGAATTTCTGACCAATTAAATAACTTCCTCTATACTTTGTACCCCTGGATGTAAAAAAATCGCTCTCGTAGATTCTTCCTTAAAAATTGCCCTTTCAGCTACATTCAGTTTTCTATAAATTTTGGGCCTGCAAATCAGAGTACACTTGACCTGAGGAGAGGTTTCAAAAGTCTACTTTCGTATTTACAACTACAATAACAACGGCATCTTTACAACACGCTCCCTCTTTCGGTACTGTAAAAACATCGTCCTACTGTGTCAGTGGGTCCTTGATTACAAAACATCTGACTATATGAAAGAATCAACTTTTGAAAGGTCCACAAAAAAAAAAAAAAAATGAATCAGTTATAATTAATGAACTAAGTTTTCGCTCTTCCTCTGATACCAATTTATTAATTGGAAATTCAATTTCGTGTCTTTGACTTGTTATTGGTCGATTTGGCTGAAATATAATAGGTGTAGCCCTTTATAGGGTATTGTTGTATCACATATAACAATTCAGCTTGATCCATTCATTATAAAATAAAAGAAATTGTCTTTCACTCTTTTATTTGCGAATGAGCGGGGGGCTCAACTCAGAAATTGTTAAGAATGTATCGACATGAAATAGATTTCATATAATGTCGTTATATCAATCCAATATAGATATTTTCCTATTTCTTGGTAGACATTTATGGGTGCACACTTTTCAAAAGAAAAAAGCAGTTGATATAAATTCCTATATTTTCATCTTGCTTTAAAATTAAAAATTGTGAAATGCCTCTCCTTAGTTAAGCAGCATTTCCGGAATTCAACTTCTCGCTTGTAGTCCAAGCATAAGGCGTGCCAAAAGTGTTGTTGTGCCATTTCTACTTCCACCGCTATTCGACTTATGTAAAAATAAATAATATATATAATTTACAATAACTGTGGATGTAATGAATGTATCGATACAAAAGTTAGTATGAAGATTCAGGAGCCCAGAGTTCAGGTATTGTAGGGATACCGAAAACTTAATTATTTAATTCTGGGGAAGTACATTTTATATATATTAACAGGGGAGCTTACAATCTTCTTTCGAAAAACTGAGAAAGAAACTGTTAAATCATAGCCCGTAAATCATTAACAGAAGCTTCAGACGTGAAAGAAAAAACATTGTAAAAAAAAAAAAAATGACAAAAAAGAACAATCAACGCTGAGGGTTTTATGGATGTCTGGGATTACGACCTGGTCAAGGTTCACAGCCTCCACCTGTCTCTCCATTTACAGGTTTCTTCTTCCGTTCCTGAAAATAGGCGCCTGACGTTTTGAGCATGCGCTTTGTGCTTTTTTTTTTATATATATCCAGTTCATGGAACATGGAGGAACAACGTCATTGCATATTCTTTCTTTCTTTTTTTGTTTTCGTGCCTTCCATTCTGTCACACTTCTTCGACGTCTTAAGCGCCAGTGGTCTAGAGACCACTAGGCATGCTCAGTGCCTAGGGAGTGCCACCACACCAAATGTCTGCAGGGATTTTTCCCCTCTTGACCATGTCATATTTTACTCTTCTAGCAAATTTGTTTGTTGTATATATTATTTATACAGTTGTGTATATGAATTTATAAATTAAAAAAAAAAAAAAATTCTGCAGTTTTTTTTGCATTATTCTCTGTTTATTTGAAGTACACAGGAAGTTATATGTAATAGGTCAGAAATTATATGTTGATTTTTTTATGACATACTTACTGTATTTAATGAGGCGTTCCCAATGAAAAGGAGGTAAGTGCCAAATTCAAAATTTTATAGGAGAGCCAAAAAACTGTTTGACGCTTGGAAAAATGTGAAAAACACAGCCGTTTCAAGAAAAAAATATAGTTTATTAACATTATTGAGTTTAAAAAAAGGTAAAATAAGGTTTTAAAAAATTTGGAAAATTCAGATGTTTATTATAATAGTCATGGTATTTAGGGTCCATGAACTCCAGCATGCTAAGATCTCTCTTTTAGCCTTCATTAATACCTGGAGCTTTGGAGTTAACATCAAATCCTTCCATACCCTTGAATTTGCTCAATTTACCCTTCTTAAAGATATTCTTGCTCTCCAAGTTCTCCATGTCACTAAAAGACGACCGTATTTTTATACAGGGTAGATAATCAAAAGAGATTTGAATCCACGATTTGGTTGAAATTTGTAATGAAGTCGTGGTGATAAATGCATCGCAAGCGCTGGCAAAATCTAAAAAATCTATTTTCTCCATAGTACTTTTGTAAAGCTCAATATGAATATATTGAAGAAATAGATACACTTTTAATGGTTTCATGCTTGAGTATTCGCATTGCGCTATGGTGGCGGAGTAAGGAACTACACTGCCATAATATCATTGAAAATATTTTATAAACTTTTTTATTTACTATCCAGTCAATATTTCTGTGACGAAAAAGATTCTAACTCATGGTAGTGGCATAGGAAGAAAATAAATTTCAGAACAATATATTTTTCAAGTGTGTATTAATTGAAAGATCAACTCAATGCCTAAATGAAATGAGAAGAAATTTTATTATTCGGGGACCGAGGTCCCCTAAGAATAAATACATACAGAGTATAGAAAAGGAAACAATGAAATTTAGTATCAATATGTCGTAGAATGAAATAAATAAATGAGTGCTACATTGGAGAAAACTAGAAATTAAAAATAGATAAATATAGAAAAGATTGACATGAAATAACATAAAATTAACAGCTTAATTATGAAGAAAAAAATAAATAGATTAATAAAATTGACAAAGCATAATACTGTGATGGTTGATTATAAAAGAGAGGGGAGGATGCCCAGACAAAGTTTAAGATAAAATTAATTTTAGACAGTAGGGGCTAAAAAGTGTGAGGAGAAAAAATAAAAATAAAATACATAATAAAATAAGATAAAATAAAAATAAATAAATGCTTGATGAAATATTTAAATATAAAAAAATAATGCCTAAAGTATTCATTATGTGATCAGATTACATTAACCTACTATTTTATATCCACAGTTACATGAAGTAGGTATAGGGGAAGTTATGTTATTGTTCACAAATTGCATGTTGAGTTATCACCGGAATTTCATGTTGATGTTCTGATTCCAAGAATGAAAAAAAAAAAAAATGTAGTGGCTTCCTCATTAAATATCAAATATGAAAAAAAAAATCCTGTGAACACGATAACACACATTAGAATGAATTTATCGAAACGAAATTTGATATGTGAATGGTTCGAAACTCGGCTAAGGAGGTGTGAAAATCTTGAGCACACCGTCCTTCAGATGGGACGTTAAGCTATGGTCCCGAATGTCAGGTACTCGTTAATTACTCGATCTTGGATTTTCTCACAGTACTTCCTTATACTAAAGAAAGACAGGGTATTATTTACAAAATGGATACTTTTTATTATGGTAGTTATACTTAATGTTTCCCATCCTGACAGTTTCCGTGACGTTTCCTGCTAAAGAAAGTAACAAATGACTATTTTACAGTCCTTACCAGCATAGTTTCCATGGGGGTGGCATATGGATTGATGAAAGAGATAGCTCATGGGGGTGTCTAGAACCGCAGGATGTGCGGTTGTAAGTCTCATCATACTCGATCTAGAGATTTCTATTATATTACTTTCACGATTTTCAGCTAGAAATAATCTGCCCAATGCAGATGTCTGCAGAAGTACGACCTCTATGGCTGGAAGTTATTGCTTTGCCCTAAAAGAATTTAGCTCATGAAGGAATCAACTTCTTTAATGCCTTTCGCCACTTCTTGAAAGCAATGGATACAATAAAAAATGTCGGTGAATCTTTGGCTATGTACTTCCCCAGCACGAATTAATCAATTACGTGTTCGCTCTCCCTCTACATCGGCAGTTATTGTGGTTTTTGACTTGAGCCCCCTATCATCTCCACCTTTCCCTTCAGTTGATTCCGCTGAAAATTAGTAGATGTTGTTCTTATAGGACTTTGAATATAAATATGAAATTTTGTTTCAATACTTTCATTACAACGCCAGTTATTAAAATTTTTGTGTCAAGCCTACCCCCGTATCCTCGGATCGAAGGTCGGGGGATGAGAAGGGGCCCCGAAAGAGGGTGTGCTCACAAGGTTTAGGTAGAAGCGGAGTTCTCAGCAAATTGTGAGATCGAAGATCGAGGAGTCCTCTAGAAGAGAAAGGGAAAGTGAAAGTAAATGGCTAGTGCTGTGTTGGCCCCAGGGCTGGCGTCAGAAGTGGAAGGCGGCATCCATTGTGTCTGGCACAAGTAGCCCTTATTCTACTGATGTATTTAATTTATAATTCTAATGCATATAATAGTCACTATTTTGGTATATAGAAATATAGCGAGTTTTATCTTTTCTTAATAATGATTTCGAGGCCCGACATATTTGCCTTTGACTTTTCTCAAAATGGAGTTAGGAAAAGAACCCATAATACATGACTTCAATATTTCAAAAACAACAACAAACTTTATTTGGACCAGAACAAACTTAGATCTTCACACAAAGATTCAGTTGTTAAATATTTGGGTAGGAATGTAAGTAATGTTGTTTCTTTTGGACTGGAATGATTTTTAATAGTTGAGGCAATTGTTTGTTTTCTTCTCACGTTGAAAGAAAACGACACTTTTGGAGTATGTACTTACATTTTATATTTTTATTTTTATTCACTGGATAAATAATGGAAAATTGTTAACTAACTTGTATGACTAAATATATTTCTACGCTGAAAGGGTTCGGAAACTATTCTCTCAAGTTGGTATGTGTTATTGGATAACGGTTTCACAGGTTGAATCACAGTGAACAATGATTCTCCATAGAATAGGGCAGCCAACGTCACAACAAAGAACTCTTGTCACTTGGAGTCTCTCCTCTCGGCCAATCTCATCAGCTTTCACTCATATCCTACACTCGTTATTTGAAGTTATTTTTACTTCCCCAGCTATACGAAATATAGGAGGAGTTATGTAATCGGTAAGAAATTCGTTGTGAAGTTTTCAAGAGAATTTCAAAATAGAAAAAACTGCTGTCTATAAACATAATAACTCCCGATAGAATGAATGTATCGAAAGGAAATTGTATATATATATTCAGAACCCTTTAAGGGCGAGTTCTATTGATTTTTAGCCAAATCACGTCAAAGGGCAGAGGGAGTTAGGGGGGAGGGGTGCTCAACTCAAAAACTCCAATAGCTGCCATGGTAATGAATGTCTGGACACGAAATATCATATGTAAATATAAAGTCCTCTAAAGACAACACCTATTGATTCTCAGCCAAATTGGCTAAAGGGGAGGGGGGGGGGGATTAGGGGGAGTTTAACACAGAAGCTCCAATAACGGCTACTTAACATTTTTGCAGAGATATTGTGAAACAATTAATAAAAAAGAAAAACGTATGTTTCTTAAAAATATTGTGTATTTCACAAAATATATGGGAGTACTTTCGGTATTCCTACCATCTTCAGCCACGACTTAACAAATACTTAGTATTTCAATCTTTAAATGGTACGGAAAGTGTTACAAGTTACGGTTGTTTTTCGTATGATATTTTGGTCGTAGTTTTGAAGTTTAAAATAGTTATTTTAAACGCATTTAACATTAACTCATTGATGAGAAGCCATTCGTTTAATCATTCAAAAGCTTTAGATGTGCATTCTCTCAAAGATGTTGGGTTTTTTGCCTTCACGAAAATATTAATATCATCCGCAAAAAGGACCTAACAAAAGGGTTTCATATACGAGTAGCTAGGTAAATCATTAATATATATGATAACAACAAAGGGCCTAAGATTGATCCTATAGTTGGTTCATTTAGAGTTGAAGGAGCTGTGTCCAACTTAAGGCATCTAATATCAAGCGTGTCCAGTGTTTCCAACCCAAGACCCTAAGAACAATTGTCGATGTCCCTTCTACGTTTCCAACCTTACCCTTCATAATCATCGTAAAAATATTTTTGTTATTGACCCTATGTCCTTCCGCTCCCATCCAGATAATCTCCCCCGAGGCGGTGCTGGCCGAGAGATCTGCTAGTATAAGATAGCATGTAGAAGTGCTCGTGGTGACTAGCTTCTCCCCTCATATACTCGCATTTTCAGATCTCTTTTCTTCTTGGTCTTCCTCCACTGCTATGGTCAGTGTGTCTTTGTTAGAAATTCTTCTGAAATTTTTAAGATAGACGGTGAGAGGGACCGTAGGAGGGGAGTTGTGCGACCCTTGTTTTTCTCCTGCCCAGCTGTACATTTAATTGGTCTCTCCTAGATGAGTTCTTCGACCCTTGGCCTTGCTGTCTTGCATGAGTGGACTTTTACATAAAGCACTGATTTAGGAAGGACGTTATAACCCATTTCCGACAGCTTATTCAGTGGGAAACTGCATTCATTTTTTTTACCTCATTTCTTCTCAGCTGCTATGTAGAAGTTATGTGATCGTTCCAAAATTTCATGTTAAGATTTAACCCCCTCATTCCAAAATTGAAAAACTTTATGTGTATGTCTGTGAACACTGAAACTCCCAAAAGAATGAATATATCAACCCGAAATTTTATATGTGAAGCCAAATCCTAATAAGGACGACACCTATTGATTTTCAGCTAAATCGAACATTATATATATCCAATGTTCTTATCCCCTTCCCTGTTAGCTCTACTGTGGGAGTCCTAAATGTTGCCTATCCTGGTATGTTGCCTAACCTAAGGCCCGCAGCCGGGTTTCGAACCCGCGATCCTGAGCTTAGTAGGCTACCTATACAAATTTGCCAAAGAGAAGTGGGGATTCCAAGGAGGTAGCCTAACTCAAAAACCCTCATATCTGTCCATGTAACGAATCTACTACACGAATTTTAGTATAATAGAAGACATCTATTAGTGTTCAACCATATCAGTAAATTGGATTGCGAGGCAGAGGGAAATTATGTTCATTAAATTGCGCTGAGGAAGTATCTTTCCAGTGATTTTTGAGGATTATACACTTGCTCTCTCGTTTCTTTAGAAGAAATCATTCTGAATAGGTTTCAAATGATAATAAGAAGAAAAAAAACAGTAAAGTGTTAACTTTTCTGTTCGAGTTCTGGAACTTCATGAGAAGACAGGTTATAGAAGAAAACCTGGTCCGGAAGTACAGCTCACGTAGTTGTCGGTGTCGTAACTGTAACGGTGCAACAAGAGCCATGGGAGGACAAGGACGCCAGGAGCTCAGGTGGAATCCACCAGCCGTAACTGCACCATATTGCACTTTTAGTAATACATTCAAGATGCACATAACTAAGGTTGACAAATCATATTTGTAAATCGAAGTAAACGTTACAGAAAAATAAATAAATCCATTTAACTTTGTATATATGTTCTCCAATGGCTCTTGTTGCACCGTATATATAATATATCTTCAGATTAAGACGTTTTTCGGTCAAAAATTGTCCATATTTTTACTAGAAAAAAGACCTATGTTAATTTTTGAAAATCATTAATTTTCTTGCGGAAACAGAGATCTAAGATCAATAGGCCACTGTTAGGAGATAGGTACCGGCGAAGGTGCGATATAGTGCCCAACGTGGGGGACTTTTTTTTTTACAATAGGAAAATATTTCATATTATAGAGGGCGCCGGTAGCTCAGTGGTATGCGTGATTGTCTATCTTCTTGATCGTTTGAAACCCGACCGAGGCCTTTAGTTTATTTTATCTGGGAGGTCAAGTAAACTTGAGCACGCCGTCCTTCGGATGGGACGTTAAGCGATTGTCCTGAGCCTGTAAGATGTCAGGTACTCGTTAAAACCCCTGCCCTAGATGAATAAAAATTTAGAGTAGGCAAAATTTAGGACTCCCACAGTAGAGACGGGCTCATGTACACCAGAGTGACGAAAGAGCGCTCTGGTAGTAGGCGAAATGCGAAACAATCTCATTGCGAAACTTATCCAAGTTTAATTAGTTATAATTACTTATTGTACTTACTATTCGGGTTTCCGCATCAATTGAACAAAAGAACGTTTTTTTTTTTTTCTGTTAAAATAATTAATAATAATTGAATTTTCTACTTCATCCGTCTGTCCTGCTCCACATTGAACAGCATTAGTCACCAACTAACGAAACTGTATAGTATTCGTAAGTAATCATATCCCAGATTTAGTAGGTATATACTTATAAAAGTAGTGTAAATAAAAGTTGTGAATCACCGAAAAATGTACTTCCCCAGAACGAATTAATCAATTATGTTTTTGCTCTCCCACCAAAATCAATCGTTTCCAATAATATATCAATAACTGACACTTACACTTCTGAATGCTCATGCTAAATTTTGTGTTGACACATTCATTACATCTGCAGTTTTTAGAGTTTTTGAGCCCTCACTGATCCTTCCCTCTGAAAATTAATAGGTGTTGTCCTTAGATGGCTTTATATGTACATATGAAATTTCGTGTCAATGCATTCCATTTCAACCGAAGTTATTATATAGTTTTGATGTTAAGCCTTCCCCCTCTTCCCTTTGGCTGAAAATTAATAGTTGTCGTCCTTAGAGGCTTGTGGAAACATAACATTTCGTGTCGATACATGCATTGTACCAGCAGTTATTGTGTTCGTAGACACACAGACATTTCTTTTTTTTCTTTTTTTTTTCATTTTTGGAATTAGAAAGTGGGAAAACATAAAATTCCTATGAAAATTTTGCATCGAATTTTTGACCTATTAGATCACTTAGAAAAAAATTACTATCGGGAGAAATACGATAAGGAAATACTCCGCCCAAAGACTTGTTTTGGATGAGATAGAGAACCAATCATTGATAACTCCGTTTCGAATATCTGACCGATTACATAACTTCATCTATACATTCGTATATTTGAGGAAGTAAAACATAAACAATATTATAGTAATAAATGTTGTTGTTAATAAGTTAATAAGTTTATAAGAAATAAGATTATAAGTTTATAGGATAATATTATTTATGTTAATCTAGAATCTTCAAGACGGCCTACGCAATTGAGTTAGTCTTCATAAAAGGTCACATTATTGTATATATGTTTCGTATGTAATTTTCTATTATGTTAATTGAATAAAGACTTTACTACTACTATTATATTAATAAATAAATAAAAATGTGAAGGAAGCAACTGTTAATTTGATTAAAAAAAAAAAAAATGTATTCAATAGTACACCATGTAAGGAGGAAGACATTTAAGACATTCCCTAATTTCTCTGATAAGATAAGGAGAGTTTAACGAACTAATTTACATAAACATTACCTTCTTTTCGTATGTTAATATTTGATCGCTCCAATTCAAATATCTAACCAGGAACTCAGAAAATATTGTTTTTTTCAAGTGACAAAATTATTAATTATTGAAATATTGCCTATACCACTAAAAAATGTATACACAAACTACAGATTTAATCAATATTTATTATCATTATTTGATATATGAAATGGTATTCTTGATTTCTTCGCTAGCTTTACGAAGTATAGGGTCTGTTGTGTGTCTGTAAGCATGATAACTACCGACGTAATGAATGTATCTACACGAAATTTAGTATGATTCGTAAGTCAACTACATATTTTTACCCCTAACGATAGGCTTTGGTGGAATAGCGAAACCTTAATTGATCAATTCGTGCGGTATATCTTGTAAAATAGTTAGATCCAGGGGGAAACTGGTCTCAATTTTCGTTCGATTTCGGCCAAAATCTAACCAGACCTAAGTTAGAACATGTGATCCCTTCATTCCAAATTTGAAGTTCACGACTACTATCGTTATTCACAACTTTTCAATCACATACACACAGATAGACATCATAGCGAAAATGGTCAAAACGTTTTCAGGGGACCTTGAAAGGTGAATATCAGTTGAAACCTCGAACTCGGATTTTCCCACGATTACAATACCTACTTCCTTATATAGTATAAGAAAGTAATAAGTTGTTTTATTCATTTATGTATTTTGTTTTAGTTAAGCCAGTCAGAAAATGTAAGGAGGGAGAGTCCCAGGCGAAGGAAGACGGGGTGGGTCTTATCGACTAGTCTCAACTTCGTTGGGCTCAAATCAGCTTAGGAGCACAGTCTTCCGAATCTCTATTTCCACTTACAGTATTAGCTTCTCTTCTCTTATTCTTACCACATTTTTCCCAAACTGAAGCATAGGAAAAGTTATGTCTAATCGGTTCTATGTTGAGTTTCCACTGAAGTCAATAAATGAACAGATGTTTTTTTTTTTTTTTTTTTTTTTTTTTTTCCTTTGGCTTTATGTACGGTGCATATTAGCCATGTTAATGTGTTATATATAATTATTTAAGACATCCATGGCCCCGGGAGGGAGTTCTATCTACGAAATAAAACTCACTCCCGGACGGGATTCGAACCCGCAAACCATGGTGAGACCATGCGACCAAAGCCCTACGCTCTAGCCCGCACGGCCACCATGGCCCCGATGAACAGATGTTACAAACTGTTACTAAGACTACTAGACAAAAGATCTAAATTAACTTTGAAAATAAAACTACTTGAAACCCATCTTGACTTACGGATTTGAATTCTTGGGTTCCGCCAAGGTTTCCAATATTTAGCACAAAATCCAAAATCCTTCTTACAATAGCCAATGATTCCATACTGACCTCAGCTTTCCCAACATCACCGAAGTAGCTAAATCCAGGTACAAAAGGGTATTTTTCTCCTAGTCCGTGCCCTCCATTCTGCCACAATTCCCCAACGACTTCTTAAGCTAGAGACCTCCTCAGTACCAGGAGTGAGAGTGCGACTCAGTGTTTAGGGAGTGTCACCATTGGGTGATTTCTTTCCTCTTGACATTTTGACAATGACAGTTGCTTACCACTGAATTTTCATGTTTTCCCCTAATTTCGTCAATGAAAACATAAATAAAAAAATTTCATTGGTGAATCACCGGCAATGTACATCCTCAGCACGAATTAATCAAACACGTTTTTCTTTCTCTCTTAAAGCAGGAACATCAACATGTTAAATTAAGACACGAAAATGGTCAAAATGACTGAGAATGTATTAAAATTTAATAAATAAAAAAAAAATTAGAGTAAAAATAATAATACTAATAAATACAAGAGGGCGCCGGTAGCTCAGTGTGTACGTGCTTGCTTATTGAGTTCAAGATCGCGGGTTCAAAACCCGGCCGAGGCCCTTAGTTCATTTTATCTGGGAGCTAAAATAAACTTAAGCACGCCATCCTTCGGATGGGACGTTAAGCACATAACTTCCCAGTTTACTTGATATAGTTGGGGAAGTAAAAAATTGATTATTTTCTGAGTTATATTTTTTTGAGAAATAATAACAAATTTCATTATAGAAAATAGGCACTAATAATCTCAGATGTTGTGCATATAGGCCCTGCCCTAACATATATGTAGATCCTATACGTAGGTTCATATAGGTCTTATAATGAGAAACATCAATACAAGATGTTACTGTGTGCCGGATTCACTTTGCTGCTCGGTGCATACTGGGGCGGCCACACTTTTCTGCATCTTGTGAATAATTATACGTTTTCTTCCAATATGCACTTGCTCTGATTAGCATGTAGAAGTAGATAGGTTAGTGGAAGATGTACTTAAGTACTTATGGAAACATACTTAAGTATAATTAAAGTATAAAAAGTACCTCCTGTACAAGGAATCTGATATTCATGTATCTTTATATAATATGAGAGATGGTACGATATATATGTAAGTATTTATTTCTAGAATGAACTTTTGTATTACTTATATCTTCAGAAATATGTTTTCAAAAGTAGAGACTATTTTAAGGAGTCTTAACCACAGAATAAACACACAGATGTAATATGTCAACCAAATTTAGACAACCATTCGAATGTATTCAAGTAGGGCTTGGTGTACATTCTAGGTTTTCACAATTATAATAATTATAGGTATAACTGTCAAAATATTATTGTTTAATATTTACCCATTATAAAAAATTCTCATGGCAACTCTTTCAGTTTTCGTTACAAAAATAATTTTTTTGAAGACAATTGTTTTCTTCAACTCGATATTGTTAACATTAATTTCCCACCTTACTTCCTGGAGAACTTTAAATGCATATATATACGAAATTTTATGTGAGTATCCAAAACCCCACAAGGACGACACCTAATGTTGTTCAGTCAAATTGGGAAAATGAAGGTGAGGATTAGGAATGGGCTTAAGACAAAAACTAATAACTGTCTTTGTAATAAATATATCGCAGTGAAATCGACCCAATGGAATAAGGGATCAGAGGAGGGGTACTCATCTCAAAAACCCTAATAATGCCGATACATGTACCGACACAAAATTTAGTATAAGGATTCTATGTAAGTCAACTTTTGATTTTTAGCCCCAAACGGTCTATTGGTTTTAGAGGGAGAGCGACAACTTAATTGATTAATTCGTTCTGGTAAAGTTGCTGGTGCCTCTTTTTTAAGTTTTTTTTTGTTTAGGGTTCTAAAGAAATAACATTTCAAGCGTAGCCTTCGGAGAGTGTTAGAAGGCTTACTCTAGCCATCAAGCAAGCCTTAACAGCGAGTAATTATAATAATATAAATAATATATTCTAATAAAGCAATCAATAATTATTAAGTTTGTTGTTCGTGCCCTCAGGCCATTTGTTGTTAATAATTAACAGAAATAATTCAAAAGGGTTGAATAAGATATGCAAAACGGTATTGAGATAGTCGACATGAAGGTCGAGGTCAACCAACCCCTGCGTGAACCATATCAAGATCCCTGCATCGAGAAGTATGGGATATGGAAATTCAATTTTGAGTTGTTTAACGAAATTTCTAATAAAGTTCTATTCTTTGGTTGCAGCTATTTTTTCTTCCAATTTATTTAAAACATTATTTTTCCCTATATAGACGTTTCGGGCTGCAAGTATTTTGGTCGTCGATTGATTGTTTTAAGTAACATTTTTCTCTGCGTTAGTCTCATGAAACTATGATGAAAAAATGAACTGATGTATAAATTATGTGCAGCAAAGACAGTGAGAAATCGGCCGAAGGGAAGGGGGGAATGAGAAAAAAGGGGGAGTCGATTCAGATATCTAATAACTCGTTCTTGACTATCAGATGCTCTCGGCCTTCTCTCTGTAGGTTCCACAAGAAAGAGTTTTGAATGTCTTTGCTTGGATACCCCTTTCGAGAACTGGATGTGTTTCCTGGTAAGCCATCTTCTTACTGCCGCCCTTGCGGTGATCAGAGATCCCGCAGAAAGGTTCCGGTCCTCTGTCAGCTCCTGACCTGACTGTGTTACATAACGCAATAAATATAGACAGTATATACTTGTATTTTTTTTTAATTTGGTATGGTTAAATAGTCACAGAATAAAATAAAATATATGTTTTTCTGCTTATATCAAATTCGAATAGTAAAACCTTCACCCCTTCTCCTCGTTAGTAACAGACCCGAGGGGCCACCACCTATCTTCCACCTTAGTACGGTACCCTGTCCCTAAGTACAACTTGCGAAAAGTTACTAGAACATAATCGTAAATTGAAGAATATGTATTAATGTCATATTTTACGGAGTATACTCCAACCTATGCCAAAAATATCGAGATAACGTTCGTTCTTGACATTCAACGCTTGAACTTTGGGGCTCTGCCAAGAATGTCCATTGTAGATTGAATCCTTCAGGAGATCTAAATATCTCCGGATTTAGTCTCTATATAAGTGGAGTTCAATCCTTGAGAGCCATCCTTTTCTTCATATGCACAGTGTTCGTAAAGGTATCGATGAACTTCTTTAACTTCAACATTCTTAGCTTGCCAATATTCACTCATCTTAGCTTGCCAATATTCCCTCATCTTGCTTATCTTGACATCCAGCGTTTTACTTCCTCAGCTATACGAAGTATAAGGGAAGTTATATAATCGGTAAAAATTCTATGCGTTTTCAACGAAATTTCATGTTTTCCAATCTCTAGATTCCAAATTTGTATGAAAAAAAGTCTGGTTCTCTGCGCGTTTGTGTCTGCCTGATCACAACTCCCGATAGACAAGAAATTTTATATGTGAATCCAGAACCCTCTTACCTATTGTTTTTCAGCCAGATCGACCAAACGAAAAGGGGGGGGGGGGGATTAGGGGTAGGCCTTCCTCAAATTCACAAAAAAACTTTCTCTCTTTATATCATATATTTGTTTCATTTTTACAAATACAGTTACATTACAAGTTATGCCTAAGTGGGTTTATATGTATTTCCATTTATGATAAGTTTTTCTGCTTGCATTGAGAGAAAGGTGCAACATTCGAAATAAAATGCACCTAGTTAATTCCGTGTTTGAATGTAAAAGCTCGGTTGGATTGCATGCATGCTGTTTTCTTTCTGTCCAACACGACAGATCCAACATTTTTTACTTTAAGGTTGAGGTGAAATGTCTGGAATGAATAATTACTATTATTAACGTTGATTTTGGAGAAATTTTTTTCCAAGTTCAAATGAGTCATTGTGTATATTTGAGTTTTCTACAGGTAAGGGGGTAAGTTATTCCTTTGTTGATGGTTGTCTTGTGACACATCGACATAAGTTTTTATTAGATTTTTCCTGGTTAACTGTAGTTTTTCCGGCCGGTATTGAATACCTCCACATAATTCTTGTATTGGAACTGCGCTCATTTGAAAAGAGGTATACATTGAAAGACATTTTATTAACACTGCCTAGTGACAAAGTTTGTATAAATTACAAGAACGTATTTGGTATCACTACAAAATTGTGGCATAGAAAACTTACTATTTGGAAATCCAGTTGATGTATCCGAAAAAATAAAATGTTGACCCTCCCGTCGTGACGGACCGACGCGTCGGTCCTTTTAGTGAAACAGTCCAGGTTCTCCTGAAATAGAGAAACATAGAATAAAGTTCATAAAAAAAATGTATTTCTCAATATAAACTATGTAATATGTAAATTATATTTCCATTTGCTTTAGCTTGATATCGCACATTTTTATTCGCAATTCGATTTCGCCTGTTTTTCCAGGCTTATGAGTACCCAGCTTCGGGGAATCTCGCATTAACAAAAATGTTTTCATACATAATCGAGAAGGATATCAAATAAACAACCAAATATGTCCACCTTTCCTCTGTAATCATTACCATTGATCCTAAAAATCTCAAGAAAAAAATAGAATGGAGCCTTATCTTATGAAGTAAGTTTCAAACTTTTTTTGAGGGCACTTTACTGTAATATTATAGGTTTTATGCTGTCAAACGACTTATATATATTCGCCACTCATCTATGGGGCACAACCATGTCATTCCACTGCCAACAGGCCTACAGGCCGATGATTCATCGGCCTCACTATAAAGCTGGGAAGGCGAATTTTAAGAGCTCCCGCAGTAAAGTCAGACTCATGTCCATCAGAGCGTCGAAAACCTCTGAGGCAGTGGGTGACTTCCAGTTCGTCAAGAACACAAAAACAAACAAACAACAGGTACCCTCTTTGTTTGTTTTACTTCCCCAGCTACACGAAGTATAGCGGAAGTTATGTAATCGGTCAACAATTCTATGAGGAGTTTTCAATAGAATTTCATTTTTTCCGATCTCCAGATTCAAAATATGCAAAAAAAAAGTGTGAAAGCGATAACTCTCGATAGAATGAATGTATCGCCACGAAATTTTATATGTGAATCCAGCACCATCTAACTACGACACCTATTGATGTATCGAACCATGTATCGAAATGAAATTTCGTATTTAAAGTCAAAACCTAATTAGGATCTAACCTGTCAAATTTCAGCGGTATCGGACGAAGGGAAGAGGAGGTTTAGGGGAGGCTGCTCAATTCAAAAACACCAATAACTGCCGATGTAATGAATTTATCGGCACAATTTAGTATGAGTATTTAGGAGCCTCCATGTAAGTCAACTGTTGAATATTAGCACAAACGGTCGACTGGTATTGGAGGGGGAGCGAAAAGTTAATCGATTAATTCGTTTTGAGGAACTACTTTGCTCATGATTCATCTATAATTTTTTTATTTATTTTTCTAACATGTATCCTTTTCGTTTGTTTTTGATTTCCTTCCGTGTAGCTGTTCCTCCTTTGTGTCTGTCATTCGCAATACGTCATCTCCTTGCGTTAACAAGGAACCATTCGAAATATTCTCTAAAGATTATAGTAACTAATTTACTTTCGCTGTACAACCTTCAAGTAAACAAAAAGATGAACTATAATACTATTATCAATATTATGCTTAGCGCCCTCTAAATAACCTTATTTCTTTTGTTTACAAGGATATTTATTCTTCATTAATTCTTTCTTTATTCAATTGATCCATAGTAATAACCTAAAGGTCAATGAAAGACGGAAGATAAACTATGAATGAAACATCAACATTGAGACCTTGTTATTTTTAGAAAGGTTCTTTCTTTATTATACTAGGAAATGAAATATAATAAAAAAAATTTATAACTTCCTTTGCAGCCGGAAAAATTGTACCGTTAACTGAAATTTCAGCGTCTTATCAACTCGGTGTGGTGCTGAAAACTGGTTTTCTATATTGGAACACTAATTACTTCACACCGGAAAGTTTTACTCCACTTTTCAATTTTTATTTTTTTCTGTTCTTAAGACTTGTTTTTTTTTTTTTTAATTAAACCGGGATAGTGGAAAAGATATAGAAAGCCGGTGGATTTTCATGTAGGATTCGACAACGAAATCAGTTCACATCGACTTCACCCTTCGTCGATAATATACCTGCCCTCCAGTGTACTTTAACAAAAAAACGACAAACGACTAACTTGGAATCCTCACACGAGACTGAAAAGACAAGAAATGAACAGACATAAACTTTTACTAATACTACTAGACAAAAGATCCAAATTAACTTTGAAAACAAAACGACTTATATACAACGCAGTACTCAAAGCTATGTGGACTTACGGACTTGAACTCCTTCAAGTCCTAAATTTTTCCCTACCCAGGTATAGTTACCTGAAGTAGGGGAGATCTTAAACGAGTATCTGACATCGTACATTCTCGGGATCATCCCTTAACCTCCCAAAGCGTATTTCATAAATTTATAAATTGTTTATTTGCTTTTATTTTTGCCAAATTGTTATTTATATTGTTTCTCCAATACATCAAATGTATGTTCAAACTATTATTTACTTATAAATATAATAATATAATATATACATTTTTTGTTATAGATTTGTCCGTGGAAGCTCGGTACAATTACATTCAAAGGTAAATTATTACATTTATTTATTTATTATTTTACTGTATTGTACCTTTAGTATAAGGAATTATAAATCGTGCAAAAATTCAAAATCTCAGAATGGATTGTACCCTTGAATGTGAAATTTGAAATGAAGATCTAAAATGTGCTAAATTATATTTGATTGGTTAATTAGTTACTATATCCGTGCTTTAAACTAGGGGATAAGTACCTGACATCGTATAGGCTTCGGACCATCCGAAGGACAGCATGCACAAGGTTTTTTCCCCTCCCGCATAAAAAACGTAAGGGCCTCGGCCCGGTTTCGAACCCGCGATCTTGAGCTCAGTAGGTTATATCATGTTATCTCTGAGTTACCGGCGTTCTCGGATTTGATAAAATTTAGACCACTTTACTTCGATGTTTACAATTACATTTTATTTTTTAGAAAATATTTAAATGTCACATTTGTGGAATATTAGAGTGTATGAAAGATGAACTACGATGAAAATACAGTTATACTGGAAACTGAAAAAAATTGACATTTAAAAATGTCAATGACAAACTTCTAAATGAGAATGTGCAAGATTTACCGTTAAAATTATCTGTAATTAAGTTCAGATCATTAACATATAAATTACTATGAACCTATAATGTATGCAATATGTACCTAATCTAGATCAGAAAAAAAAGAATGAAAAAAATAAATCACATGCAATGCATTTCCTTGCGGCAAATTGATGAACTAAATTATCGTTCTTCCATTGCAACAAATCTATCGGTTTGATTGGAAATCAATAGTTGTCCTACTCGGGGAGTGACGCGGTACTCACGAGAATTGATGTGTAAACTATCTGCTTTAGTTTCAAAAATTTGCTGTCGTGCACTTATTTTGATTAAAATTTGTTTAATAATGTTACAATAAGAAAAGTAGAATGAGGAATTAAACTTTCAAATGTATCGTTCTTAAATTTCTTTTATACATGAAATTATAGGTTTGTGATAGCTAAAATAAGATATATACAACTGTGATTGTTGTGTCTCTGAATACCGGGTAGGGAGAATACAGCGTCAATGGTAATTTTCGAATTTTTTGTTGAAATGCTTCGATTCGTTTCATTTGTAGATTAACTTTGTCATTTAAAAATGAAATAAGCTGTTCGGTGTCTCCTGAAATGGGTAAAAAAATTATATTATTTGTTGTGGCAATATGACAACAAATATATTTTTTATTGATCTATATTTTCAGCAGTTATTATTATTATTATATATTAATAACAATATTATATAGTATCATATAATAATATATTGAAATATTATATATTTTAGATTTACTCTGCTATATATATTTTTTTTTACCAAACAGTTTATTTATTGTGACAAATTTAAGCTATCGAAGCATCTTAATCTATAAGTTTCTTACCAAAAGATCATTTTATAGTTCGTAATATTGATATATTAGTTAAACTCACTACAATGGTAAATATGATCAATAATGTTGTAAAAATACAATGTTATATCTAATCATTGTTATATGTATACATCTATGTTATATCTAATCATTGTTATATGTATACATCTATGTTATATCTAATCATTGTTATATGTATACATCTATGTTATATCTAATCATTGTTATATGTATACATCTATGTTATATCTAATCATTCCATGAACGTAGAAATGCTCAAAAACATGCACATCAACGAGTCTTACCCTCTGACGGTCTGACATAATCCTTATCCAGTAACTGCCATCTAATGATTGTATTGAAATGAAATTTTATAGGTTAGGTAAGGTTTTATGACTCATGCCCGGGCTTTAACTACGAGGTCATATCGCCTACTACCAGAGCGCTCTTTCGTCACTCTGGCGGACATGAGCCCGACTCTACTGTGGGAGTCCTAAATTTTGCCTACCCTAAATTTTTATTCACCTAAAGCAGGGATCTTTAACGAGTACCTGACATCGCACAGGCTCGGGACCATCGCTTCACGTCCCATCCGAAGGACGGCATGCTTAAGTTCTATTTACCTTCCAGATAAAATAAACTAAAGGCCTCGGTCCTACGATCTTGAGCTCAGAAGACAAGCATGCATACCACTGAGCTACCGGCGCCCTCCGAAATTTTATATTTAAACTCAAACCCCTATAAGGATTGTACATATTGATTTTAAGCGGGATCAGCTCAAGGGAAGAAGAACCAAAGAAACGAGGCTCCACTCAAATATCGTAATAACTGCCGATGTAATGAATCTATCGACACACAATTTTGTATGAGAATTCAGAAAGCACAAGACAAATATTGATTTTAAGAATGTTGAGTCGATTGGCTTTCGAGGGAGAGCGAAAACGTATTAGAATAATCCGTGCTGGGGAAGTGCATAGCCGGTGATTCACTGACGAATTTTTTTTTTTTTATTTTGCCAACAGAGGGTCGGAAATAACATAACCTTACCCTATATATCGCACAATAGGGGAAGTAAACAAAAAAAAAAAATATATATATAATATTATTTGAAATGAGATAAACGGTAATAAATATATTGTAAATTCAGTTCACATATAATATTGATTCGAAAAACATAGAGGTTAGTTTAGCTTCCAATGTGAGTGATAAAACGCCTTCAGAATGAGAGATTTATCACGGTTGTAGTTGCCAGATTCCTCAACAGATGGTACTACTGTCCGAGGGAACGAACCGTTTCAGTTTGAATCTCGTTAGTTTCCATTGGACTCAACAGATCGCACTATCGCATAGGCCTTGATACAGACAAGGCACTCAAAACAAAATTTGATTATTTTCCATCAGTCTTCATGATAAGATAGTAATGCTTTATACAGCGTTGTAATATTTACCGATTAACTGGTTGCTTAAACAGGTTTCGAATACAATTATATTCTTTCGTTATATTCCTTTTTTTTATTCAACTTTCGTTTAAAAGCTTTTTAAAATAAAAGTGCCGGGCTTCAAGCCCATCCTCTATCTACAAAAGTATCTTCAAAAAGTGAAGCATCATTTATGTATATAGTAATTGTAAAAACAGTTACAATCTCACACGTAAATAATAATTTGTTACATTTATGTTAATCAATATGTGATAGGTTTTTTATATGTATGTACATTTTTTCTTTAACAAGTTCTAAGAAACAATATCATAATTAATTTTTTTTTTGTGATTTTTCCTTTAAAAAGAGAATAAATCAAAAAATATTAAATATATATAATATTTGATGAAGATAATAATGGCAGTCCAATAAAAATTCAACTGTCTCGAAAAGATATTATAATTTAAATTAAAAACATTATAGATCAAAATAAAATATTCAATAATAATATTGATCCTTATTAAATTCTAGTTACTTATTTTGCTACTTTTCGGTTTATATGTACATTTTTTAATTTAGGGCGCCGGTAGCTCAGAAGTAGCGTGCTAGGCTAATGAGCTCAAGATCGCGGTTTCGAAACCTTGTGAAGGCACTAGGTTTTTTTTATAAAGAAGTAAAAGAACCTTGAGCACGCCGTCCTTTGGATGAGACGTTAAATGAGGGTTCCGAGCTAGTTGGACGTCAGATACTCTTTAAATAGGTGAATAAACCCGGCTAGGCAAAATTTAGGACTCCCACAGTAGGATCATGTCATGAGTGATGGAAGAGCGCTCTGGTAGTAGACAATATGATCTAGTAGATAAAGCCCGGACATGATTCGTAATAACTATTGAACCAACTGTATTTAAATTTAATTAAAATCAAATATTGATGATTAAAATATGTGTATTTTTAAAAATAACAATGAAAATACCTTGAGCCTGCCGTCCTTCGGATGGGACATTAAGTAATGGTCCCTAGGTGATTATGAATTTAGGGTGACAAAATTATGACTCCCATAGTAGAGACGGGCTCATACTAGAGCGAAAAATAAACACCCTGGTAGTAATATAATATAATATTTATTTCCGTTAAACCATAACATGGTAATAGGATACGTCATAAGAATATATGCATTAAGATAAGTAATTAGATACATAACTATATAATAATACTATAAATTAGATACATAAACAGATATTAACTCAGAGTCATGGATTAGAATTAACAATGCCTACTACTCAAAAAATTAAATGAAATGAATAAATAAATACTTGAAAATGTACTCGATATGATCTAGTATATAAAGCCCGGGCATGAGTCACAATAACTGACTAGATAGATAGATAAACTTTTATTGCACTAAAGATTACAACCTTTATGGCAATGAGTGGGTTTTTTTTTTTTACGAATTACATACCTATTCTTATAGTTAAGTATATAAAATAAAATAAAAGAAAAAATATCCATATAAAGAATTGTACAAAATAAGCAATGTAGCAAGTAAATAAAAATATACCAATAATATTAAAATAATAAATATGCTCTTTAATATAAATAGTGCAAGCAACCAAGATAAAAGAAACAATACAAAAATTATATAAAACAAGATATGACATGAACATGAATAAAAAAATAAATAAAGAAATAAAATAAAAAATATATATATCCATCTTACATGCAACAAATTAAATTATATTATTCTTTATTTTCAAGCCAACGGTAAAAAATAAAAATAAATTGTTAATTTTTTTAACATCTAAGTTATTTAAAAAAAAGCACAATTGGTTCTGAATCGTATTCTGGTCTATTGGTGAGATAATTGTGAAAAAATGTACACAATAACTGACTAACTAACAATAATGAACCAATCGGATATAAAACCTTTTTCAAATAAATTGTCTTCAATTTAATTTTTACAGCATTTGCCAGTTAAACATTTATGTTACGGGTAATGGACTTTGGGAAACAGCAAAACGGCCGGTACCTAATTAAAACTTAATTATTAATCATCTCAGGGATATCTCTTGTAAGTCAACTATTGAATTTTAGCCAGAGAGCGAAAACTTAAGTGATTAATTCGTGCTGGGGAAGTACATATTGATCAACCGACGACTTTTTTCAATAAGACAAGTTCCTTGTCAATGGTTACCATAGCTGCCCAGAAATAAGTTCTTTCTTCGACCTGATTCTCCCCCCTCATCAAGGCTACATTCATCAAGTTAGTTGGAATCCATCAATCCGTTAGAAAGTTATGAAATTGAGAAATTGGCAGAGCAACAAGCTTCATCATTCATCCCAGTCCCACTTTTCGGGTATATATATCAACTTTATCTATTGGTTGGTAGGCAGATTTAGACGACACTATGACCTATTAAGGCGACACCTATTAATTTTCAGCCAAATGGACCTAAAGGAAAAGGAAGATCAGAGGACGGCGATCAACTCAAAAACCTACCGACACAAAATTTGGACTTAAGTAAAGATTATGGCTAAGATATAATAAAGAGTATTTAATTTTAGCATATACGTGCGAGGGGTGATCAAAAAGTTCCTGGACATTTCGGATTGCGAGCCAACGGAGCGTCGGAGAGTGGTACGGTTGCCAGCGTTAGTTGTTGTGACTCTTCCTGAGCTCAGCTGTTTTTGTGAAACAAGTTTTTCGTGTTTGGCTATCTTGTGATCTTTTGTGAAATGAATCAAAAAGAAGAGCAACGCGTTTGTATCAAATTTTGTGTGAAGTTGGGTAAAACATTCATAGAAACTTTTCAGATGTTGCAAGAGGCTTTTGGGGATGAATGTCTGAGTCGATCACGGTGTCATGAGTGGTACAAGAGGTTCAAAGAAGGCTGAACTTTGTCACAAAACAATGCTCGTTCAGGACGCCCATCAACGTCGACTGACGACGATCATGTTGCCAGAATGAACTGAATTTCTTCCACGAGTTGAGACAATTTATCGTTTTCGTTACCTTGAAATCCTGATACATTTGCGTGAGACTGTGAGGAGGAAGAAACCTGAGCTGTGGGGAATGGGTGCTGCACCATGACAACGGCCTGTTCATTCACGATTATTGCATAAAAAACGCCATGGTCGTCCCCCTTCAGCCCCCGTACTCACCAGACCTGACTTCTGCGGACTTTTTTCTGTTTCCGAAACTCAAGAGACCCTTAAAAGGGCAGAGGTTTCACTCTCACCAAAGATTTTTATTTTTTTTTCATTTCTTGAAATAAATTCAATTTGCGCTAGCTCAGTTCGTCAGGCGCTTGATTTAAGAAAGAAAAAAAATTATTTGAGAATCTGTTGACATCCTGACCGCATGGCTAAATAAAAAATTTCTTCTTTGCCGGATTAGATCAGCGCTATATTTCATGCCTCTTTTTTAGAGGTCATTTTCGTGACTAACTCTTAAGATATTAGAGTCAGGATAAAGCAGGACCCAGCTTCCATTGTTTGAATATCTTAAGTTCATAAATTTCTTTTCACTTTCATGTCGAAAATGGCGAGTCACGTTTTTCTCTTTAGAAAATCGTTGAAATATTCAAAACGATTGACTTGCCATTGTTTTTTTGGCCCAGTTTAAATGGTGCTTGAAGACTCAATCTACTGGACCTAACCTTCTCACAATGCTGCTTCCAAATGAGATCCTAGATTTAATTTATCTTAAGAGCTATTGAATGTTTGATAATCTGGAAATGTTAACTTTCCCGCATTTATTAGCGTGGAAAAAGTGTCGTGGAACTAAAAGTGTTGTGGAACTAAAAAAAAGTCGACGTTGAATCACCGGCTGTGTATTTCTCCATCTCGAATTACGTTTTCGCTCTCTCTCGAAAGGCAATCGATCGTTTGAACTAAAACTCAAAATTTGAGTCGAGCTTCCCTTTTCCTTCAACCGATTTCACGGAAAATTGATAGGTGCCGACCTTCTGGTGTTTGAAATTGTATATTTAAATTCTAGATAGATACTTTCATTACAACGGAAATTATTGGGATTTTTGAGTTGAGCCCCCCCCCCCCCCCCCCCCCCACTTCATTTCGGCTGATTCTGCAGAAAATTAATGGATTATGTCCAAATTCACTGCAACGTCAGTTATTAGAGTTTTTGTTTAAGTCTCCTAATCCCTCCCTTCCTTTGACTGATTTGGCTGGAAATGAATAGGTTTCACCCTTAGAAGGTTCTGAATATACATATCAAATTTCGTGTTGATACATTCATTCTATCGGGAGTTATCGTGTTCTCTAACACACACACAGACTTTTTTTTTCATTTTTGGAATCAGTAGGTTGAAAAACATTAAATACTGTTGAAATAGTCACATCCAATATTTGATCAATTACATAACTTCCCCTATATTTCGTATGGCTGGGGAAGTAAAAAAGACAACGATCAAACCTAAATTTTACTGAATAAGTGATTTTTGTCGTCAGTTTATAACATTACTAAATATTTTTATTATTATTTCAATTTGACTTGACCCTAAATTGTGACGAATTGTTCATTTAGATTTCAGTTTTTGTTTTTATTATAAGATTTAATTATATAAAAATTAAGACTGAGGATTGTGAAGATAAGCAATATCCTAAGCAATTGATTCGATAAAAACAATTAAAATTAAATAAAAAATTTTCATGTTATACGAAACCCTCTAATCGGAAACGGATTTTTTTTCTCATAGTTCAAAAAGGGGGAAAACAAATTATTTAAAAATAGTATTTCGTGTATAAAATTTTTAATTTTTGCTTTAATTTTGATTTTTTTGGCAGAGGTCCGACACCCATATTCCACAATCTATAAATAATTACCTACTATTGTTTAATATTTTTATTATTGTCACTAGTTTTATACTATTTCGTTTACTGTTTTTGTTAATTTATACATATTTTGTATAGTTCGTGTATTGTAAATATTTGTGTATAGAGGAAGGGGCCTGTGCTAGCACACTTCAGGAAGATTTATAAAAAAAAATTATAGAATTATCAGAATTTCAATTATAGTTAGAAAACTGTATCTGCTCTATTTATTTTATTTTATTTTTTACTATTATTGTTATTACTATTCACATGTGTGTTCGATGCTAAGATAATGACTGTTTATCTGTCGTTAAAGCCCAGGCTTGAGTAACAATAACTAACTATGCATATAATTTATAAGGAATTTCGAAGTATACTTTTTTATGACGTATATTGCTCGAAAATCGGTCATGAAAAAACCTGATCGAAGATAAAAACATTTGACCGTTACGTCTTGTGTTCAATTGTTGTAAAAATACTCGTGCTTGTTAAATCAAAGTTAATTCTTCTTCGTGACTCCTTCGAAAATATCGTTGTTAAGTTAATTTTTGTAAAACAACATTTCCAATTACTTTAATTTAGTTTAATTTCTCATGTTGCTCCTTGGTCTGGTAAAGTGCACTTCAAGGCCTGCACCAGTTCCTTTAGTTCCTTGTGCAGTACAGAACTACTGTTTGCAGTGGCGTAGGCATAGTAATGGGGTGTATCAAAAAAAAAAAAAAAATGAGCGCCGATAACTCCCGATGTAATGAATGTATCACCACAATAATTTATTTGTAAATTCAACAAAATGCCACCTATTATTTTTTCGGCCGAAGGTTTGTTTGGGGTCAGAGATTAGGGAGTCGACTTAAAATCCCTATAATGTCGAGTTAATGAATATTTCGACACAAACGGTATGAGAATTCTCATGTCCCTATGTAGCTATTGATAATGAGCCCAAACGATCGGATTGGTTTTGGAGGGAGAGCGAAAACTTGATTGATTAATTCGTGCTGGGGAAGTACATTGTTGGTGACTCACTCAATTATTTTTTTTTTTTTTGTCTTTTATTTATAAAGATGCAACTGTTGCTAGGGTGCAACAACCAGCATCTATGATGGTAGGTATTGATATGTTGGCGTGAATGGCATTGAGGAAGGCCACCCAGTGGGTAGGTCCTCTGGACGAAAATTTATCTTAATTATTTGGACAAGAACAGAAAAAAAAATAAAATAAAATAAATAAATAAAAATAATAATAAAATAATTTAATAAATAAAAAGGAATTGAAAGACAATTTTGATGGATGGATAAGAGAGATAATAAAAGTGAAGGAAAATAATGTTGTTGGGTTTGGGTACAGGTTAATGAGAACTTAGAGTAGAGCAAGAGATATATTTATTTGGTCAACACCCTTATTACAAAACCGCGTGGTAACGAACACAAAGTCAGTTGTTCAATAATAAGTCCCATACCGCGTGGGAACTACACAAGTCACTCACTTACTGTGCTTGGTAACAGACGACTCACTTTATACCCGCGTGGTAATAACCAACTCACTTCCGCATGGTAACTAACGACTCACCTTATACCCGCGTGGTAATAAGGACGAATCCATTCCGCACACCGCGTGCTGGCTCGACCCAGACTCTCAGTCCACCCCGCGTGGTGACCCACTGGTCCCTCTCGTTGTTAAGAGACGACTCACTTTATACCCGCGTGGTAATAACCAACTCGCTTCCGCATGGTAACTAACGACTCACCTTATACCCGCGTGGTAATAAGGACGAATCCATTCCGCACACCGCGTGCTGGCTCGACCCAGACTCTCAGTCCACCCCGCGTGGCGACCAACTGGTCCCTCTCGTTGTTAAGAGACGACACACTTTATACCCGCGTGGTAGTAACCAACTCACTTCCGCATGGTATAACGACTCACCTTATACCCGCGTGGTAATAAGGACGAATCCATTCCGTACACCGCGTGCTGGCTCGACCCAGACTCTCAGTCCACCCCGCGTGGCGACCAACTGGTCCCTCTCGTTGTTAAGAGACGACTCACTTTATACCCGCGTGGTAATAACCAACTCGCTTCCGCATGGTGACTAACGACTCACCTTATATCCGCGTGGTAATAAGGACGAATCCATTCCGCACACCGCGTGCTGGCTCGACCCAGACTCTCAGTCCACCCCGCGTGGCGACCAACTGGTCCCTCTCGTTGTTAAGAGACGACTGACTTATAGTTCAATGAATCACACAAGTCACTCACCACAGGTCGTTCAAGGAACACACCGCAGGTATCGATTCTCGGCGTGTTCCCGAATTCACCCGCTCTGGCTTCCACTCGCGCGACCCAACAAATGTTTAAAAAAAAAAATATTAAGAACGAATATGATTCAAGGTGGCAGTAAGTCGCGGTTCCATCTTCTCTTCAACCTTCGTGGGGGGTTTAGTGGTAATTGTTGGGAAGATAAAGTACGTATTTCTGGGTTTGTATGTATGTAAAGTTTTCTAAAAACGCATGTAAGTGGTTTGTATTGTGTCGGGTACTGTGTGTATCATAAGATCGATATGAAGTGTTCTGTTGTTTATGTATGTGGGCATTGTGTTATCAGTCTGAGAGTAGTTGACTGAAACGCCTGAATTCGTTTAATGTTGGATGTTTTTGCTAAACCGTATATCTTTGATCCGTATGTCCATAATGGTCCAAATATGTAAGTGTAACAGTTCCGTTTTTGTCAGTCCAATTTTGATCGTCTATTTAGAAGTCCGTAGAGTCGACGGTTCAGCATGTTTCGTGTGAGACGTGTGTGAGGATTCCATGTCACTCTTCGATTTATTTTCAGTTCTACCTAGGTATCGTACAGTATTAGTTTGAGGGAGGGGCTTGTCGTAGATGAAAACGGGGGGGCATGTTTCTCGTCAAGTGTAAATGTGATGTGCTGTGATTTTTCTGTATTAAGTTTTATTTTCCATGTGTTATTTTTTAATATATTAATTTAAATATTATATATATAATATTAGAGCTCTTCTACAATAAATGTTGCACATTGAGTTGGAAAAGATGAAAGCATATTTGAGAGAATTTTGAATGCTGATCTTAACTCGTACGAGCAGGCCAAATATAAATTGTAAATTCCTTTAGGGCCAAAATCCAATAACATGATTAATCTAGGATCATTCGATCAAATTTGCTCTCTAATAATCCAATTAATGTTTGCGAATGACCTTATTCTATTCATTGTCCTCGATTCAAACTTTTTTCTCTCCCCTTTTCATTCTGACGAAAATCTCTACCACTCATTCATGATCTTATCGCGGAATAACCTGTTTCACTTACCTACCTATTTCAAACATGCCACCAAACTTTATTTGTATTCGCCCAAATACGTTTTCGATCTGTGCCGATGAAGTGAAAGAACTTGTATAACGTATTGTCCAATTCCACATAAATATATACATATTATACTAGTTTCGGCTGAAGCCAACGTTCAGCCAAATTTCAGAGAACTGTAAGCTCTTGAAACCAACGTTAGCACAACCAACGTTACCTTGTGAGCTCAAGATCGTGGGTTCGAGACCCGACCGAGGCCCTTAGTTTAGTTTACTTCCCAGGTAAAATTTTAACGCCGCCCTTCGGATGGTCGATGGCCCCGAGCCTGTACAATGTCAGGTACTCGTTAAAGACCCCTGCCCTGGGAGAATAAAAATTTGGGGTAGGCAAAATTTAGGATTTCCACAGTAGAATCGGGCTCATGTCCACAAGAGTGACGAAAGAGTGCTCTGGTAGTAGGCGATATGACCTCGTAGTTAAAGCCCGGACATGAGTCATAGGAACTAACTAACTGTCTGTGTGGGTGTGTCTGTCTGTTAACTCGATAACTTCCGATAGAATCGACACGAAATCTTATATGTGCATCCAGAACCCTCAGATTTTCAGCCAAATCGGCCGATGGAAAGGAGAGATTATAGAGGAGGATTAACACAAAATTCTAATAACTGCCGTTATAATGAATTTTTTGACACGAAATTTCATAGGTAAATTCAAAGCCTCATAAGTTTCAGGGGAATCAGATGATTGGGAGGAGGGGATCAGAGGGGTGCTCAACTCAAAAATCTCAATAACTGACAATGTAATGAATGTATCGACACAACTGTATATAAGTATGAGGATTCAGACGCCCATATGTAAGTCAAATATTGAGTTTTAGCCCAAACGGTCGATTGTCTTTGGAGGGAGAGCGAAAACGTAATTGATTAATTTGTGCTTAGGAGGTACATAGCCGGTGATTCAGCGACTACTTTTTTATTTTCCAATGTGTGTAATAATCACTGTCAGATATTTCACATTATAGTCATAAAACTAGGTACTGGTCTGTTAACCCCACTAACTTACTAGTTATCGATTTTGCTATATCGATACTTAAATATGTCCATATTTTAACGGATGTCGATATTTTTACATTTTTTAGAAGGTTACATTTGAAATAAAACATGATATTTAGTATTTGATACTTTATTTACATATATTTAACATGTATTTTCAGTAATATATTGATAAAATGACTTAAATGTATTTTAATATTCCAAAAAAAGGTTCTTTTTCACCAGGCCATTGCCGCCACCCAAACTCTGCCAAGTTTGATGTAAGATAATTTCGGTCAGTCCCTCTTCTGATTTTATTACCCCATTTTGCGGATCCCGACAATTATACGGGATCCATATATTATACCCTCGTACTGATGATTGACGGTGAAATTGTTATAATAACCTTCTTTTGATATATCTGAATAACTTTTCCAGCAATCACTTATTATATTAGTTCCAGTTTTTCTTTTTTCTTTAATTATACCTAACAATATATGTTCACTTCTGTCAGGAACTGGTACTTATTAATGATAATAATAAAATTTGAAACACGTGAGGACAAGAACAAAGCTTTTTTTTCTGGTCTTATGTACGATGCATATTAGCCATGTCACTATGTTATCTACTAGTTATTTACATCCATGGCCTCGGGAGGGAGTTCTGTCTACGAAATAAAACTCACTCCAGGACGGGATTCGAACCCGCAAACTGTGATGAGACCATGCGACCAAAGCCCTTCGCTCTAGCCCGCACGGTTACAATGACCCCCATAATAATCTTAAAGTAAAAATATCGACATACTAAAAGTCGATATTGAAAAAATATATCGGTCATGAGCTGCTGAAAATAAATGCGTGGGGTTGGCAGACAGACCAGTACCAAACTAAACAGTAAATTGCGCACAACAATTTTTCTTCTTGTAGTAGATAAACATGTCATTCCACTCAAGGCATACACTTAGGTATTCTAATAATGTGCGACCTTCATCCATTTCGACCATTTTGTTACCCATACTTCTTCACTTCTTCCTACAAAAAGTCCCTGGAGTTTTTATTTATTTTGTTGTGTGTATTATTAGATGTTGTGTTATGTATTCTTCTGGAAATGAATAAATAATATGTATTTATTTAAACATTTTGACCTTGAAGTTGAAATGTCCATTAAAGGAAAAAAAAAATAAGATGAAAACATAATTTTTATTTGTAGTAAATGTATCAACATGAAACATTGAGGGCAATGGTAGGTCAGAGATAGCGTGCTTGCCTTCTGAGCTCAAAATGACGACTTTGAAACAATGCCGAGAGTTAATATGAAGATGGCTGATGAGGTGAGAAGTGATTATTTCACAGGTTGTCAAATAACATGTAGTCTGACCACTCACAGATTTTTATTTGTATTAGTTAGCCGGCTTTCGAGGTTGCCCTCATCATCAGGCAGTCTACAAAAGAAACCATCCTTAAGCAACAAAAACAAAAATCAAAAAACAGGTTCTGTTGGTAACAATCATGAAATATAATGGCAACAAAGATTTAAATAAATATAAATACATTAAATTATAAAAAGTAACAAGTTGAGTTTGAAATAACCATACCTGATAAATGAAAATTTTTGAAATTAACCTAATTAAAAAATTTTTAATTTCCATCCATTAAATTTTAAATTGTTAAAGTATTTTCATGGTTTTATTTATTTATGGTTTATTTTTAATATGAAAAATTTTTAATTGTATTTACTAAAATATTTTAATTAGGTTAATTTCTGTTTATTATCAGATATGTTTATTTTAAACTCAACTTGTTAGGTACTTTTTATAAATTAATGTATTTATATTTATTTAAATCTTTGTTGCCTTTATGTTTTATGATTGTTAGCAACAGAACCTGTTTTTTGTTTTTGTTGCTTAAGGATGGTTTCCTTTGTAGATGAGGGCAACCTCGAAAGCCGGCTAGCTAATACAAATAAAAAAATCTGTGAGAGGTCAGACTACATCTTATTTGGCAATCTGTGAAATGCCGAGAGTCTTAGTTTTTCTCCATGCTCTTGGCTGCGTTGCGCCGAGGATGGTCGCAGGTGGGCAGTGTTACTAGCAACCCGCGGTCATCCCTGTAACCACGCTAAACTGCCTTCTTTACCTTCCGCCAGGAGCCGACGAATCGACCGAACTCCGGATAGTCAGCCTCACTCATCAGCTTCCGCGAATGAGATGTGCAATGTTGGGTACTCTGTGAATAAAACTGGATAGACAGCATTTAAGTCTCCCACTATATCGTGGCGATACATGAGGCGATATGACCTCGTAGTCGCTGAGTTAAATATCTATTGATTTTCAAACAAATTGGTAAACTAAAAAGAGGAAAAGCGAAAACAGAATAATTTCTCGCTGGGGAAGATTGCCGGTGATTCAACTATAAAATTGAGAGCTTTGTGGGATTAAATTATGAAGTTATTGCATGATTGTGTAATATTTTGAAGAATGAGAAAACGTCTTTTTACTTTTCCAACTTTAGGAAGCATAATGTTTTTGTCATTTTCAAGATTTGATAAATATCTCGATTCTTTCACAAAATGAAAATGTCAAATCAACTGAAAAGATTGGACATTTACCGTATTAGGAAAGTAAGCTATATTCAACATCGCCTTTTTCTCCGGAATATAAGGAAAACCTATGTTGTTTTTCCTTATGACATTTTTTTTAAAAACTTGTAATAATAATAATTTTTAAAATATAAATTGAAGGGATATATATTAACTAATATTGTAAAGTAAAAATTGCCACAAAATGTACTTGACTTTGGCGTAGTCTTAAAGGTGGGGGTGGGGGAGGGGGGGGGGGGGGGGGGGAGCTGTGCACCCCACGTAGAAAGATGAATGCCTTTGAAGTACAGCGTAAGTGAATTGTGGCAATAATAAAAAAAAAATACTATATAAAAAATAATTAATATGAGAAAAACTATTTGAAACCAAGAGAAGCTCCGTAAGAGCGGAGGGCATGAGAAGTACTACTAGCAGAGTGAGCTGATGGGGATTAAAACTGAGGAGAGGGGGGGACGGTATAAGACCATTGAAATACACAAACATAAATAAATTATAAATATTTTATTTGTATTTCAGGGACCGACCATCACCATTAGACGTCTGTAGTACTCCGCTGCCCTTATTAAGGTAAGTTGTTCTCTTTGTAACCACTATTACTTGGAAGTATGGAGGATGTTATGGAAAATTATTTGTATGTTTGTGTGTGTCTGTGAATACGATAACTCCCGATAGAATGAATGTATCGAAACGAAATCGGTCGAAGAGAAAGGGATTACACAAAAACACTTGCGGATATAATGAATATATATACATTATATTTGTTACTTTCCCGGCTACACGAAGTATTGGGGATGTTATGTAATGGTCAACAATTCGATGTTAAATTTTTATGGGAGGACCCTCTGATTCCTAAAATGAAAAAAAAACAAGCAGGTTCTGGGATGTGTGTGTTTCTACTAAGTGCGGCCCTTGAGGTCCACACGGCAAACTTGCCAGCATGGTATAAGTATCAATAGTAATAATATCACAAAAGAAGGCATTTTATTTAGTACAGAATTATTTATTAATTTAATTGAATTTAATCTATACATAGATTTTTAATTGTGATGCCAATACACATATGTCACATAGCCTATTTTTTTAAATTTTCCTTTTACTACTACATGTAAAATTTCATGACAATCCGAAAATCCGTTAATGCGGTAGAACTATTTTTATGCTCAGCCTCCTCTCACAGTCCCCCCTTCCATTAAGAATTTTGAGACGTCACATAACCTATTTTTCAGTTTGGCTTTTAATAATACTACATGTTAATTTTCATTACAATCCGATTTTCCATTGATGAGCTAGACCTGTTTTTGTGCTTAGCCCCGTCACAACCCCTTCCGTTCAAAAATTTTAGTCGCCATTTATCTTATTTTTCAATCTGGCTCTATAGGATGCTACATGTTAAATTTGATTAAAATCCGATCATCCGTTGATGAGGAAGACCTATTTTTATGATTAGCCCCTCTCACAACGCGCGGGGGCGCTTCCCTTACGAATTTTGAGATCTCACACATCCTTTTTTCGATTGGCCATTAAGAATACTACATGTGAAATTTCATGACAATTCGACTATCCGTTAATGAGCTAGAACTATTTTTATGCTTAGCCCCTCGCCATATGGCCTGTTTTTCAATTCTGGCTCTAAAGGATGCTACATTGCCGCCAGAACAAATTAGATCGTATAAATCTTTTTCAAGAATTCCTAAAATCCACTTTTTTAGCAGTCTTTTTGTTCAAACAGAAAAACGGATGAACGGAATTTGAGAAAAAAAAATTCAGATCATATTTACGTTGATACGCTTTGATTGGCGCCAAAGCGGAGTCTATATCACTTTCCATTCCCGAGATGTGCAAGAATATAATTGACCACGCACGTACGTACATACACACACACATACTTCTTTCCAAAAATAGTGTAAAAATACTGTAATGACGTTGAAACATAAAAATATGATGAACATTTTGATTTCGATTTTCCCTATATGCTGGGAAGTTAATAAATTCCCTGTGTGTCTGTGAGCTAGATAACTCCCGAAAGAATGGATGTATCGACACGAAATTAGTTATGTGTATGAGAACATCATAAGGACAACATGTATTGATAATCAGATGAAAGGTGGAAGAGGGGGGGGGGGGGGGGGGGGGGGGGGGGCTTAACACCAAAAAACTCAATAATTGCTGATATAATTAATGTATTATCACGATATTTTATTTTATATTATATATTTAAATAAATTCAAAACTTCAGTGAAATCGACCGAAAAGAAGGGGGGTCACGCAAAAAGAAATAACTGCCGATTAATGAATTTGTAGACACGAAATTTATTACGAGGTTTCAGAAATTCCTGTGTTGTGTTCATCATTACAGGAGGCCTGTGTACGCTGATGTTACCGAAATGAATGGCCAGTATTCTTCACTTCCCCGAGCACATTATTCAAGTTTAGTTCAATGAGCTTTTCGGAGTAATGGCATTTTGTGGCTGACCCAGTGTATTTACAGGCCCATAAGCTTTCAGCATCGGAAAACGAAGTACATGGACCGTTGTGTCCAATCTCATTGAAATAAAAGAAGTTGTTTTCCCACTGTTTTATTTTTGACCAGAACCACTTTTCAACTTATCGTCATCAGTGGCACATCCCACCCGTACAGTGTAGAGGATAAAGGACTACTGGTTCTGTGAAACGTGGTGTGTATAATAAACTCATGGTTTCAATAGATATTTTTTCGTTTCAATTCATTTTTACAAGATCGTACATGAGGGGATTGACAAGTATAGACAATTCAGTCTCCTTTACTTAGATACCAAACCAGTAGTCCTTTAACCTCTACGCTGTACTGGTAGAATGTGCTGATTATGACTATGTTGCGTGTAAAACCGGTTCTGGTCAAAAATATAACAGTGGAAAGACAACGTCTTTTGTTTCTGTAGAAATCTCGTCCCTCAACATACCAACTCATACGGTGTTATGACGGATATAAATTCGATGTTGAGATTTCATAGAAATTTCATGTTTTCCGATGAACAAAAACATTGCTAGATTATGTGCATGTTTGTGAACACTACAGAATGACAAGAGACAGAATGAATATAACCATACAGGGGGTTTCAGAGAAGGGCCTCAACTCAGAAACCCTAATAAATGTCCCATGTAAAATAGTAATAATATATATCTACACGAAATTTCGTTTGATGATTGGAGAGGCTTAACTCAAAAAGTCCTTTAACCTCTACGCTGTACGGGTAGAATGTGCTGATTATGACTATGTTGCGTGTAAAACCGGTTCTGGTCAAAAATATAACAGTGGAAAGACAACGTCTTTTGTTTCTGTAAGAAATCTCGTCCCACAACATACCAACTCATACGGTGTTATGACGGACATAAATTCGATGTTGAGATTTCATAGAAATTTCATGTTTTCCGATGAACAAAAACATTGCTAGATTATGTGCATGTTTGTGAACACTACAGAATGACAAGAGACAGAATGAATATAACCATACAGGGGGTTTCAGAGAAGGGCCTCAACTCAGAAACCCTAATAAATGTCCCATGTAAAATAGTAATAATATATATCTACACGAAATTTCGTTTGATGATTGGAGAGGCTTAACTCAAAAACTCTAATAACTGGAGTTGTAATGAATGTATCGACACAAAATTTAGTATGAGGATTTAGGAGCCTTTCTGTAAGTCAAATATTGAATATTAGCGCAAATGGTCGACTGGTTTTGGTTGGGAAGCGAAAAATTAGTTGTTTAATTCGTTTTGGGGAAGTACATTGCCGGTGATTCACCGACAACTTTTTTTTATTGTGCCCGCCATTAAATTTAAGGATATGTATGAAGGCTTACGTGTACTTTAATAATAAGAGCTAATTTAATGCCAATTATAATTATTAAGGATAATTATGGTATCAGGAACACAGAATGCTGTCAGAGGCAGGGGCTTTGCGTGGCTTGGTTATATCCAGCCCTGTCCTTCCTAAATGTGCTCTGATATTAAATATCAGAGTAACAAAAGTAAAAGAGTAACAAACATTTTTTGTTCAATTTCCAGTTATACAAACTGGCGCCATAGAGTTCATTGTTATAATCGTTAATCACGCCCGGGCTTTAACTACGAGGTCATATCGCCTACTACCAGAGCAATCTTTTCTCACTCTGGTGGACATGATCCCAACTCTACAGTGAGAGTCCTAAATTTTGCCTACCTAGAGGCTCATTCACCCCCGGTAGGGTTAACGAGTACCTGACATCGCACAGGCTCGGGACCGTCGTTTAACTTCCCTTTCGAAGGTTGAAAAAAACTTAAGGGCCTCGGCCGGGTTTGGGATCCTCGATCTTGAGCTCAGAAAGCAAACGAATACCACTGAGCTATGGGCGCCCTCTATATAACCTGAACTAACCTCTTCACTTTCCACCGAAAGAATTGGAGAGATGTTTTGCGAACAGGCGGAACTATTTCTTTGAAATCGTAGATTACTGTTTCGGTTTGAAAAATAGAAAATTAGATTTTGTGTTTTAAACTATTCATGACAATTTTATTATTTCATTTTTATTCCTTTTATTCTCAATTTCTTATCTAGTTATTTTATTCCATCATAAATTTTACATTTATTTTGTTCATTTTATATACTTTTATTATTCGTTTATTTATTTACTTTTTATATTTTCTTCTTTCTCTTCTCATTTATTTCTGTTTAGCCCCTTTTTTCTAAAATTAATTCCATTTCAAACCTTGTCTGGGCATCATTATTTCTTTTCAACGTATTATGCTCTATCGATTTTTATTATATTTCTTTTCGTTTATTTCTTCATAATTATGCTGTTCATGTTAATTTTTTATTTATCCATATTTATTATTGTTTTTCTCCACTGTAGCACTAATTTATTTATTTATTTATTTCTTTTTGTACGGCATATTTTTTTTTTTTTTTTTTGTCTTAATGTATTTATTATTATATGTTACGGATATAAATATTATTATTGAGCTGAGTTTACGAAGCTCTTTCTTAGGCGAATCATGTATTTCGTTGTATTCGTACTCCTCCGATGGTTTACTACTAAAAAAATCTGAAATCGAACATACCACGGAGGAATAACCATCGAAACTTCGACTTTTTTTCGATAAAAATATTCTTCAACATACAAAGAACACATAGTATAAAAAATTTTGTGCAAAAACAGCTGTTGTTGTCTAAAAAAAGGCTAGAAAAAATCCATTGAATGCAATTGAAATCTATTTAAAGTATTATTATATTCATAAAAAACATACAAGGTGAGAAGAGGGCGCCGGTAGCTCAGTGGTATGCGTGCTTGACTTCTGAGCTCAAGGTCGTGGGTTCGTAACCCGACCGAGGCCCTTAGTTTATTTTATCTGGGAGGTAAAATAAACTTAAGCACGCCGTCCTTCGGATGGAACGTTAAGCGATGGTCCCGAGCCTGTACGATGTCAGGTACTCGTTAAAGACCCCTATCCTAGATGAATAAAAATTTAGGGTTGGCAGAATTTAGGACTCCCACAGTAGAATCGGGCTCATGTCCACCAGAGTGACGAAAGAGCGCTCTGGTAGTAGGCGATATGACCTCGTTGTTAAAGCCCGGGCATGAGTCATAAAACCTAACCAAATCTAACCTACAAGGTGAGAAGTTACTGATAATTATTGAAACATAACTGAGTTTTTTTATACTGATATGCCTGACTCAGCTCAGTTTTTGCAAACAGCAGAATGTATTGCACACCTAATTATTAGCATTAACAGCATGTGGAGGTCCTGGTAGTACTGAATGCCAGAGGGCGTTAAAATCTCTGACAGGAGTTGTTGATAGGTTATAGAACTTTGATAAAATATTAGTAAAGAAGGGATTATTAAGCCAAATCGATACTTCATAACCAATTCAAAGATAAACAACCCAATTGGAGAAGAGGCAAGACGTAGGAAGAAGAGAAAAGTGTCAATGACATTTATACCAAGGACCGAATTATAATTGTCAATGGTTGACAACTTTCACCGTTCGGCCCTCTTCGGGGTGAGTTCCGAAGAGCGGCGGACTCCAGTCGATCCGCTCCCTCCTCCCACCTCCGGCTGGAGGAGCCTCACTCAGTTGATGCCCAGTCTCTCGTGGCTGCGGAGTAATCCACAATCAAAACCGATGATCAAAAAAAAGAAAAAATATGTCGTGAGTGACATGTGCCAAATCAGCTGATCAATCTTATATGTGCCAAAAAATATATATATATATATTATTAAGAATTAATAAAACAACCTTTGTGATATTAGTGTTAGTGTTTTTTGCGTGTTTCCTGTGACGCTTATAAATAAAATGGTAAATACATTTTTTTTTTTTTTAATTTTGCATGAAATATTACTCGATACATCGCAATTTTGCATGAATTTCAGTCCATAATTTACTCTGGTTTTATTTTAGTACATATCATTTAGTTTTTTTGCCAATTTATTTTTTTATTGTTGAAATATTTGAAAATGAATTGTTGAAGGTCGAAATTTTTAAAACCTGTAGTATGCTTACACATATTCACATAAGATTACTAAATGTTTACATTGGAACTTGTAAATCTTCGGTGTTGGTTTTATTACAACACCTATTTATTAATTACTTTGGAGTAATGTTTAATTAATCATCTATATATGTAATAATAGAAATAATATTTACGTACATCAAAATAGCTTATAAATATACACCAACTGATATTAAATCCTATAATACAAACGTATATGAGATGAATAATAATAATTGTTATAACAATAAAAGGAATATAAAATTTATAATATTAATAAGTACGATACATACTATAAAATATAATTATATTATATAGTATTTTTTCGGGAAGACATTTCGGGGCAATTACGCACTCCTTTGGCCCCCAAAGAGGAAAATACAGAATAAAAAAGAAAACATACATATTTATATATTTTCTTTATATGCTCTTATATACTTATATGTACTTGTATACTTGAAAGCAAAGTATAAACATTTCTTTTATATGATGGTTATTTTTCGCTGGAATTTCATGTTTCTGACAACCTGATTCCAAGAAAAGAAAAAAAAAAAAAAAAAAAATACAGTCTGCCTTATTTTGAACTTGACGCAATATATGTGTATCCAGAATATAAGGACGACACCTAATGATTTTCAGCCAAATTGGCCAAAGGGAAGGGGGGGATTTGACACAAAAACTGTAATAATACTGTTGTAATAAATGTATTGACACAAATTCATATGTAAATTCAAAACCTGAATAAGGACGACACAAATTTTCCACGGAATCGGCCGTATGGAAGGGGGATCAGACGGGGGACTTACTCAAAAACACCAATATTTGCCGATATTATTAGGGTGGATTCATGATGTTTAGTCCAAACGTGAGAGCGAAAATTTAATTGATTAATTTCTGCTGGGGAAGTACATTGCCGGTGATTCACCAACGAATTTTTTTAAATAGTTTTCTGGTTACATTTAACAATATGTCATCTTCACGATGTAAATTGCATTTGCATAACATTTTATCTCTAAAGCAAAAACCCAAAAATCATACTTGACTTTATAATATATAAATAACAAATAAATAAACTCATATCAAGTCTTTATGAGCCTCCCGCCTGAGGACCTGATATTTCACTAAGAAATAAAATATTTTTCTTCCCAAGATAAGAAGTGTACACCCGGTCTTTTGTGCTTGGTTTTATCTGTGCTGTAAAAGTATGAAGACAGGCTTGTTTGTGTCATGCCCGGGCTTAACTATGATGTCATATCGCCTACTACCAGAGCATTCTTTTATAGCACTGGTGGACATGAGTTCGACTGTTGGAGTCCTTCTGGTTCTAACGTACCAATCTATACGAAGTATAGGGGAAGTTATATAATCGTCAGAAATTCGAAGTTTTTTTTTATCAGAATTTCATTTTTTTCAACATCATTCAAAAAATAAAAAAAAAAATGTCCGTCTGTGAATATGGTAACACCTGATAAAATGTGTGTATCAACACGGAGATTTATATGTGAATTCAAAACCCTATAAGCACAACCCTTTTTAATTTTAAGCGGAATCGGTCGAAGGGAAGGGGTGATCAGAGGCTCAACTCAAAAACCCCAATAACTGTCGATATAATGAATTTTTCGACTTCAAATTTCAAATTTAAATTTAAAACGCCATGATGACAATACCTGTTAATATTCACGATATCGGTCTAAGGGACGGGGGATCTCAGAGAGCAGCGCAACTCTAAAACCCCAATAACTGCCATTGTAATGAATGTATCGGCACAAAATATTGTATGTAAATTCGAAACCCCATGGTGACGACCATTATTAATTTTTCAGCGAAATCGGGCGAACGGAAGGGGTTGATCAGAGAGGGCTCAACTCAAAAACTCTTATGCCTGCCGATGTAGTGAATTTATCGACACAGAATTTAGTATGAGGATATAGAAGCCCTGGTTTCGGGGCTGGGGGGGGGGGGGGGGGGGGGGGCGAAAAGGTGATTGATTAACTCGTTCTGGGGAAGTACATTGCTGGTGATTCCTCGACGATTTTTTCTATTTTGGGTTAATTTAATAAGTACCTAACACCACACAGACATATATCATCCTATCTGAAGGTCGGCGTGCTCATCTCATATGGAAGGAGGACAACAACAAATATTTCTCATATCTATGTCAAATTATATTTCTAAAAAACATGAAAGTGTCAATAAAACAAGAATAACCTTTTCAAATCAAACATAATATGTTTGATTTGAAAAAGTTATTTTTGTTTTATGTTTTTTAGAAATATAATTGATATAATGACTTTTTCTGATTTTATGTTTGATATATTATATCAGAAAAAGTCATCGGTGAATCATCGGCAATGTACTTCCCCAGAACGATATAATCAATTAATTTTTCGCTCTCCCTCCAAATCCTTTGGGCTAAAATTCAATAAATGACTTATTTAGGGGGCTTTTGAATCTTCATACACAATTTTTTGTCGATAATAAATCCATTACATTGGCAGTTATTGGGGTTTTTGAGTTGAGCCCCCTCTGATCCCGCTTCCCTTTTGCCGATTTCGCTGAGTCATAACATTGCGAAAAACTATACCCATCACAAGTTGAGTGGAGCTTTAAAAATGTTGTATTTAGAGTCAAAATACACTACTTTATTAATAATTTGAGTCTAATATAAAAAAAAAAAAAAAAAAAAAAAAAAAAAAAAAAACGCTGACCTTGAATAGTATCTTCATGATACAAGGTTTTTTTTTTTACTTAATTAATTTACGTTATTAATGATTATTTTCAAGTTCACAGATTGTGAATTACATACATAAATAATGGATAATTGTTCATAAAACTTTAAAAAAACAAATAAAAGTTATAATATCTTCTGAGTAATCGAGTATTAAAGATTTTAAAAAATAATCTCAGTGACGAAAACAAACATGTAGAGACATTTCTGACCTATTTTGAGTGGCGTAACAAGGAGGATGTGTGGGTGGGAGCGTGTGGTGCTAGGCATAGTCGGAGGCTCAGCAGGGGGAGCACATCTTACCTCACCAAGAATTATTGGCTTCTAAGATTTTGGCTGAAATTGGATGAAAAATGTGACCACTTTACTTGGGAGACTAAGAACAAACCGCATATATTTATGTCTTAATCAAAACTATAGTAGAGTCCCGCTAATCCGGACATCCGGTTAATCCGGACGGGATTTAAAAAAAAAAATAATTAGGATTTAGTAAACTAAAAATTTAATTTAGCGAGCGGTAAGTACGAAAATAATTCAAAGAGAGGGTTTGACTACTGACCTTGAGGCGCCTACAAGATGGTACGACAAAACGACGTCGGTCTTCTTTAAAGGAAAAAAAAAACATTACGGACTTTTTTCAGTGAGTCTAAAAATATTATTCTTGTTTTCATTACATACTGTTCATTGTTTTATTTTATAGTCCTGTTCAGAATTTAACGTTTACATATTTCGTTTTTAAAATATAACATTAATATACCGTGGTTTGTTTTGTAGAGTAGTACTATAAGTAGTAAATAAATTTTGAGTTTTAATGACAAATATCTTTTGTTTTGCTCACTCTATCTCAGTTCGTAGGTCGAGAACTTAGATCTAGATACATACATTACATTATCTAGTACTTATTGAAAATACAATTAAGCTGAAGGAAAAGGTTTATTTATGAGAAGAAAAAAATCGCTAAAATATTTATGCATTTTACTGCAAATTTTACTGTTTAATTAACGAGAAATAAAACGAGATATCTAAAAGACGCATTTTATAAACAATTTTTTTCGAAGGCATACATTCTGCAAGGTACATATAGATAGTTTTTTTTTTTAGACGTTTGCTTGGTTTACGCAAAAACGGCTTGTCGAAAAATTTATTTTATTCCAAAACTTTTCTTTATTACGATAGTGTCTGTGTGTACGGGTGAAGAAACCCGTTGAACAGACAGAAGGTTGTTTAAAGTCGGCAAGGTCCTGAAACGTTTGTATAATTCTTGTAATTTATATTTATTCTGTTATTTCCTTATTCTGAGGTCGTCCTTGTATTCTGTATCGTTTGTTCAAGGTGTAAGTTATAATTTAGTTATTTTGAGTTGAGAGCACTATTCTGTATAAATTAGTTTAAATGTTTGCCCTGAGGCAGCCTTTACAAGTCATCACAGGCCCCTCAATCGTTTTACTTTCCCAGTTATACGATGTATAAAAGAAGTGAAGGGCTTAGTTTCAAAACCGGCTAAGTCCACTTTTGTAAATTTTGAGAAAACAACAAATAACTCTCCAGGTGCATGAATATTCAAAAAAATAGAAAACACTACATATATTTGGCGTATTACTTACTGATGGAAATAACTTTTAATTTCTGTAGTCCGGCTACTTTTTGTAAGTGAATATACACACAGAAAACGAAAAAAAATGTTTGGACTTAGCCGGTTTTGAATCTAAGCAAGTTGACTTAGCCTGTTTGGAAAATAAACAACTTGGACTTAGCACTTTCCAGAATAAAAAAATGGACTTAGCCGGGTTTGAAAATAAAATATGAATATATTCAATTTTGTAGAAAAAAAAAATTATTTTGATTTCTACAATAGACGTTTAAATAACATGAAATCCTTATAGTCACGGTATAATGGGTAGATTTACCTCAATAGATTCAATACTTTTCATCATAATATGTGTACTTCATTTTAGAAATGAATTCTTGGACTTAGCCGGTTTTGAAAATAAAAATATTTTACTTAACTGGTTTTGAAAATCAAATTTTTTTTAATACATTTTTTAATAATGTTCTTTAAGAAAACATTTTTTTTTTTGACTATCTTGTTAGGTACTAAAAGTTGGGATATCCCAAAAAACAGGGAATATCCCATAAAACATTTTCCTTCAACTCCTGTTCAACACAAATCCTAAGAACTACCGAATGAATGTATCGACACCACTGAACAAAAATAGAAATTAGTTATGGAAGAATACTTTTTTTTCCATGTTACAGCATTGTTTTATTCAATTTTTTTAAGTCTTTAGGTTAGGTTTTATGACTCATGCCCGGGCTTTAACTACAAGGTTATATCGTCTAACTACCTTCGCTCTGGTGGACATGAGCCCGACTCTACTCTGGGAGTCCTAAATTTTCCCTACCCTAAATTTTTATTCACCTAGGGTAGGGGTCTTTAACGAGTACCTGATATCGTACAGGCTCGGGACCATCGCTTAACGTCCCATCCAAAGGACGGCGTGCTTGAGTTTATTTTACCTCCCAAATAAAATAAACTAAGGGCCTCGGTCGGGCCCCTTTTTATCTTTAAAAATACTTCAAATAAAAATTGTAGGGAAAACTGAGAGTGACATTTTGTAAATAATACATTTTTTCAAAAGACTCCCGGTTTGCGTGTTACATGCCGCCGGTAGCTCAGTGGTATGCGTGCTTGTCTTCTGAGCTCAAGATCGTGGGTTCGAAACCCGACCGAGGCCCTTAGTTTATTTTATCTGGAAGGTAACTTAAAACTTAAGCACGTCGTCCTTTAGACGTTAAGCGATGGTCCCGAGCCTGTACGATGTCAGGTACTCGTTAAAGACCCTTATCCTAGTTGAATTAAAATTCAGGGTAGGCAAAATTTAGGACCATAGTAGAGTCGGGGTCATGTCCACCAGAGTGACGAAAGAGCGCTCTGGTAGTAGGCGATATGACCTCGTGGTTAAAGCCCGGGCATGAGTCATAAAACCTAACCTAACCATTCAAAAATGGTGTCTTGAAACCCATGATTGCAGACTTGATCCACTCGAAAATGGTTGGTCCAACGAAAAAATGTTTCTTAGAAAAAGGCCCCTCGTAAATTTGGATTTTTAGAAAAAGCGCCAATCGATTGTGCTGACAATAATTCGTTTTGTGCTGCATCGCAATATGGCTTTATTTACACAAAGACATATCCGGTGGACTAACTTGATGAAAGCCCTCTAAATTGCTTTTCTCGGAATATTCCAACACTATAATAATTGTATTATCTAGTCTGGGTAACAAAAAAAAAAAAAAAAAAAGTTTCCCGGTATATGAGCTAAAGAAATACTTTTCCTTTGAATCCTTATCAGTGGGCTAACTCAACTCAATTCAATTACGAAACCTCCCTCCAGGCCGTTCCTTTTTTCCTCCTTATTTATAATACGTTGCAACACAAGACAAATATGAGGACAATTCAACATTAAAATGGGAGTGGGGAGAGGGGGCTTGCGCAATTCATTAGCGTTCAAATAATGCAAAAAAACAAGCGATCTAGAAAATGGAATTGCGTGAAATTGGCTTCGCCGGATATGTTTTTTGAAAAAAACACCAATTTGCGAGGCAGCACAAAACTGCTATTATAATCAGCACAGTCCCAGCACAAGCTGAGCACAATCTATTCCATTTGAAATAATTTGGAAAAGCTAAAGTGAGGAGGCTAACTTAACGCACCAAGTTATGCCGCGTTTACACTATGTAGCAAAACAGCTATGTTTTTGAAATCGCCATCCGAAAACATCTATATAGTTCAATTCAAGAGCTCTTTAGCTGGAAATAAATTTCCCATCGGTTGTCGGTAAGATCAAAGGGAACTATGCAGCTGAGCTATATAGCCGGGCTGGAAGCGCGTTTTTTCTTGTATCACAGCTATATAGCTGTCGCCCGAAGACGCTCGTCAGTTATGCGCTTGCCGAGATGGAGAAAGCTACAGAATGTACAGAAAATTAAATAAATTTCCGAAGGACATTTTTGAAAAATTGTAACACAGAAATGAAATTATAAAATGTATTTTTTATTATTTGTAGTAAGGACTTCTTTATACCAACCACGTTTTTATAGATCACTCCCCTCCCCCTCCCCTCAAAATCATTTCATACTGACATTACTGAAAATAAGAAAGTAAGTCACTTTCATAATTACGCTACAATGAGACTAAGAAAGCCGCTGTTGCCAACACATTAATTTCATATACCCAGTAATGTCAGTATGAAGGAGGGAAAGTGATCTGTACTAAAGCGGTTCATATAAAAAAATCCTTACGGCCACATCACATATATATTTTTTTATAGGAACCTATGCATGTATTATTCTATAATAGTTTATTATTATTATATTATAATTATAGTTTATTTATGTTTAAATAATATTAACCAACATCAAAAGAATTCAGGAGTTTCAGTCAAAAACCCTCAGACTGATAACACAGTGCCCCCCATACATAAACAACAGAACACTTCATAACGATCTTATCATGCACACAATTCAAAGTACTTACATACGGTTTTTTTTAGAAAACTTTACTCACATACAAACCCAGAAATACGTACTTTATCTTCACAACACTTACACAAAACCCCCCACGAAGGTTGAAGAGAAGATGGAACCGCGACTTACTGCCACCATGGATCATATTCGTTCTTAATATGTATATATTTTTTTTTAACATCATTTTCCTTCATTTTCTCATCTCTCTTACCCATCCATCAAAATTGTCTTTCAATTCCTTTTTATTTATTTGTTTTATTTTGTTTATTTTATTTTGTTTATTTATTTTTTTATTTACTTATTTATTTGATTCATTTTTTTTTTTTTTCTGTTCTTGTCTTAATAATTAAGATAAATTTTCGTCCCGAGGACCTACCACTGGGTGGCCTTCCTCTCACATGCCCTTCACGCCAACATATCAGTGATGCTGGTTGTTGCACCCTAGCAACAGTTGTATCTTTATAAATAAAAGACAAAAAAAAATAAATAATATTAAGAATTACTTTGATACGGTTCATCTTTCTATGTGCCATTATCTCCATAGTCAGGGTATTTCCACTCATAATTATTAACCTGTGAATAATGATGGGTTTATTATTCGTTTTGCGTCATCTAATCGTCCCATTAGTCATTAAATGCTCCACAAAATATATTTGTATTTAGTTTTTCGTGAATCATGCCCGATCTTTTAACTATGAGATCATATCGCCTACTACCAGAGCACACATAAAATGACGACTTTAATTAAATTAATTGTCCTTCATCCTCCCTTTCAATTTATTTATCTTGGAAACTTGTTTCATAAAAATAATCTAATTTGGGTTCAATATTACTAGATCGTATCTTTCCTAGAAAATTCAGACAACAATTTTTTATTTTACTTGTCACTACAATCCTCAACTAACTCCATTTGTGAGATTATAATAAATAATCTGATAAATATGGTTAGAAAAAATGTTGTTCTTATTGGCTAATATGTTTCATCCGATTTGGACTGCTCCAAAGCTGAAAAAAATTAATATCTGTATATACATATTCTCATATATGTGAGGAAAATTCCGTTACCAAATTGAAGGGTTTTTCTACCATAAACATTTTTAGTTCATTTTCAATTTTTTTCAAAAAGTGTCAAAGGGAATTCAAACACAATTATTCCTTTATGAGTAGTACTTTTTTCTCAACTTAAAAGTTGTAATAATTATTAATTATTGATGAAATGAGCTATGTAAAAAATGTTATACAGATAGATCAACATGCCATCCCTTTCTCAACATTGATTAACATTTCGAATGTCGAAAAAAAATACATTTTTCAAACGATCTTGCACCTCGTGACATAGGGAATCCCATCCCTTAGCGGTATCTCAGAGGGCGCCGGTAGCTCAGTGGTATGCGTGCTTGACTTCTGAGCTCAAGGTCGTGGGTTCGTAACCCGACCGAGGCCCTTAGTTTATTTTATCTGGGAGGTAAAATAAACTTAAGCACGCCGTCCTTCGGATGGGACGTTAAGCGATGGTCCCGAGCCTGTACGATGTCAGGTACTCGTTAAAGACCCCTACCCTAGGTGAATAAAAATTTAGGGTAGGCAAAATTTAGGACTCCCACAGTAGAGTCGGGCTCATGTCCACCAGAGTGACGAAAGAGCGCTCTGGTAGTAGGCGATATGACCTCTTAGTTAAAGCCCGGGCATGAGTCATAAAACCTAACCTAGCGGTATCTCTACTATCCTAATTTATATTTATAATTTTTTCATTTATTGGTTTGCCCCTTACAATCCCTAACCTTTTATATTCCCTGTGCCTATTATGTCCTATACTGATTGGTCATCCCCAGGTCCTTATGTTCATCCTCAGGTCCTGTTATTCATCTTGAAGTCCTTTTGTTCATCCTCTGGTCTTTTTGGTCATCCACAGGTTTTATTGGTCAAACCCAGGTCGCGCATTATGTTCCCTTCACCACATACATACCTGATCTAGGCATGGTCAGGTCCCTCTCTAGGAAGGTTAGTTTTATTTCAACTAATGTTTTATTTATTTGTTTTTATTAGAAAGTTGTCCCTACCAATTCACCCTCTATAAATGTGGGTGGGTGGGTAGCTCGGAGTTACGTGAAAAGGTTGGATCCCGGAGAGAGTAACAACGAGCATAGTTCGCACCCTTAAATGGCCGCCACACTACACGCTACCTTAACCAGAACTTGCCCTTTCGTTTTATAGTCGGGGGCCTCAGGGTTACCAACATACTTATGTTGGCTTCTTGGGAGGTAAGGAAGAGCATCTCAAAGATTTTACCTTGAAACGAATCTGTAGGTATTATATAAGTGTATATTAGGGCTTTTCTCTATTCTTTGTGTTTCTTGCAATATTGGGAATTATAAGAGCTAAAATAAATATATATTGTTGAATATATGCGCTAAAATGAATTGTCTATACAAAAATATAAATAAATAAATATCTTAAAATATTATGATTAAAAAAAAAAAAATTGTATATATACCTATGATAAAATGTGAAGACGGATGATGTAGTGAGAAGTGATTATTTCACTGGTTGCAAAATAAAAATGTAACCTCACCACCTCTCACAGATTTTATTATAATATGCTAGCCGGCTTTCGAGGTTGCCCTCATCATCAGTCTACACAAAATGCATCATTTAGTAAAAAGGGTGTAAAAGTTTTAGCGAGAGGTCAGACTACATTTTATTTTAAAACCTGTGAAATACTTAATAAAACATTTCCCAAAACATAACAATTAAAATATTGTAAGGAATAAATACAATAACAATTGAAAACTATATATTTATTTTTTTAGATGGTCTGATAAAGGCAACATCGAAACCGGCTAGCATGAATTAATAAAATCTGTGAGACTGTCTTTATTTTACAAGCTGTGAAATAATCATTGCTCAGCTCTCTTCATATTAATCATTTTATCTTATTTTTAATTGCTTTTATAAATTATCTTATCGAAATAGTACTTAAGATTTATGCTTCAGAGTACTTTTAAGTTGTTATCTCTCAGTTATAACATCGATATACAGTCCTCTACATTTTCTTTGCTCCATGATATGACGTATCAATGACCTGGGTCTTATGAATGACACCGATATAATTCTCAATGTGCACTATAAGCCATAGGAACATTTTATCATTGCTGAAAAAAAATGTCGTTGGTGAATCAGCGGCCTCATACTAAATTTCCTTTCTCTTGGCCGATTTTGCCAACAATTTCTCGATGTAATTCCTTTTGGGTCTTGGATCCATATATAGAATTTGGTGTCGATACATGTCCCCCTCCCCCAAGCCCATTCTCCCTCTCCTTTAGTCGATTTGGTTGAAAATCAATAGTTGTCGTCAATATTTGGATAAACATATAACATTTTATATTGATATATTCATTCTAACAGAAAGTAATGTCGAACTATCGATAGTACTATCGAGTAATTGGTAGGATTTGACTATCGTATATTATCGATGGTTATATATTTAATATCGATTGTACTATTGAATATGAAATTGTGATTTAAAATTAGCGGTCTTACAATTTCCCATTTCTCAACTATATTCTCTAAATTTTATGGTAAGTTTACTGAATTTTCGTAAACATTGATAGAACTCAAGTAAAGTTTAATATTACTAGAACTTTGGCATTGTCGTGACTGATCTAAATGTTTGAGTGGATCGTTTTCGTCGTCTTCAGTAGAAGCGCCAACATCTTACGCACAACATCTCTATCAAAATGCTCCCACACATCCAAATGATTTTTCCGTTTCACACCGCTCATGCCTCACACTAGTACATAATAATAAAATTAAAAAGAAAACGAAGCAAAATCGAGCTAAGAATAATACAAAATAAAATCCACTTAGTAAACAAAGTACCTAGGTTACAGGAACATAATACTGATTAGGACCAAACCTGTTTTCTTGGTTACTGACTGAATAGCCAACCGAACGGAAACCGAACTCTTTTTCCCGACAACGGCGATTGCTTTTCTTGTTGCACACACACAAGACAGGAAATTACTTACTTCCCAAGCTATACCCGGAAATTCTATGATGAGTTTAACCGGAATTTCGTGTTTACCGAGCCACTGTGTTTCTTAAACTTTTCTGGGATGTTACTATGTCGATTTGTCCGGCAGTTTTTCCAGAGTTTTTTTTTTTTGACAACATTTCGGGACACTTCCACTTCCTTTCGAGGTATAATGGACGTTCATAATGACCAGAAGAAGAGACCTGGAAGTGTCCAAAAATATTGGAAAAAATACCGTAAAAAATCCAGAACTCCATTACACGACACCTAGGTATTGATTTTCAGACAAATCGTCCAATAGGAAGGGTACATACTAGAGTAGATTAGGTGGGTACTCGACTCGAAACCTTGATAACTGCCGATGTAATGAATGTAACGATACACAATTTAGTATATGGATACAATAGCCCATAATAAATCAGCTATTGATTTTGTAATTCAAACGGTCGATGGATAATAGAGGTAGATTAAAAACTTAATTGATGAATTCGAGCTGGGGAAAGAGAGTCGGAAAACAAAAGTCCGGTGAAAACTCAACATCGATTTTACGATCGATTACTTTCCTTTAGTGCGTAAAAATCTGGGGAAGTAATAAATCATATATTCTAAAGTAACCATGCATGTGTAATCAACATAAATATAATGATAATAATTACTGTTGACGTTTTATTATAAAACAATCATAAAACAAGCAATAAAATATTTTGTATTTGGAATATTAATGGTTATAACAGAAAAATAATCAAAACATTATTAATCTAACTGTAAAAACGGAGAATTAAAAATCAAATTATTTTTTATAAATTTATAAATTTTTATTATTTAACAGGATGTGAAACTCAATATTTACTAATTAACAGAAGCTATAAGAGAGAGGCTACTATTAGTAACGGGAGAACATGAAATTATAGTGAAAACATAAAAATTTGAGAGGGCGGCGGTTCTTACTGAATTCAAGATCACGGGTTCGAATCATGCCCAGCTCTCTTCATATTAATCATTTTATCTTATTTTTAATTGCTTTTATAAATTATCTTATCGAAATAGTACTTAAGATTTATGCTTCAGAGTACTTTTAAGTTGTTATCTCTCAGTTATAACATCGATATACAGTCCTCTACATTTTCTTTGCTCCATGATATGACGTATCAATGACCTGGGTCTTATGAATGACACCGATATAATTCTCAATGTGCACTATAAGCCATAGGAACATTTTATCATTGCTGAAAAAAAATGTCGTTGGTGAATCAGCGGCCTCATACTAAATTTCCTTTCTCTTGGCCGATTTTGCCAACAATTTCTCGATGTAATTCCTTTTGGGTCTTGGATCCATATATAGAATTTGGTGTCGATACATGTCCCCCTCCCCCAAGCCCATTCTCCCTCTCCTTTAGTCGATTTGGTTGAAAATCAATAGTTGTCGTCAATATTTGGATAAACATATAACATTTTATATTGATATATTCATTCTAACAGAAAGTAATGTCGAACTATCGATAGTACTATCGAGTAATTGGTAGGATTTGACTATCGTATATTATCGATGGTTATATATTTAATATCGATTGTACTATTGAATATGAAATTGTGATTTAAAATTAGCGGTCTTACAATTTCCCATTTCTCAACTATATTCTCTAAATTTTATGGTAAGTTTACTGAATTTTCGTAAACATTGATAGAACTCAAGTAAAGTTTAATATTACTAGAACTTTGGCATTGTCGTGACTGATCTAAATGTTTGAGTGGATCGTTTTCGTCGTCTTCAGTAGAAGCGCCAACATCTTACGCACAACATCTCTATCAAAATGCTCCCACACATCCAAATGATTTTTCCGTTTCACACCGCTCATGCCTCACACTAGTACATAATAATAAAATTAAAAAGAAAACGAAGCAAAATCGAGCTAAGAATAATACAAAATAAAATCCACTTAGTAAACAAAGTACCTAGGTTACAGGAACATAATACTGATTAGGACCAAACCTGTTTTCTTGGTTACTGACTGAATAGCCAACCGAACGGAAACCGAACTCTTTTTCCCGACAACGGCGATTGCTTTTCTTGTTGCACACACACAAGACAGGAAATTACTTACTTCCCAAGCTATACCCGGAAATTCTATGATGAGTTTAACCGGAATTTCGTGTTTACCGAGCCACTGTGTTTCTTAAACTTTTCTGGGATGTTACTATGTCGATTTGTCCGGCAGTTTTTCCAGAGTTTTTTTTTTTTGACAACATTTCGGGACACTTCCACTTCCTTTCGAGGTATAATGGACGTTCATAATGACCAGAAGAAGAGACCTGGAAGTGTCCAAAAATATTGGAAAAAATACCGTAAAAAATCCAGAACTCCATTACACGACACCTAGGTATTGATTTTCAGACAAATCGTCCAATAGGAAGGGTACATACTAGAGTAGATTAGGTGGGTACTCGACTCGAAACCTTGATAACTGCCGATGTAATGAATGTAACGATACACAATTTAGTATATGGATACAATAGCCCATAATAAATCAGCTATTGATTTTGTAATTCAAACGGTCGATGGATAATAGAGGTAGATTAAAAACTTAATTGATGAATTCGAGCTGGGGAAAGAGAGTCGGAAAACAAAAGTCCGGTGAAAACTCAACATCGATTTTACGATCGATTACTTTCCTTTAGTGCGTAAAAATCTGGGGAAGTAATAAATCATATATTCTAAAGTAACCATGCATGTGTAATCAACATAAATATAATGATAATAATTACTGTTGACGTTTTATTATAAAACAATCATAAAACAAGCAATAAAATATTTTGTATTTGGAATATTAATGGTTATAACAGAAAAATAATCAAAACATTATTAATCTAACTGTAAAAACGGAGAATTAAAAATCAAATTATTTTTTATAAATTTATAAATTTTTATTATTTAACAGGATGTGAAACTCAATATTTACTAATTAACAGAAGCTATAAGAGAGAGGCTACTATTAGTAACGGGAGAACATGAAATTATAGTGAAAACATAAAAATTTGAGAGGGCGGCGGTTCTTACTGAATTCAAGATCACGGGTTCGAATCATGCCCGAGGCCCCTGGGAGGTAAAATAAATTAGAGCATGCCGTATTTCGGATAGAAAGTTAAGCGATGGTCTCGAGCGTATACGATGTTATAGATCCTATCCTATAGGTGAATAAAAATTTAGGGTAGGCAAAATTTTGAATTTCCATAGTACAGACGGGCTCATGTCCACCAGAGTGACGAAAGAGCCCTCTGGTAATAGGCGATATGACATAGTTAAAGCTAGAGGATAGGTCATAATAACTAGCAATAAAATATTTTGTATTTGGAATATAAATGTTTATAACTGAAAAATAATGGAAACATTATTAATATAACTGTACAAACGGTGAATTGAAAGTCAAATTATTTTTTATATAAAGTTTTCTGTAATTACAACAAATTTTAAAATAACTGTTCAATGAATTCCAACAGCAGCTCATCTCATGATGGAGAAATATTGAGTTTTTCCGGAATTTCTTCCAGAAGTGTCTTCTTTTTACTTTTTTGACCATATTTCGGGACACTTTCACGTCCCTTCTTCTGGTCACTATGAACAGAGCATGGTGTCTTTCGGATAGAACGTTAAGCGATGGTCTCGAGCTTGTACGATGTTAAAGGTCCTATCCTAGGTAAATAAACATTTAGGGTAGGCAAAATTTTGAATTACCATAGTAAGGTCGGGCCCATGTCTACCAGAGTGACGAAAGAGCGCTCTGGTAGTGGGCGAATCGTTCATAGTGACTTGAAAGGTTTCTTATTATGTTTATAATGAGGTTACTATAGTTATATTACTTTGAGTATATAAATGAATTGAATTTAATTTCCACACAAGGGATATGCCATAATGCTAGGTTTTATAAAGTATATTTATTTGTTGCCTTTCACAATAAATTAAAAAAAATGAATAAAATTTTGAATAATAAAAAAATTTAAGTTAATTAAATCTATAATTTCAAAAATAAAATAATCTACCGTATGGTTGAGTGAAGCTCTTAAAAAATGAAAAACATATGTTATAAATAACTCTGTAAAATTTTCAAACTACGTTACTTGCACCAATCCAAAAATCTCCCGGTGTGATTCTGAAAATTAAGATTATTAAATATTATGTCCCGATAACGATTGGCGCTTATCTCAAAGGTGTTGATTCGCAAGGCCTATGAGTTTTGAGATTTGAATTTCATTGAGAGAGATATGGGGAGTTAAAAGAAAATTAAAACATATTTACAAACAATATAACTTTAATAAAACTATTATGAATTTTGAAATTAAAAATGGCCATCTTAGAAATTATATGTACAAAAAAATGGATCATACCTTGGTGACGTCACACTTGAAACATATTTACAATTAATTTTTACTTTTTAACATAAAAACTGGAGTCCACACTCTCTCCACATCCCTTCAATCTTTTACCGGTCACTTTTACTCACTTTTAATTGTTTATTCACTACTTTTCACTTAAATTGTCAAAAAATATAGAGACTAGTCTCTCATAGGTCTCACCTCTACCAGAACTCAACATAGACTGACTAAACTGCCTCCCACGGAATTATGGGTAGCAAATTCGAGTTTCTTTTTTCTGTTGTCTCTTGTTTTACTTCTAAATATTAATATTTTTTGGTGTTTTCTTTCCTTTCTTCCGTTTCTTCTCTTTTCTAAATTGTTATCTTAATTTTCTGTAACTTTTGTTTTTAATTTTGGCTTCTTCATTTCTCGAAAACAGTGTTTAAAGTTTGTGGTATACACTTTCGGATCACTTGTATTATTTCAGATGGGATCCGGCCTAGTTGATTCGATGTATTTTAGAACTGACCGTTTCTTCAAAATTTACTACTGGCTTTTCTTTCTGATGTGGGCAGTTTTTCTCTTCTTTTTCTTCTTTAATCTTTTCTTAATAATTAACTGTCTTTTCCTAAAAATTTTCACAACTTTCTACCGACTCGTTTTTTAATTATTGACCTTTTCTTAATTTTGCTTATAATTTCCTGAAATTTCTTCTTTTAGCTGTTTCATTTTGTTTCTGGGTGCTAAATTAATCCCTTCTGAAAATTTAGTTTCCTTTTGAAGTCTTGTAATTATTATTTAAAATGTTTGTTGATAACTGTAAGGTTAGGCCTAAAACTACCTTTTCTTTACTTTTACTGTATTTTATTTCTTTTTAAACTTGTTTTGTTCTTCAGATTTCCATTTTCTTTTCTTCTTTCTTAATTTTCTTTCTTCTTTTACTTTGATTTCGTCTTCTAAATTCGGTTTAAAATAAATGTATAGTGGCTTCTAAATCCGTTGCCTTGGCAACGGGCTTGTTTATATTACATTGCCTTCTTCTATTTTTTCTGGAACGAAAATTGTGTTTCTAGAATCACAATTTTTGTTCCAAAGGTTCCCTCTTCATCTGTTTTATCCTGGTCCTTTTTCCGCCTTCATCCACTCCTGTCGTCCTCCAATTGGTCGTCGTGAACCGGCACTTTTGGGTGTCTCTACGCTCACAAACCACCTCAACAAAAATTCATCTCGCACCTGTCACTTCACTTCATTCCCCACTGTCATTTACAACAAATTTACATTAAACAAAAAAAAAATTCTTTACACACTAATTATAAACTGAGCTCAGTCCTTTACAATTTGGACGAGCGGAAGACAAATAAAATTGTCTTTTTAAATTTCATATATAAAAAAATATTGAACATTTTATTATCTAAATGCAAACTTTACTGTAATTAATATCCTTTGGACATATGTCCCAAAACAAACCAAATTTATATTTAATTATAATATTGCCGCTTCACCACTTAATATCTTTTCTTACTTTCCATCTTTCTTTCTATCTTAATCTCAAAAAAAAAATTTATATTCTACTTCAAATCATAAATAAAAAAATAATCATTGGGTTGCTTTTCTAAATTCAGTTCCTCATTCCTCATCATCATTTTCTAAATATTTCTTCACATATCTTTGGTTCAAATAAAATTCAACTTCCTATGACATCTTCTCAAGTTACAAAATTCCCCCCTACAAAGTATAAATATTCCTTATCCCATTATTTCGACGTTACCTAGGCCTTCGCCCATTCCCTAACTCCTCCTATAGCTCAAAAAAAAACTTCAACTTCTTAATCTCAAAAAAAATCCCTATAAACTTCTTATATCATCGTAGATTATTATTCTCATATATCGTCGCAGAAAATGTGGATCCTCCCTTCCTTGGGTAGGCTATCTCACAAAAAATATAAATATCTAGCTATCTATTCTCTAATAGCTCTAACTTCCTCAATAACTTCCTCAAAATCTAAGTTTTCAGTAACGTCTGGTAAGTCTCAAAGAAAAAATTATCCCTATGTATTCTAATTATTTTATTATTAATTATATTACATCCCCTTTTCTTAAACAAAACATATCTAGATGAAACTATTTATAAAATTCTTAATTCTTCCTGCGAATAATCCTATCCCTTTACTCTCTTTACCCAAAAAAAAAACTAAAAAAATACTTGCCAGCAAATCTACTAATCATCCACTTCCTACGGTCTTACATATATGTATAATAAAGATAAATGTACTGATGTAAGAAACCAACTTATGGGTCAATGCCAATGCATAAATAATAGTGGTATATGTAAAAAAAATAAGCTGCACAAATCCGCTTATGGAAAAATAAAAAAAATAATAGTGGTATGTGTGTTAGATATTCTGCACAACATAAAAAATGTATATATATTGTCTCCCCCCTTATTTCGCGATCATTCACTCTCAATTTCTTTCGTACCAGCATTCATTCCTCTAATCCTAAATTAACATTTCTACACTATATACAAATAAAATCATAAAAAAAAATGCAAAATAATACAAAATCCCCTCCTGTGTATTGTGTAAGTTGAGTAATGTAAAATGATTTCGTTTCTTAATGTTGTGTTGTCCGTACGGTGTAACATAAATGTATCAAATAAATCATAAATCCCCGTAATAATGTATGTTTTATGTGTATTAGCTTTGTCTAAATGTTTCTGAGATGGCTAGGTTCGATTCCCATAGGATCAGCTAAAAATCCTTCTCTGGCCCCCAGTTGGACCGTTCCTTCCAGATACTGACCCCCAATGCCAAAGAGAGGAGGCAATCTGCACTCCCTCTCTCCGACACCAAGCGACAGCTCCGTCGGGAACCAGTCCTGTGACTCGACATACAGGAAGCGCGTCAAGCTTCAAGGAGACCGGGCTAGTTCCTTGTCTACTGTTTTTAGGCTGAGCAAAGTGCAGACGCCAAATACTGCAAGAGAACAAATTGTCTCCGCCTGCTTATTGCAGGGGATCAATTAGTCTCCGCCTGCTTATTTACTACAAAAAAAAAAAAAACGACTACTCTACTTCATTTATTCTTCATACATTCTCGATTAATTACCCATTATACTAATGTTGAACAATAAAAAAAATCTACTAAAAACAATTTTGTCTATATTGACTATGGATCCTTCAGATGGATCCGGTTTCAATTCCCTTAACTGGGTTGTCTACTTCATGCACTAGTTCTATCTGACTATCGATCCAGCTTGATCGATTCAACTCAACTGAATGAGCCCCCTTTTACGAACGTAACATCTGAGTTCACGTAAACAATTACGACTAGTTAATAAACAAACGAAAAAAATAATACTTCTTAAACCAATTTCAACATATTATATACTATCAACCTATTATTATACCATTTAACAATCAAGAGTATGTATAATTCAAATAAACTTCATTCATACGAAAATATGTATTCATTCATTCTTCTATCAATTCTAAATTTCATTCATCCGTAGTTTCTGTAAGTGTCTATAGTTTTATTCAGTTTGTCTGTCTGTCAGTCTATAACTCATTCGAGTTTCAAAAATAGTTACTTACTGTAAGTTCGGCTGATGCAATTAAATAATTACAGAGCCTAAGAGGAGCCCCTGATTTTTTCTTAATGCCGCGCCTAATAATGTCTTCAAATATCTTCCCCCCCCCAACTAAATAAAATTTTGCGTAGTCTGTCTGTCAGTACTGCGTCATTTTTTTCATTTCCCCTTATTTTATAAATTTTCTCTTCAGTTTTTCTGTATTGTATTCTAAAAATGTCTTCCACCTGGTAACTAGTCTCATGTAAATTCTTTCTTAAATAATTTTTCCATTCATGCACATCAGTCATACTATCATATTTTCTTAATTCTACCTTAGTTTGCACTAACTGATATTTCATTTTAATTTCTCCCTTGGAAAGAAATTTTCTTACCGATTTTACTCTACTTTGGAAAGTCTTTTTAACTGTTAAATCTGTCCTTTCATTTTCTAAGCTATTTCTAGAACTAATTTCCGAGACTATTTTGACTTCCTCTACTAAAATTTCTAAGTTTGTTCCCTTTTCTATATCTACAGTTTGAACCTTTCCCATTCTCTTACTGATTTCTTCCTTTAATTTTGACATGTCCCCTTCTATTTGACTAATTCTTTCTGAATTGGTTTCTATTTTGCTTCCTAATTCTACAACTCCCTTGAATCCTTCCTCCTGAATCCCTTCTACCCAGCTAATCCTTTCAGAAAGTTCAGCTGTTTGGACGCTGTTGTCCTCCCTAACTCCTAACAACTTTAACTCGAATTTTTGACAGCGTTCCTCCCAATTTTCTTCCGCGGCATCTATTTTACGGATTACCTCCTTCACTTGACCTTCCATTTTTTCTTTGAAGTTGCTTATTTTTTGATTAAATTCCCCCTTTAAACTTTTTGCTACTTGATCAACTTTGTCTTCTAACTCTTGATTTTTTATTTCTAAATTCCCTATTTGATCCTTCAAGCTGTCCACCTGCTTATCTAATCTCACCTCTAAATCTTGAATGTCCCCTCTCAAATTAGTCATATCCCCTCGTAAATTTGTCTCTAAATTTGTCATGTTTGTTTTCTGTTCGTCAATCTTACTACTTAAATTTGTCTCTACCCCACTCAAGTTTGTCTCTATGTTTCTTAATTTGTTCCCCATTTCCCTATTAAAATTCCCCATATCCCCTCTCAACTTTTCCATATTTTGAGACTGCTCTCTCCTTAAATTTGTCTCTAAATTTTGAGATTGTTCTTTCATATCCCCTCTTAAATTTTTTATGCTTCTCATCATAAGTTCCATGAATTGGTCCATTTTATCTGGTTTCTCCTTCTTTTCTACCTCGGTCTCTTTACTAACAACATCAATCTCCTGTACTTCCTCACTAGTACCCTCTTTGGTCTCCATAGCAACGGGTATTTCCCTATCTGTCTCTTCCGAAATTTCTACTTCGGACCCTTCGTCCGAACTAAATTCCTCCCCCTTGTTCTCTTCCTCTAATCTTTTTGCTTCCCCTCTCGTCAATGGCATAATTAAATATTAATACAAAAACAAAATTAAATTTATATAAATATCGCAACAAACGCAATTGTGTTCAATATTATTATATATATATTGAAAAAATTTCATACAATATTCCCCACTCTCACAACGAAACTCATATCTCCCCATGGCCTTATACTTCCTGATTTTAAATAAATGCATCTTTTAGGCATATTTACTCTTTATAAAAAAAAATGTTTCGGTGACTCTATGCGAGTTATTTATTGGTCAAAGAATGCAAAAATAAAAAAAACAAGAAATTATCCTCACAAGGAGATGCCATAATGAAAGGTTTCTTATTATGTTTATAATGAGGTTACTATAGTTATATTACTTTGAGTATATAAATGAATTGAATTTAATTTCCACACAAGGGATATGCCATAATGCTAGGTTTTATAAAGTATATTTATTTGTTGCCTTTCACAATAAATTAAAAAAAATGAATAAAATTTTGAATAATAAAAAAATTTAAGTTAATTAAATCTATAATTTCAAAAATAAAATAATCTACCGTATGGTTGAGTGAAGCTCTTAAAAAATGAAAAACATATGTTATAAATAACTCTGTAAAATTTTCAAACTACGTTACTTGCACCAATCCAAAAATCTCCCGGTGTGATTCTGAAAATTAAGATTATTAAATATTATGTCCCGATAACGATTGGCGCTTATCTCAAAGGTGTTGATTCGCAAGGCCTATGAGTTTTGAGATTTGAATTTCATTGAGAGAGATATGGGGAGTTAAAAGAAAATTAAAACATATTTACAAACAATATAACTTTAATAAAACTATTATGAATTTTGAAATTAAAAATGGCCATCTTAGAAATTATATGTACAAAAAAATGGATCATACCTTGGTGACGTCACACTTGAAACATATTTACAATTTTGAAATTAAAAATGGCCATCTTAGAAATTATATGTACAAAAAAATGGATCATACCTTGGTGACGTCACACTTGAAACATATTTACAATTAATTTTTACTTTTTAACATAAAAACTGGAGTCCACACTCTCTCCACATCCCTTCAATCTTTTACCGGTCACTTTTACTCACTTTTAATTGTTTATTCACTACTTTTCACTTAAATTGTCAAAAAATATAGAAACTAGTCTCTCATAGGTCTCACCTCTACCAGAACTCAACATAGACTGACTAAACTGCCTCCCACGGAATTATGGGTAGCAAATTCGAGTTTCTTTTTTCTGTTGTCTCTTGTTTTACTTCTAAATATTAATATTTTTTGGTGTTTTCTTTCCTTTCTTCCGTTTCTTCTCTTTTCTAAATTGTTATCTTAATTTTCTGTAACTTTTGTTTTTAATTTTGGCTTCTTCATTTCTCGAAAACAGTGTTTAAAGTTTGTGGTATACACTTTCGGATCACTTGTATTATTTCAGATGGGATCCGGCCTAGTTGATTCGATGTATTTTAGAACTGACCGTTTCTTCAAAATTTACTACTGGCTTTTCTTTCTGATGTGGGCAGTTTTTCTCTTCTTTTTCTTCTTTAATCTTTTCTTAATAATTAACTGTCTTTTCCTAAAAATTTTCACAACTTTCTACCGACTCGTTTTTTAATTATTGACCTTTTCTTAATTTTGCTTATAATTTCCTGAAATTTCTTCTTTTAGCTGTTTCATTTTGTTTCTGGGTGCTAAATTAATCCCTTCTGAAAATTTAGTTTCCTTTTGAAGTCTTGTAATTATTATTTAAAATGTTTGTTGATAACTGTAAGGTTAGGCCTAAAACTACCTTTTCTTTACTTTTACTGTATTTTATTTCTTTTTAAACTTGTTTTGTTCTTCAGATTTCCATTTTCTTTTCTTCTTTCTTAATTTTCTTTCTTCTTTTACTTTGATTTCGTCTTCTAAATTCGGTTTAAAATAAATGTATAGTGGCTTCTAAATCCGTTGCCTTGGCAACGGGCTTGTTTATATTACAGACTAGAAGAAGGGAAAAATCAATATTTCAACATCCCAGAAACATTTAAGAAACAGATTGATAAATATTCAACTACTTTCTTTATATATCGCGAATTTCTAAGTAATGGAGCAAATAAATGAGGCATATAAAAGTAAATTTGGAAAATAAATATTTAGGAAAATGTCGGGGATAAACCGGGGCACATCTTTTATAAGTATATAGAATGCCCCAATGAAAGTTTTAAAAGTCGTCAGTGAATCACTTCCAATGTACTTCCCCTCCACGAATTAAGTTTACTCTCTCCCTCCAATCGAGCAACATTTTGGCTCAGAAATAATAGTTGAATATATAGGAGCTTCGAGGTAGCTCAGATGTATGAGTGCTTGCTTACTAACCCGGCCGATGAGGTCTTAGTTTATTTTATCTGGGAGGTAAAATAAATTTAAGCACGCCGTCCTTCGGATGGGACGTTAAGCGATGGTCCCGACTTTGTACGATGTCAGGTAGTCGTTAAAAATCTCTATCTTAGGTGAATAAAAATTTAGTGTTGGCAAAATTTAGGATTACCATAGTAGTCGGGCTCATGTTCACCAGAGTGACAAAAGTGCGCTCTTGTAGTAGGTGATATGACCTCGTAGTTAAAGCTCGGGCATTAAATAATAACTAACTATAGGAGCTTCTGAATTATCTAAATGTGTCTGTCGATTGCACTGGGAGATTTTATGGTTTTTGAGTTGAGCCATCTCCTCTGATCCTCTCTTCCCCTTCCCCCGTTCGGCTGTTTCTGCTGAAAAATAATAGATGTCACCCCTTACGGAATTTAGAATTTAAATATAAAATATCGTCGATGATTTTTTATCGTGTTCACAGACACACTGCAATTTTTTTTTTTTTTTTCAATTTTGGAATCGGGTGTTCGGAAACGTGAAATTTCTGACCGATTACATAACTTCCCCTCTACGTTTTATAACTGGGGAAGTAAAATGATCGATGATGGATGCGCTAACTCTTCATCTTATCAGCGAAAAACTTTCTCTTGTCACGAAATAGACAGGTCGTTTATTTCGGATGGAGAAACACTCAATCAAATTGAAATCAAAATATATTTTATTGCATTAAATTTGAAATAACTGAGAGCGCCGGTACCTGAGGCCTTGTCAAGATCACCTGTTCGAAAGTTGGCCTTTAGGTTTTTTTTATCAGGGAGGCCCTACTACCAGAGCGCTCTTTCATCACTCTGTTACGGGAATCCTAATTTAGCCCATCCTAAATTTTTATTCACCTGGGGTCTTTAATGAGTACCTGACCAAGCTCGGGACCATCGCTTAACCGAAAAAATCAGAAATGTCGATAAATTTTTCAACAAATATAGACATTGTTGATAGATGGCGTATCGATTGTTCTTAGTGAACTGATCTGCCTGGTTAATTCGAATAACGAACGAGACGAGCCTATCGATTAGGTGTTTCCGCTTACCCGGCGTGGTTCATTCTTCTCACAGCCCCACGAGAATGAGCAATGAGCCCTTCGAGGTTCTGGGCCGCATGAATGAGCGTTACTGGCATGTTCTCACGTTAACCCGCTGACCTTCCTGCTAGGAATCAGAGTTTGTTGCCATTGTTTCCCCAGGAAGTTAGCGCGAGTCGTATGCTCACGTTGACTTCGCCCTCACACACAATAAGACCACTTTTCATATAGGAATTGAATCACCGCTGCATAAGGTGTATAAGGGAAGTTATGTAATGTTCAGTTTTCACCGGAATTTCATTCCGCTGATTACAAAAAATGTGGAAAAATATACTCTCTGTGAACAAAACAACTTCCAATAGAAGGAATTTATCGACACGAGGATGACACCTATCAATTTTCAGTGGAATGAGCCTAAGGGAAGGGGGCGATCAGAGAGGAAGGAGAGGGAGGCCTCAACTCAAAAAACCCTACATTTCCCGATGATTGTTGCATGACAAAATTTAGGAAGTGCCTCCGCTGCTGGCACCGGTTACCAAAATAACAGCTAACGGGTGACCGGCACCCCTGGCTCCTGAGGAAAATAGCGCGTGGCTGCCGGCAGTCAAGTGATGGCCCCCTACTGGCGACCTGGACTGTTTCACTAAAATGACCGACGAAAGGGTCAACATTTTATTTCTTCGGATATATCAACTGGCTTTTTGAAATTCTTACTCTGGTTTAAAGTTTTATGCTCTAATCCTAGAGTATAAATCTAATCCTAGATTATTTCATTCAATATTAAGTAAAAAATATAATACTTACAGGCTGAAGAACAAACATTTAAAATAAAGTTATTATTAATTTTTCTTATGATGTATTTTTCCATTTTTCTCTCATTTTTTCTGTGTTGCAGCAGCTATCTCCCGACATGTATGTATGTAGGTTAGCACAAGACAACCCATATTCCTGCATCCTTCCTATTTTTCTGTACACGTACTGCTGTATATTAAGCCGCTGGCGGGTAATTAACTCTCCTTTTAGCTTATAACTGATTGAAAATGTGTAATCTATTTAATTGATATTTGAGGGGATAATTGTTTTTTATATACATTAAATCATTTTGAACTGAAATGTAGAGAAATTTTCTTGAAATTAAAATAAATATTATTCTGGGAATGAAGGCCTCTAAGAATGAATAAATTCATATCGAATCAAATGGAAAATAAACAATTGAATAAAATATCTAAAATGCCCTACAAATAAATAAATAAATTAGTGGTACATGGAAAAAAAAACACAAATATAAATCTAGATAAATAAAAAAGGAAATAAACAAATGAATGTGAACATGACTGATAAGTGACAAGTTATTATTTCAAAAGTTGCAAAATAAAATAGTATTCGGTTATAATACCCCCTGAACGAAGTAATCAATTACCTTTTCGCTCCCTCCAGAACCAGTCGACCGTTTGCGTTAATATTTAACACTGGCCTTATATAGGGGCTCCTAAATCCTCATACGAAATTTTGTTTCAATAAATTCATTACATCGGCAGTTATTCTGATTCCCATTTCCCTTCAGCCGATATCGCTGAAATTTGACAGGTTATGTGCTCATAGGGTTTTTACTTATTAGGGTATGCTATAATATTAGGGTTATGACTTCGAATTAAAACCAATTAAGTATCACTTTAATAATAGTTGCCTGGGGTATTTTGAGATTCTCAAAGTATGCCAAATTCTTTGTATTTACAACTAAATTGAACTTTGAACAGTAAGACATTACCCTATTTTTCCTTCTAATTTTCTAATTGACCATATAATTTCATACAATTTCGTGTTGTGATTAACTTTCTTGCCCGTTATACTGTATCGTGTATGTAGATTCGTGTGTGCATACATCACACAATTTCTTTCCTCATTCCTCTTCTCAGATCCTTAATATTGATAATTTCGGAGTGTATTTTGGCGTTGCTACACAAGTACGTAACGTAGGATTGTTTTCGTCTAATTACACTAGGATGGTTGGGTTGGGTCACGTTCGGTCGTTCGGATTACTGTCATTACGCTGGCAGATAGGGATCACGGCCTCTAACGGCACATTTGACATGCCCTCAAGGTCACTACTTCATTAAACTATCAATGGCAGAAAGTATGCCATATTTTTATCTACCTAGCTGTATGAAGTATAGAGGGAGGTATGGTTAATCAGTCAAAAATCACGTCAGTCGTTTCCACCAATGTTTTTTCAACCCCTGATTCCAAAAATGAACAAAAAAAAAGTGGATATATCACTAGCAGTGTACTTCCCCAGCGGGAAGTAATCAATTATAGTTTCGCTCTTCCTCCAAAACCAATCAACAGTTTGGGCTAAATATACTGTCCCTTAGTTAGAGCCATGTCTGGCGAATATGGAGGCTGGGGCATCATTATAGTGTTCTTTTTGGCCAAACATTTACGAACAAGCAATGAAGTGTGAGCAGGTGCATTATCGTGGTGCAAAAGCCATGAATTGTTTCGCCACAAATCCCGACGTTTTTTTCGGATTGCTTCACGCAAACGGCGTTGTGCACTTGTAGATAATACTCCTTATTGATCGTTTGACCTTGTGGCAAGAACTCTTGATGCACTATGCCGTTAAAAAACGTGCTGGGGCGTCCAGGGCGCTCGTCATCTTCAACGTCTTCACGGCCTTCTTGGAAACGCTTATACCACTCGTAAACCCTAGTTTTACTCATAGCAGACTCACCAAAAGCAATATTTAACATTTCTAAAACTTTGCTGCACTTTATTCCATTCTTATAGCAAAATTTAATGCAAATTCACTGATCCATTTTGTATAATCGCCGATCGTACCAAAACACATGTAACCTCTTTGACAGCAGGCTTAACATCCGGTTTGGCTAACAATTTCAGACAAGTTTACCAATACAGTGTATTATTTCTTTTGGGTTTCTGTAGTTCAAAATGCGAATATCATGTAGGTTCTTCAGGGACTAGTTCGCGTAAGTAAAAAAAAAAGAAATTCGTTGGTGAATCACCGGCAAAGCCAAGCAACCACCGTCTGTTAGGGAATCACCGGCAAAGCCAAGCAACCACCGTCTGTTAGGGAATCACCGGCAAAGGCAAGCAACCACCGTCTATTAGGGAAACATAGGGAGGAAATCAGATAAGAGTATCTGTTCTCAGGTCGAAATAGAAAGTGCAACAGACATTGCACAATAGCCGTTTTGTTGATTAATACTGCACTTGCTTCTCTCTGCATTTCTCTCGGAGCTGAGGTATTTAGATCGCTAATATCGTGTTCACGATCGACAAAACAATAGATTTCCTAGATATTACGTGCATCTACCGGATAACTTAAGATTAGTCTGTTATTTCATCTTTTTCCTTGGGTTTCTAAGTTCGTGTTCGCGGTGGGAATGTTTTCTTACTAGAATTTATAAGTATAAAAGAATGAACGTTGTTACCATTTTCGCAATTATGTCTATCTGACTCTATGTGTATGTATGTGATTAGAACATTGTGAGCGCTCTAACGTTTCTAACTTTAGTATAAGGAAGTACCTATTGTAATCGTCCGAAAATCCGAGATCTAGTTTTCGACAGAATTTAATGTTTCAAGATCTTTAGTTGAGTTTTGTCCATTTTTACAAACGAAAACTACTCGTAACACAAAGATAATAGCAATGAAATCGAAAATTGAAATGAAGATGTCACATGTGCGACAACCTAGATCTGATTAAACTACGGCCGGAATCAGACAAACATTGAGAACACTTTAGATCTTGAGTACATTCTACAAAACTGGGTAACACATTTGATTCCGGCCGAAGTCTGATCAGATCTAAATTGGCACACGTGTGACTACAACATTCCAAATTTCAAGTTAATTACATGAACTGTTATGTGTGTTTCCAGAACCCCATAAGGACGTATCCATAATCCCATACAGGGGCGTAGCCAGGATTTTGAGCAGGGGGGGGGGGGGGGGGGGGGGGGCAAAGTTAAGCTACGAGGAGGGAGGGTATAGACTTCAGGAGGCACAGCCCTCGCAGTAGTTAGCGCTGCAAACTTTTTGTTATTAATTTGGGAGACTCGGACCTCTAGAAAGCTCCCTCTGAGGTAACCACTGACTGTAATACTTAAGTTGACTTTACTTGAGCAGCAAAAATGCAAAGCGCAGCAGCAGCAAATGCACGCTATGGTTTCTGTGCTTTTAGAATTAAATGACTCACATGCAATAGCGTACATTTGCTGCTGCAGCGCTTTGCATTTTTACTGCGCATGTAAAATCAGCTTTAAGAGTATAAAGAATAACATAAATGACCATTTGAGCGAGGAAATGAAGTGATCGAATTCATATATATTTAAATAAATGTAATATGACTTGTTTTGTATATGTACATTTATGTAACAGCTGATTGCTGATTTAGGAATCAGACGCACGGGAAATTTGAAGATGCTATTGGTAACTTGCAAGCAATCCTGTTTTAATAAAAACTATTTTTTTTCTTAGTTTTTTTCCACTAGCCAGGGGGGCACGTTCCCCCCCCCCCCTCCTGCCCCCCCCCCTGGCTACGCCCCTGACCATATTATTTTCAGCTTTAATTGGCTTAACGGAAGGGAAGGGGAGAGGATATGGGGTTGGAGTATAACCCATAAACTCAATGTAACTGTCGATTTATTTAATGTATCGACACAACATTCAGTATGTGTATCCAGAAACCAACAAGGTTGATACATATTTACAGCCTAATTGGAAAAAGGGGAGGGAGGGATTAGGGGGGGGGTTTAACACAAAAATAAAAGTCCTAATAAATCCCGATATATCAATCGAAATTTTATAACTGGATTCAGAATCGTAATAATTTTCAGCTAAGTAGGTCTAAGAAAACGGGGAAGAGGATTAAAGGAAGGGCTTAACTCAAATACCCTAATAATTCTGTCTATCTAAATATGGTTAGGAAATTTTGTATAGAGGATTGAGAACTCACCGAGTATGGGCACATTTTGATTTTTCAGCCATATCAGTCGAAAAGGTTGAGAAAATATTTATATTCACCCAATGATTTACCCCTTAGTAATATCTACAGGTAGATCACCTCGTTTAAACATGGGTGGGTAGTCTCAGTGTTCCGTTCTACTCCGCCCTGTTAGTGAACTGACGCCTCAAGGTCTTTGCGTCAAGTCATTCGCTCGCCTCTCCTTCTTTCTATAAATAGCGACTGGCTTGTGTGGTCTACTACAGAGGTAGGCCTGAGACGCGAAGGAGTAGCTACGGAGAGGTATGCTCCCGTCTCTACTACCAAAGTCAAATTATGTCGTTAATAATAAACGTCTTTATTTCTTTTTCTTTTTACAGATGTACATTAATAATAATAATAATAATATTGACAGACAATACTCATGGTCAAATTGACCGTCTGAGGGGTTATCTCTTCTATTTATACTCGATAATACGCATATATAAAAGTGACAAAATAAAAATAAAATAATTCAAATACAAATGCAGTAATTTACAAAATTAACTTAAATGATCCTTTAAAAAAACTAACAAAAAATAAAAATAAAAAACATCTTTCTGTTTTTATATTATTAATAATTAAATTCTGAAACTAGCTAAACTCTATAATTCCAGGCGGCTTTGCAATAGTTAATTCTACGCCCACTGGGTGCCCCCGGGTCCTGGACTGGGTTTCCGTCTGGCTCCCCGCTTCGCCTTCCACGGGGATTTTTACTGTTATAGTACCTAAGCACTCATAACCAATATGGTTGACATGCCTTTAAAAAAAAAAAAATAGTTAATTCTGTACCATTTTGGAAAAACCAGGCAAGTCGGCAAGTCCAAAATCACAGAGTTTCAGGGCAGAGCTTAGAAGTTTTCTGTTTTCAGTGTAAATCGAATTTTTTTGATAATTTATTAGGAAGACACATATTAATTTTGAGTTAATATATTCATTAAATCAGTAGTTAGTTATTATGACTCATGCCCGGGTTTTAATTACGAGGTCATATCGCCTACTACCATAGCGCTCTTCTCGCGTCACTCTGGTGGACATGAGTATCTATATGGGCTAAAAATTAATAGTTAATTTTATATAGCGGGCTTCTAAATGATATTAAATTTTTTATTAATACATTCATTATTTCGGCAGTTATTAGGGTATTTTGAGATGATTTTCCCCTTCCCTTCGGCCGCGCCCTCTGAAAATTCATTGGTGTCTAAAACCAATCATCCGTTCGAGCTAACTTGCAATGGAAGAACTACATATTAATCTTGAATTGATATATTCATTAAATCAGTAGTTATTAGGCTCATTGTGTTAAGCCCCTCTGATCTCCTGGCATAGAAGATTCATAGATCAAAAAATTTACGAGAGTTGTGATGAGTTTTGATCCTCCTTATGTGGTTCCACATATACAATTACCTGTCGATACATTCATTCTGTCGAGAGTTATCGTGTTCACACACACACACACACACACAGACAGGAATTTTTACTTTCCCAATATTACAAAATATAGGGGAAGTTATGTAATCCCCCTTATAAATAAATTAAAAAAAAAAAAAAAAAAAAAGACTCAATTCCATGTAGTTTTTTGGTCGACTGGTTTCGAGGGAGAGTGAAAACTTAATTCCTGAGATTCATCTACTTGTTTTAGTCCTGAGATGTTATTATACCTGTGCTTATAATTTCCTTCTGTAATTTCCTGGATTTATAGCTTAGTGCTGAGTAATAATTTATGAATGAATGAAAAGATCGATTTTTTATTATTATCGTAATGGAGTCAAATTTAAAAAAATAAATAAATTGAAGGAGTCATAAAACTTGATTAGAAGTTTTAACTGAGTCGTTATATTAATTCAAAAGTAGAGTTTATTATGTCGTTATTCATAAAACTTTTGCGGTTCTTAATTCTGGCCAGACGAATTTATAAGCCAAGAAACTGTTTCTAAACTTTTATGTTATTCTTGTTTCTTAATTCTCTGGCCTTCCTGTGCTTATATTTTGTTCAAAATACGATACGTTTTTATGACTTACGATGCTGTTTTTTTATATGTATAAGATTTAATAAAAAAATACAGTTATATAAATTGAACACTAAATTCGTGTCGTTAAGTTAAACTTGCCCAGCAAGTCGTAGAGGAAAACTATGTAATTATTGATAGATAGATAGATATATTGAGAATCCTGTACACCTAGGGACCTAAGCATCCAATCACTTCCCTGTTAGCTTTACTAAGAAGTTCTAAATTTTGCCTACCTAGGTTTGGTAACGAGTACCAAACCTCGCATAGGCTCGGGACCATCGTTAAACGTCCCATCTGAAGGACAGCGTGCTCACGGTTTTAAGAACAAGAAAGAATTGGGATACCCAGCTTTTTTTTTTTTTTAATAAAGTTTCCTTCTTATCAGAATATAAGCAGGTGTCGTTAGAGGAGCTTCTACTAGATATAAAATATATTGAGACCCGAAGAAGTGTCCCGAAATATCGTAAAACCAAGATGAAGACACCTCTGGCTGAAATGCCGGATAAATGTAAACGTTAAATTTTTGAACGGAATTTCATGTTTTCCGATCTCTAGATTCCAAACATGAAAAAAAATGTCTGTGTGTCTATGAACACGATAACACCCGATAAAATGAATGTATCGACACGAAATTTTATATGTGAATCCAGAACCCTCTTATGACGACTCCTATTGTTTTTCAAGGGAGAGCTTAATATACAAATTCCGATAACTGCCGATAGAATGAATGTATTGACACGAAATTTTATATGTGCTATCAAAACCCCTAAAAGGACAACACTTCGGGAGCGACAGAAGGCCGGGGGATCAGAGGGGGCTCTACTGAAAAACCCTAATAACTGCGGATATAATGAATTCATCAACAAACAATTTAGTATGATGATTTAGGAGCCCCTATGTAAGGCAACTGTTGAATATTAGCAAACGCTCGACTGGTTTTTGAGGTGGAGCGAAACGTCTATTGATTAATTCGTTCTGGGGAAGTACATTGACGGGGATTCTACGACGACTTTTTTATTTTTGAATAGGACATAAGTTGTTCAATTCTCGTCTGATTTCGGCCGACGTCTAATCACATATGAGGGGGACCTTAAACCTTTGAAAACTCGATCTCAGACAAGAGAACAATAATTGTAATAATAATAATTATTATTTCTTTCACTATTGATTCTTTATACTATTGGTATAAGAAAGTAGAAATTGATAATTCGGTAAGAAAAAAGTGTATTTCTTGAAGTAAAAGTGAATTTAAGAGGGAGGGTGGATTTGAGGACAGTGCAGGTGAGTGCAGGTGAAAGTATGCAGTAGGAGATGCACTGTGTTGATTTCAGTGAAAGGTCCTCACCCTGTCTATGTTAAGTGACTAGCTGTACTTGTCCATATAAGTCGCACTGGATGGCAACCTGTAGATAGCCCCCTGCTAATGACCACTGTAGTTGATGATACAACCAGTAAAACATAGAAAAAACCTTGGGGAAAACGGGAAAATCGTGATGAGGGGCGGCTTAAAAACGTCGTAGGTGTAGCACAGAGTGCCACACAAATAGGTTTCTGCTCTCCCTCTGAAACTAGTTTACCGATTTGATTGAAAATCAATAGGTCTCCTAGTCAGGGACTTCTGATCATCAATCATCATACTAAATCATTCACAGATCCATAGGCAGAGAAACTTTTGGAATCAGGGGGCAGGACTTCCTTAGTAGAGCTACCAGGGAAGGGATAAGTGCATTGGATGCTTAGGCCCCTAGGTGTACACATCAGCTCTCCAAATACATCTGTGGTCACAGGGAATAAATTGTTAAGACTAAATTCGTAACTTTTCAGTGTAGCACATTTTTACTTTTGCATTAATCGTGTAAATACAGTTTTTGGAATAAATAAATTATGTTTGCATCATTATTAATCATATACCTTCTAAATCTATACGAGTGAATGAAAATGAATATTGTTAATCCTCTCTTGGATTTTCCCTTAGTTACCTAATTACATTCCCCATCACTTACCTAATTATTGACCACACTTACCTAATTTTTATATACACTTACCTAATTATCAACCATACTTTTTGAAATACTCGTGAATGATGCCTCTCCAAAGTTGAGCAAGTTGATATAACCGAAAACACTCTCTTCACTACCGTAGTGAATAAATGGTTAAATGCAGTTATCTCGTGAATGATTCCTCAAGGAAGTAGATTCAAGTTGATTTAACCGAGAACATACACAATTTTACGAGATACCAAGAAACCCACATCTTTATAATTCCGAACGTATTACGAGGCCTGAGCTCCCAACTTCTTCACAGTGCGCAGATGGGTTGGGAGATGATCACAGTACACTTAACTCATTTTGGCCACAACTTAACAACTTATTCCCTGTCACCATAGATATGTATTAGGTCCCCATCGTTTTTGCACTGCGTCATCCTCTCGCCCCCCTGCTTGTTACGTAATGTACTAACCATCTCAAGTTTCTTCTAAGTTAAGTGATAGGTTTTCTTCGCATGGATCAACAACAAACAGTTGAAGCTTAAACGTTTTCATAAAAAACCTAATTTACTTATTATTTTTTGAAATTATAGACATTAATATTTAAAAAATATTAAAAATTATACAGTGAATTCTTCTAATTATCATTATTGGGAATTATAAATTATTTTAATTTAATTAGCCATAATTTCGCAAGTAATCCGGAAAGTGATAAATTATATATTATTTATTTTTTTCAAAACTATCTTCTCTTTTTCTCTTTCTTTCATTTATTCCCTCAATTATCTCTTCTACAATTTACATATTTTAATAGTTTTGGTTAATGTTCCTAATTAGCGTTTCTAATGATAGTCACTAATTAAGTTTTTATTAGTATTTTTTAGGAAACAAAAGAAAATTCGTATTTTCTTGAGTTTATGCGATGATTAGGTCACTCAAAATACGTCATGAGATAATCTTGGGTCCTTAATCTTTGAGCCTTCCTCTTTATAAACAATCAAATTTTTATTTTTTTTATTTTTTCAATTTTTTTATTCAGCCCGTATTTACATCAGTATTTTTCTTAAATTAATTTTATTTCTAATCTTCTCCTCTGTTTTAGTGTATTTTCATTTATTTCGCTATACGAAGTATAGGGGAAGTAGTTAACATAAATCGGTCCACAATTCGATGTTGAGTTTTCAACGGAATTTCATGTTGTCCTCTAGATTCCAAATAAAATGTCTGTCTTTCTGTGTGTGTGTCTGTGAAGACGATAACACCCGATAGAATGAATGTATCGATACTAAATTTTATATGTGAATCCTGAAACCTCTAACGATGACTTTTCGATGAATTTTCAGCGGAATCGGCGGAGGTGAAGGTGGGGGGGGGGGGGGGGGCTCAACTCAAAAAACCCAATATATTATTGATTATTTGGTTTTAGAGGGAGTGCGATAAATTAATTTGATCTGGGGAAGTACATTGTCGTTGGTGATTCACCAACCACTTTTTTTCTTTTATAATTTGTTTTTATTTCAATTCACAGGTTATTTTATGCTAGTCTGCTTTCGAGGCAGTCTGCTAAAAAAAATTATAAAATATAATTTATAGTTTTTTGAAAGTGAAAAATAATTTTAAAAATATATATATTAACAATTTAAAATTTCATGAAAGATTTGGTATTTGTGTTCCCAATCGGAGTCACAATTATGAGTATGACGCCCATCCATAAAATTTTAAATTGTCAGTTTTTACAAATTGTTCCATATATTTTTTATTTTATTTATTCTCCAAAAAAAAAATTTAATCATATTTTTTAATTCTTTTACCAGACTGCGTGATGATAAGGGCGACGTCGAAAGCCGGTTTGCATAAAAAAAAAATTTGTGAGAGGTCAAACTACATTTATATTTTACAACCTGTGATATAAATACTTCTCAGTTCATCAGCCATATTGAGATTAATTCTGTTAATTATTAATAATAATTATTAATAAATATTATTGTAATTGTTTTTCTCCACTGTATCATTAATTTAATTTTTTTTCATGCTTCATAGGGCATACTGATTTTTTTATTTATTGGTTTCTTTTCTTAGTATTTTTTTGTTTATAACTCTGGATAAAATGAACCTATTTACTCAAAATTTGGTATGAGGTTTCAGAAGTCCCTGTATAAATTAACTATTGTTTTTTAGCCAAGGTCGACTGGTTTTAGAGGGAGAGAGAAAACATAATTGATTAATTCATTTCGTTTTTTTTTTATTATTATTTTTTTTTTTGCTTTATGTACAATGCATATTAGCCATGGCACTGTGTTATCTCTAGTTATTTACGACATCCATAGCCCGGATGGGAGTTCTATCTACGAAATAAAACTCAACCCCGGACGGGATTCGAACCCGCAAACCATGGTGAGACCATGCAACGAAAGCCCTACGCTCTAGCCCGCACCATGGCCCCCTTTTTTTTTTGTTTTTAATAGTATTGTTATTACTAATCATATGTGTGTCAGACTCAAATATTTATAAATAGGTTGTAATAGAAATAAAAGATGTCTTCCCACTGTTTTATTTTACATCAGAACAGGTTTTCGACGCAACAGCGTCATCATCAGTGGTTCATCCCACCCACACAGCACAGCGGTTAGAAGACAACTTACTATCATGTATAATATAGGTTGGGTTAGGTTTTATGACTCATGCCATGCAACTACGAGGTCATATCGCCTACTACCAGAGCGCTCTTTCGTCGCTCTGGTGGACACGAGCCCAACTCTACCAGTGGGAGTCCTAAATTTTGCCTACCCTAAATTTTTATTCAGCAAGGGTAGGCGTCTTTAATGAGTACCTGACATCATACAGGCTCGGGACCCTCGCTTAGCGTCTGACGGCGAGCGTACGTTTATTTTACCACCCAAATAAACTAAACTAAGGGCCTCGGTCGGGTTTCGAACCCACGACCTTGAGCTCAGAAGGCAAGGACGCATACCACTGAGCTACCGGCGCCCTCTAAATCTAATGTATACATTCTTATGAAGTATCCTATTACCATGTATTGGTTTAACGGGAATAAAACTATTATTATTATTATTATGTGAAGATAAACCATATCGCAGATTCATGAAATAAATGAAAATATATAATATAATATCATAATGTTCATGAAATTTCTTTTCCATACCATTAAAATTTATTTATAATGAACTGGTTCCAGGGAGTCCTACATTTGATCCGTCAGTTGAGATTTGTGTTTTAATAAAAGGAAGCAAGTATTGTTTGTGCCGAAGTTGGTTCGGAAAAACACCCCTTCGAGGTGTGGCACATCTGGGCCCTCTCCTGGTTAATCCTACAAAATTGAGTTCCGTTTAGGAACACCAACCTCCCTCTAGGCAAAATTTCATTAGTTTTCAGTTCTATCTGGGGGGAGGTTTAATTTTATATGTAAAGTTTGGAAGTAATTATTTTAAGTGCACCCACATTTGTTATATTTTGTGTGCAGCAGATGTTTTTTATTCATTATTGCACATAAATATTGGTGAGGTTTCCCTAATTTAAGTGAAATTTTATATGTGAATCCATTCTAGTCTTTCCAGTTAGACATTTACTAAGATAAAGGAGAATAAGTGCTTAGAGCGAGAGCAGAAACTTAATTTATTTAAATTAATTCGAGCTGAGGAAGTGCATGATCGGTGTTTGACCGAAAACTTTTTAATTTTTAAATTTGTTTCGATGAGGGCGGAGATGTCACCTGCTCGCCTCATGAATAGTAATAATTGTTTTGTTTTTTTCAAATATATAATATATTTATATTTTTTGAGGGCGCCAGTAGCTCAGTGGTATGCGTGCTTGACTTCTGAGCTCAAGGTCGTGGGTTCGTAGCCCGACCGAGGCCCTCAGTTTATTTTATCTGGGAGGTAAAATAAACTTAAGCACGCCGTCCTTCGGATGGGACGTTAAGCGATGGTCCCGAGCCTGTACGATGTCAGGTACTCGTTAAAGACCCCTACCCTAGATGAATAAAAATTTAGGGTAGGCAAAATTTAGGACTCCCACAGTAGAGTCGGGCTCATGTCCACCAGAGTGACGAAAGAGCGCTCTGGTAGTAGGCGATATGACGTAGTTAAAGCTCGGGCATGAGTCATAAAACCTAACCTAACCTAACCTATTTATATTTTTAATAAAAAAATTGTTTATTTGGTGTATTTACAATCAGTTAAAATTCAACTATAAGTAAATTTGATGACAGTGAGTATAAAAAAAAAATAATAATAATAAATGGCAATATACACAAATTAAGATAAAATAAAATAATCTACAAAATAATACAATATGTACAAAAGCAATAAGTAGAAGTGCTGACTATAAGAATACATGTTTACAGGTAATACAAAATAGTTAAAACAAATAATGAGAAGCAAGAGAGAAATGAACATGAATATGTAGAAAATAATAAAATACATACAAAAATAAATATAAAATATGTACAAAATAAATAAATATATAAAATATGTACAAAATAAATGTAATAATTTTTAATAAAGAGGGCGCTGGTAGCTCAGTCATATGCTTACTGAGCTCAAAACCCGGCCGAGGCCCTTAGTTTATTTTATTTGGGAGGAAAATAAAATTAAGCATGCCGTCCTTCGGATGGGACGTTAAGCGATGGTGTCGAACCTGTAAGATGTCAGGTACTCGTTAGAGACCTCCTACCCTAGCTGAATAAAATTTTAGAGTAGGCAACATTTAGGACTCCCACTGGTAGCAGTCAGAGGGACAAAAGAGCTCTCTGGTTGTAGGCGATATGACCATGTAGTTGAAGCCCGGGCATGAATCATAACTAATTCATAATAATAGATATTTTTAATTTATATTTCTTTAAGATGAATCTTCTTCTTCTTTCAGGGCGATATTTCGGTAAGATCTCACGAGCCCGAAATATAGAGAAAAAAATAAGTCAAAAAAAGAAATAGGATACTAAATTTCGTATGTAAATTCAAAGACCTATAAAGACGACACCTATTAATTGTCAGCGGAATTAGCCGAAGGGGAGGAGAAGGAACTAATTTTTATAAATTATTTTCAACTTTTTGGCGAAAGTATAAAAGAAAGTGAAATATTGTCATTAATAATAAAAGCTCTCTTGTGAGAAATCGATGTTGTGTGACCTATATGTCTGAAACTAACCTCCTAAAAATAAAAAAAACAAATCTTGAAGGGTAACATTCCGAAAGTTCACAGATGACATTTTTGAAGTGTTCCAAAAACCTGTTTGTACAATGAGTATCCACTTTCAACAAGGAAAAATTTCGGTAATTCGGACAAGCTTTTCAAAAAATGAATTGTTATTGATGAAATTAGAGATAACCGAATCTTCTATTCGCGAAAGTTGAATCATTCGCCATTTCTCACTCTCTCTCTCTCTCAGACTTAGATTTAAGTCTAGCCAGTTGCGAAAACAATAATTATATGAATTCCTTGCGAAAAACAATTCCATGAAAATGTCCCATCATAGCTTTTGGCTTCTGAGAAACAATTTGGCCTCTCCAACATACGGTTCTAGTTTTACCATCAGTTTTTATCAAGCTTGCAAAGGGCAAACATGCTTCTCGTCAAATGGGGGGAAAAAATAAAATTTTTAGACAAGTTGCGTGCCGGGGAAGGTGTTACGTCTGTTGGGCGATTATACAATATCAGTGAATCCAACGTGAGATCAATTTAATCAAAAGAAAAGTCAATTGTATCGCGGCATTGATTCAAAAAGCCATGGAATACGATCCATCCCTTATTCAGAGTCTCAAATTTAAAATGGCAATCGAGACCGCGACAACTCCGTACGTTGAAGCTCAAATAACTAATTATTTTCAACCTTCAAGTAGCAAAGATTAACTTTGTAATTTAAATGTATATTTTTTTGTAAACATTTCTTTTCTTCGGAATTTCACTTCTCAAGGTCTGAATACATATTGATTTTCGCGAAGATGTCTGTATGTATGTGATTCGAAATTTTTGAGCGCTCTTTAACTCAGAAATGATTGTACATAGCTATGAACCTGAAATGAAAATGTCACATGTGCTAGATTAGATCTTAGCCGAAATCGTACAAAAATTGAGACAACTTTACATTTGGAGGCTTAAGTACATTTTAGAGCACATCGCTTCCATGTATGACTTACTCAAAACTGTGAATTGTGAGTATTCGAAATTCATAAATTGGTTTCTGAGGGAGAACGGAAACGTATTTCTTTATTTATACTCCATTGTACTATATTTTCTGCTTCATTAACTTCTAGGAGTATTTTTACACAAGATCATTATAGTTTTTTTTTTTTTACTTGTAGCCATCGAAAGGTCAGTACGTCAAAGTATCCTGGGCCATTAACAGAAGAACAAGATAAGAACGGTGTTGGAGTTAAGGTTAACTTTTCTTACGGTTTTGACGCACTTAGCCTAGAGGATAAGTTGGCCGGCGGTGAGAAGGTACTTAGCCTCCAGCTAGATTAGCGGTAAAACAAACGGGTCTCTTGGGGTTCCTCTCGCTAACTGCCACAAGTGCTGCCTTGGGAGGTCTTCATTGATACAAATGGTACTTTAATCACTTAACCTGAGCTTATTTTAGTTAGTTACTGTGACTCATGCCCGGTCTTAAGTACGAGTCATATCGCCTACTGCCAGAGCGCTCATTACTCGCTCTGGTGGGACATCAGCCCGACTCTACTATGGAAGTTCTAAATCTTGCCTGCCCTACATTTTTACTCATCTAGGATATGGCGGGGCTTTTAACAAGTACCTGGAGGTATAACATTGAATATCTGTGAAAACAGGAAGCCACCAATTTCTGAGACTTATTACATCCCATATTCTACTCCCAGATAAAATAAACTAAGGGCTTCGGTCGGGTTTCGAACCCACGTTCTTGAGCTCAGAAGGTAAGCACGCATAACACTGAGCTACCGGCGCCCTCGCCCTTAGTTTATTTTGATGAGACGTTAAGCGATGGTCCCGAGTTTGTACGATATCAGTTACTCTCGTTAAATAATATCCCCAATGACTCACAATAACTAACGAAAGTTTAGTATGATGATTCAGAAATCCCTGAGTAAGACTATTGATTATCGACACCGATCTATTAGTTTTTGAGAGAGAGCCAAATCTTTTTGATTAATTTACTCTTTTTTCTTCGGGTGATTCTTTTCTTCTTCTGACTATATATGCATTGGAAAAAAATTAAGACTAGTGAATAACGGATGGTACCAAAGTGCAAGAAGCAGATTACTTCACCAAGTGAGGAAGTTATGTCAGCCATCTTGTGGGACTTATGTAAGAGTTGCATGTTTTGCAAACATGGCGACAGTGAACTGCGTGAAGTATGATGATACCATCGATAATCTCTATTTTACATATCGGCTGTCTGATGAATGTATAGCTTCTTCGTTAGTACACCATTCCATCTTAGATCCTCATCTCTTGTCAGTTTTGAAAAAAAGAAACAGACATTTGCAAATTAATACACAATTTTATACTCAACACATACGAGGAGCGTGATCATTAAAAAATATATTAAAACGCACACATCAATCAAGTTAGCTAGGGGAAAGAAACATTTGAAAGTTTCACACAGCAAAATAAAATTACGCAATAGTTTGAATGATCTTTTTCACGTACAAGAACGATAAAATAGGATACATTAATATATAAATTGAGGCCCTTCAATGAATCATTAAAAAAATATGAAAAAGATAAAAGTGAATGGAAAAGCATAAAATGCCTATTTCATTTACGATCATTGTAAATATTAACTGGAGTAAAACAATTGTTATTAATGAGGAAAAACCATTTTTTCTTTCTAAATTGCACTGTAATAATAACTGCAGAAAGAGCAAATATCTAATATATTTTTCTTTCTAAATTGCACTGTAATAATAACTATAGAAAGAGCAAATATCTAATATATTTTTCTTTCTAAATTGCACTGTAATAATAACTATAGAAAGAGCAAATATCTAATATATTTTTCTTTCTAAATTGCACTGTAATAATAACTGTAGAAAAAGCAAATATCTAATATATTTTTCTTTCTAAATTGCACTGTAATAATAACTATAGAAAGAGCAAATATCTAATATATTTTTCTTTCTAAATTGCACTGTAATAATAACTGTAGAAAAAGCAAATATCTAATATATTTTTCTTTCTAAATTGCACTGTAATAATAACTATAGAAAGAGCAAATATCTAATATATTTTTCTTTCTAAATTGCACTGTAATAATTATAGAAAGAGCAAATATCTAATATATTTTTCTTTCTAAATTGCACTGTAATAATAACTATAGAAAGAGCAAATATCTAATATATTTTTCAGCACAATAAAACAATAGTTATTATTGGACTTAAAAAAATATATATACGGACCTTACCAAATTTTCTTATAACAGCCATGTTTCGACAGTTATTAGGGTTTTTGAGTTAGGTCTCCTCCTTTGATCCCCAATTTCCCTTTGGCCGATTTGACTGAAAATTGATATGTGTGGTCCCTCTAAGCTTTTGGATTTACATTAAAATTTTATGTCGATGTCCTCATTCTATCGGGAGTTATCGAGTTCGCCGACACAAAGACAGACAGGACATTTTATTTTGGGAATCAGGGGGTTGGAAAACGTGAAATTCCGTTGAAGACTTCATTGTTGATCTAGAATGACCTGGGTTAAGTTTCATTTTATAACCTTAATATTAAAACTTACCATTCATTGTTCATCGATTTATTGAGTTTACTACTTATCTTCATCTGTTTATTTTTATTAAAATAGTATGTTTCAATCCCTATGGCGCCGGTAGCTCAGTGGTATGCGGGCTTGCTTACTGAGCTCAAGATCGCGGGTTCTAAACCCGGGCGAGGCCCTCAGTTTATTTTATCTGGGAGGTAAAATAAAGTAAAGCAAGCCGGGTGGGACGTTCTTCGGATGGGACGTTAAGAAGCTACGGTTTCGAGCCTAGTTTTAGTTAGTCAGTGAATCACTTCCAATGTACTTCCCCTCCACGAATTAAGTTTACTCTCTCCCTCGCAAGACCAATCGAGCATCATTTGGGCTCAAAATTAATAGTGAAAACTGACATTATTGCAGAGATATTGTGAAATAATTCAAATGGACTTGAAAAATTTCTTATCTCTTATGCTTTTGGCTGAGGATGGTAGAAATACCGAAAATACTCCCATGTATATATAGTTAGTGAAATTAGACAATATATTAAATAAACAAGTTTTATTTTATTTTTCAAGTCCATCAAAATTAATAGTTGAATATAGGAGGATTCGAGGTAGCTAACTCCCCTAAAAATGTTTTTCAAACATTTAAAAAAAAAGTCTATTGCTCAACTCTGGAAGTGTCAGTTACAATCTACACGTAGAATAGGGGATGTAATAAGTCTCAGAAATTTGTGGCTTCCTGTTTTCACAGAAATTCAATGTTATACTTCCCTTGCGGTACGAGGTATAGGGGAAGTTAACTGGGATTTTATGTTCTGATTCCAGAAATAAAAAATTGTCGGTGAAACTTCCTTAGCGCAATTAAGGTTGCTCTCTCAGAAAACATAGAGGCTACTGGATCCTCATACTAAATTTTGTGTCTTTACATTCATTTTACCAGCAGTTTTGAGATTTTTGAATTGAACCCTCTGCTCTCCATTCCCCTTCGGCCTATTTTGGAAAATTAATAGTTCCGTCCTTATGGGATTTTGAATTAGAATACAAAATTTCATGTCGACACATATCGGCAGTTATTGTTTTTTTTTTGAGTGATGCCACCCTCTGATTCTCTTCTTACCTTCGGCCGATTCCGCTAAAACTTAATACTATATATAAAATTAATATGTTCCGTCCTCCGTTCTTATAGGGTTTTGAATTTAAATAAGGAAGCTGTCATCCGTCCCAACATCATCAACGAGCGTGGAGGGAGAAGAGTAGAAGACTCCTCGTCGATTCGACTACAATTAGTACTCCAGGGTCCAACTCCGGAATTATAAATTTTGTATATAATAGGAAGGGAATGAGATCAGTTTTGTGGTCAATAACAAAAACTAGTAGAATAATAAGAGTTAGATATTGTGACTCATGCCCGAGCTTTAACTACAAGGTCATATCGCCTACTACCAGAGGGCTCTTTCGAGTCTTGCTATTCACTTTGAGTACCTGACATTTAACGAGTATCTGACATCCCACAGACTCTAATAACAGCTGTTCGTCGTCTTTTGTTCTTCATTCATTGGTTGCTCACATTTCGTTTTTAAACAAAATGCGACTAATCCATCTTCGTTTTATTAATATTTATTCACTAATTAATTTACTTCTCAACTCCTAACTGTTGTTTTCATACAAATAATAATAATTGATTTTATAATATATTAATAATCTCAATGTGTGTAAATTTTTTACAATATATTTATATATATATATATATATATAAATATATATATATATATATATATATATATATATATATAATAAAGGTAGGGGGCTCAATTCAAAAACACTAATAACTCCTGATGGAATTTATATATCGACTCAAAATGTAGTTTGAAGATTCAAAAGTCCCCTATTTTGGTCAACTATTATTTTAGCCAAAATAGTCAATTGGTTTTGGAGAGAGAGCTACTAATACTTAGTTCATTAATTTTGCTCATACTACTGACTTTTTTCCTGTCCCAAAGAGTTCAACAAATGTAATTATTGAAGTATTGTGGATTTGTTGTTTGCAGGAGTGGAGGATAATTGTGGTTGGTCGGTATAGTTCCGAACGAGTCCTTGTACCAATTTGAACTAATTTCCCGTCTAATGTTTCTCTCTGAGTTAGATGTGTCGTTCACGAACGGCCCTAGTGTCTGACGAACACGCCATCCTATCTTCTCCAGTATATTTTTCACAGTTCAATCCAATAAAGTTTTAGTTTCCTGTAACACGATATGGAGGAGATCAGGTTGTTTGAATTTCGTAGGTCACCATCTACAAAACCCTATCAACGATGTTGTTACTCAAAATTAAAGTGTAAAATGTAGGTTTAGAAAAAAAAAAAGGTGAATCATCGACTATGTACTTCCCTAGCACGAATTATTAATCAATTACGTTTTCGCTCTCCCTCCGAAGCCAATGGTTAAAACACAATATATGACTTCTTAATCCTCAAACTAAATTTTGTGTCAATACATTCATTACATCGCCAGCTAATGGGGTATTTTAGCTCACTGACCTCCGAAACCCGGCCGAGGTCCTTAAAAAAACTTTGACCCCGCCGTCCCTCGGATGGGATGTTAAGCGATCCTTTGGTGTCTGTACGATGTCAAGTACCTACTCGTTAAAGACCAATCCCCAACCTAGGTGAATAAAAATTTAGTGTAGGCAAAATTTAGGACTGAAATTGTAGAGTCGGGCTCATGTCCACAGGGCGAAAAAAGAGCGCTCTGGCGACAAAAGAGGCTATGATTGCATGTTACAATAACTAACTTATAGGGGATTTTGGTCAAGCCCCATTTTTCTGGTTCCCCCTTCCCTTTGACCGATTTTGCGGAAATTTGTTAGGTGGCATCCTTATGTGTTTTTTTTTTAAATATTAAATTTCTATCGATGTATTCATTACATCGGCTGTTACTGGGATTTTGGAGTTTAGCCTTCCTCTGATCCTCCTTACTCTTCGGCTAATTCCGCTAAAAATTAATAGGTGTTGACTTTTTGGGGCTTTAAATTACCTGTGAAACTTAGTTTCAATACATTCATTACAACGGCAGTTACTAAAGTTTTTGCGTTAATCCCTTTAATTCCCCCTTTCCTTCAGTCGATTGGACTGAAAATCAATAGGTGTCGTCTTAATAGGGTTCTGGATAAATATATAAAATTTCGTGTCGATATATTCATTATATCGGGAGTTATTGTGTTCACAGACACAGAGATATTATTATTTTAATTTTTGGAATCAGGATGTCAGAATATATATATATATATATATATATATATAAATTTTATAGCTAAGGAGGTCAAAACAATAAATGCTGTTATTGTCATTACTAATTCCGACATAAAGGTGACTGGAACCCTAGAGAGCGCCGCTATCCACTAGACCACTGAGGTCCTCTTATATATGGGATCTACAGAAGGAAGGCTGTAGACTGGACAGAGCCCATGGAGTGTGGTTCCTTGTCTGACCACAAAATGGCTCTTGAAACAGGAGGCTAGATTCAGCGGCCCTCTGCAGCCCATCACCGGACTCACAACAAACCACACACTATCATTATTCTCACTCCTCACTCAGGCTAATAACTACGCTCATCATTTATTTAAAATAAAAAAATAAAATAAAATAGATCAACTAAGTTTTTGCTCTCCCTCTAACATAAATCGACCATTTTACTCAAGGACTTAAGAATCATATTAAATTTCGTGTTGATAAATTCATTACTTGGGCAGATATTTAGGTCTTTGTGTTTGCCCCCTAAGTCTGCTTGCAGTCTCGTTTCACCTCATCTGATAAAATATTTTTTAAAACATAAAAATTTAAGATGATAAAAAGAATAAATAAAATGAAACTGTTGTGACTCAGACGTAGAAAAGGAAAAACTTATCTGTACAATTTATTGATTACGGAATTCTATTTTATTTATTTTTTGTTTATTTATTTTACCATTATACATCCAATTTGGACTTATGGACTCGAACTTTGGGGTACAGCTAAGCAATCCAACATCAATCGTACCCAAGCATTCCAGTTCCAGTTCCAAACTCCTCCAACGAATTGTCAACGCTCCTTTCTAAGTCACCAATAAAGTCCTACACAGATACCTCAGTATTCCCAACCTTTCTTCTCATTCAAATCCTCTCGCACAAGACCTTTCCTCTCATTCCCATTCTGACAATCCTCCCCGCAGCTTGAACAGGAGGTGGCCTCGCGATCTTCTCTCGGAGGATAGTGAATAATGACAATTAACTTTCGAGGGAGTGTCAGCGCTGGCTGGCTTCTCCCATCAAGTGACGTTATATTTTTCTTTTTGACCATATGTTTGCTTATTATGTATATATTGTATATAGATTGCAAAGAGGGCACGTAGCTCAGTGGTATGCATGCTTGTCTTCTAAGCTCAAGAACGTGGGTTCGAAACCCGACCGAGGCCCTTTGTTTATTTTATCTGGGAGGTAAAATAAACTTAAGCACGCCGTCCCTCGGAAGGGACTCCCGCGTATTTTTTGTACCATTTTAAATTGTTATCTCTTAAAAAAATGTTTTATGAGACGGCCTGATGATGAGGGCAACCTTGAAAGCCGGCTAGCATAAAATCAAATTGGTGACACGTCAGACTGTCTCTCTATTTTACAACCTGTGAAATAATAAATTATCTCTTATCAAACCTATTCATATTATCAATTATTATTTAAATCGTTGATATAATTGAAGTAGATACGCTTAGACCCTGAAAGGATGTTTGGTTATATCCGCCTGTCAATTTGACATTACCTTATAGGTTAGGTTAGGTTTTATGATTCGTGCCCTGGCTTTAACTACGAGGACACATCGCCTACTACTAGAGCGCTCTTTCGTCACTCTGGTGGACATGAGTCCGACTCTACTGTGGGAGTCCTAAATTTAGCTTACCCTAAATTTTTTATTCACCCAGGGCAGTGGTATTTAAGGAGTACCTGACATCGTACAGGCTCGGGACCATCGCTTAACGTCCCATCCGAAGTACGGCGTGCTTAAGTTTATTTTACCTCCCGGATAAAATAAACTAAGGGCCTCGGTCGGGTTTCGAACCCACGATCAGAAGACAAGCACGCATACCACTGAGCTACCGTCGCCCTCTCATTATCTTATATAAACACACACTGGAGTATAGACATTGGGGGTATATACCTTATATATAATATATACCGTATATATATATATATATTTTATTTATTTTTCCTGTATTTAGCTCCTTGTGACTTGAGAAGTCGTAATTCGTAAAATCGGTTATTCAGCGTAATCGGCCCGAAATGTCCTGAATAACGATTTTTGTTGAATAAATTAAAAATAAATAAATATTTCATCTTCCATTTATTAGAGGCCCTTGAGCTCACCGTTCTTCGGATGGGACGCGATGGGACCCATACCCTAGGTGAATAGACCTGGATAGGCAAGACTCCCACAATAGAGTCGGCCTCAAGTCCACCAGAGCCGAAAGAGCCTTTGGTAGTAGGCGATATGAACTCGTAGTTGAAGCCCGGGCATAAGTCATAATAACTAACCACTAACTCTTCTATTTATTAAATTATTCATCTTATATTCTATGATTTAAATATCTATTGACGTATATAATCTATAAGGTATTGTAATGTTAATATTTTGAATACATCTAGATACATTAAATCGATTGTGCCACTTTCTATTTTATCAATGTTTATTAATATTTAATCGTCTGATCGAAATGAACTGGCCGGAACCAATATACAAAGCCTGTAATTTGGTTTTAGTATGGAACACTTTCCATCAAATTTACATTCGTTATCAGTTATAGACTAATGGTTATGAATTATTTTTCCAGTATTGACTTGTGCAATATTTTTTCGAGATGTTATTATACAAGTGAAAGAAGAAAAACTGTTAATTCTAGTTTATTTAGTGGCACTGAATTGGTAAAAGTTTTAATGGATACAGAAAAATTTACATATACTCTTCGGGAAGGAATTCCAGACTTATTGTGAACCTGTTAGAATTGGGTACTTTCTATTTCTTACTTCTTTGATCATTTTTTAGCGTTATGACCTAATCAGAAATCTCTTCATATAAAAGTTGTAGAGAAAACAGAAAGACATATTTTATATAAAATATTATTTTTGGAAGGACGACGAAGGACTGGTTCGAGAGATAAATACCAAGAACCTGCTTATTTTATACGAAAACTGTTATTCCCTTATCGAAAAATTGGTCCTTATTAAATGTTAACTACCAAAGGTCTTCAGATTATACCCCAGGTGTTTGGGCAAAAGGAGTTAAGTCAGCAAATCTGAATTTTAGGAGGGGAATTTCTGAAGGTTTGAAATTGAAAAATTCCTACAAATCAGGTAAAACACATTTATGTTACTTGAAATATTATTTCTATAAAGTATTAAATATAAGCAAAGAAAATATTTCAACAATCAGTTACATATAGTAAAAATATTTAAATACACCTAAGTTCTTTGGATCATAAGACTTATTGTGACTTAAGCCCTTTTGCCCTAACACCAGAGACATTATATGTCTAATAGGACCACAGTTAAAGCTTTTCAAAGGAATGTACACGAACTTTCCATAGGAAATTATATGTTTAAATTGTATGTTTTTATCATTAGTTGTTTTTTATTAAAAAGGATTAAAAGTCGATAAAATAATAATAATAATATTGGAATAGTTTATTAGTTATTGTGACGCAACCGGGCTTTAGCTATGAGATCATTTCGCCTTCTAACAAAGCGCTCTTTCGACGCCCTGGTTGAGATGAGTCTGACTCAACTATAGAAGTCCTAAATTTTTCCTATCCTAAATTTTTATTCAAGATTTTTTATTCAAGAATTTTTATTCAAGAATTTTTATTCATACTAAGATAGGGGTCTGTACCTGACATTGTAGAGCCTGAGGACCATCATTTAACGTCCCATCCGAAGGTCGGCGTGCTCCCATGAGATGCCGTTGTAATGGATGTATCGGTACAAAATTTGATATGTTTATTCAAAACTCCTGGATTGATGAGATTCAGTGGAATCGGCAAAACAGAGGGGAGGGTACTCAATTCAAAACCCCCATTACTGCCGATGTAATGAATGTATCAAATTGTAGTTATATTTAAATCCAAAACTCCATAAGGAACACATCTATTAATTTTCCGCGATATTGTAATGTTAGGGGGATTAGAGGACTGAGAAAAATTCTAATAATGCCGATGTAATGAATGTATCAACTCAAGATTTATTATGAGGATTCACAAGCCCCTATTTGAATCAATCATTGATTTTTAGCCCAAATGGTTTTTGAAGGAAGAGCAAACATTTAATTGATAAAATTTGTGACTCACTAACCACTTTTTTATTTTTTGCTAATGCTACGGATATCACATTTTGGGAATCACTTCTCTAGGGAATTAACTCATTATCAGGATATCATTAACTCGTTATCAGGATATCACATATGGTGAGTTCCAATAGAACTCTAAAAACAATTCCAAGAAGACCTTTTATATGTCGTGATATTTGCTGTATATTTATGTGATGCGGAGAAGAATCCGCTAATGCTTGATAATTTTATGTAAAGCCGTGGAATTCAAGTTATTTAATTTGCATACTGATCCTGCATTATCGGTTGTGCCTCTTCTTAGTCTATTTTCGACTGTAATGTCACGGACTTTCTACTTCTTGAGTCTTCATGCGACTTAGTCCACACCACAGTGAGTAAGACTATGAACTTCCCCAGCAAGAATTGATCAATTTTCGTTTTCGACTTTCTCTCCAAAATCAATCGACAGTTTGTGCTAAAACGCAATATTTGACTTAAATTGTGGATATTGAATCAAATAAAAAATAAAATAATTATCTGTTGCTGTGGTCGGCTAGGTCATTCCCAGCCAACCTTAATTTCCTTGGTGCGTGGAAAGAACTCGGGATAAATGCAGGGCGCTCGCTGGCTGTTGTCGCCTCCAGGCGGGAAAGAAAAAAACAATATGACCCTGCGCCAGGTACGCCTGCAGGCACTGTCGCCCTCAGCGCCCCACCATACTACACTGCTGGCTATTAAATCCTCATACTAAATTTTGTGTCGATACAGTTCTCTTTTCCAGATGTTTTGGAAGAGATAACTTGGTACAGTTCGTTATTGTGACTCATGCCCGGGCTTTAACTACAAGGTCATATCCCCTACTACCAGATCTTTCGTTGCTCTGATGGACATGAGTCCGATTCAACTGTGGGAGTCCTAAATTTTTCCTACCCTAAATTTTTTATTCGCCTAGGGTCTTTAACGAGTATCTGACATCGGACAGGCTCAGGACCATCGCTTAACGTCCCATCCGAAGGACGACATGCTCAAGGTTTTTTTACCTCTCAGATGAAAAAGCTAAGAACCTGGGCGTAGAACTCGCGATCTTAAGCTCAGGAGGCAAGCACGATCCTTCTGAGCTACCGGCATCCTCATAACTATAAAAAATTATCTTTATAGATTAATTATAACTTGATAAAATAACTTTAAAACATAAAATATCGTTAAAAAAAGCGAATAATGTATTTCCTCAGCATGAATGAAACAACTAAATTTCCGCTCTTCCTCCAATACCAATCGATTGTTTAGGGATATTTTTGATTGTAATAAAAATAAGCGCGTTCGGTATCTTGTTAGTGGTCATCATTTTCGTGAGAGTTCGGGCAAAATCTAATCAGATTTAATTTAGCTCATGTGACACCTAATTATAGAGATCACAAAGGTCTAAACACATCGGAAAAATGGCCCTTTTATATACCTTTTCAAAAGTTTCCTCTTTTGTCTAAAGGTATATAATAAGTGAAGAAACTATATTTCTGTTTGTTTCGTTATGTGTATGTTGTGTTGAAAAATTATAAGCGTTCAAGTTGTTGGAAGTTCTCGAAGGATTTTACTGGGGAAGAGAGATATTGTTGAATATTTTAAGAGTGGACCGTTATACGTTTACAAGGATTTTTGACGGTTATGAGAGGGACCAGGGTCATTATTCCAGAAAGATAGGCCAGAGGGATCATGATCCTGGATGGGTGTTATAGTAATGGCGTCTTGTCCACGCTTCAAGTATGTTTATGTTCAGCTGTCCAGCACTTTATGAGCTCGTCGGAACAAGCTTCAAGACAAGTCAATCAATTACAAATATAAATATATATATATGATGTGGCCATTACAGGACTTTCTTATACCTAACATCCTACAGATCACTCTCCTTCCCCCTCCTTCCTCTCATATTCATTTCATACTGGCATTACTGGGTATAATAAAGTAATGTGTTGGCGACAGCAGTTTCATTGTACAGCGTTATTCTGAGAGTCACTTTCTTATACCCAGTAAATACCATTTATATAGAGTGAAGGGGAAAGACTATCTGTGCAAAAATAGTTGAAATAAGAAGGTATAAGAAAGTTCTGTAATAACCACATTCTTTTTTTCTTTTTTTTTTTCTATTACCTCTTACGATGCACTTTAGTCATGTCTCTATAATGATTTTAACTAGTTATTTACATCCATGGTCCCGGGAGGGAGTTCTATCTAAGAAATAAAACACACCCCCGGACGGGATTCGAACCCGCAAACCAAGGTGAGACGATGCGACCAAAGCCCTACGCTCTAGCACGGCCACCATAGCTCAATCAAATATATATATATGCATATATATTATATAACCATTTCCCTCCCTGTGTGAGTGCAAATCACGTAATTAATAAAATAAATAAAATTGAGATCGAAAAATTATTAAATTTGAAAATTATTTAAATCGCGACTTTAATTAAACAATGCCTGAATAGCTGAAAGCACTCCCACGGGAAGAACGGTTACAAGATCCTAACGGTTAGTTGACATCAGTAATTAACAATAATTAATTACTGTTGTCAACCAGAAGAAGCATGAGTGGGGGGGGAAATGAAATGAATCAAACCTATAACTTTAACATATTTATTTTAATGAGAACATATTTACAAAACAACAATTGAATATATATAATTTGGCCGTGTGTCTGAAGGACTGAATTATAACTTAATTACGAGGTACCTCGATACGATATCCATGGCGAATGACGGCGTGATCACCCTTTCTGGACTTCCCGTAGAAATCGTCTATTCACATAGTCCCTGAAGATCTGCGTAGTTTCGAGGGCACACCAGAAGTTACACCCCCACTGACTTTGCACCGTCCAAGATCAAAGTGTGTCTCTACGACTAATTCACATATTCAAACTGATATTACTTATAGAAAAGATACGTGGTGATCACCCAAGACATGAACGAAGAATGTTAATTTCACATATTCAAACTGATATTACTTATAGAAAAGATACGTGGTGATCACCCAAGACATGAACGAAGAAAACTCAATTGACATATTTAAACTCAACTGTACAATATAAAAAGAACGTGGTGACCAGCCAAGACATGAACGAAGAAAGTACTTTCACATACTGAAACTAGGCTTTACAAAGAGAGGAACGTGGTGATCCACCAAGATATGAACGAAGAATGAGTAAAACGGGGAGTGGCTTCCGATATCCGACCGTGGTAGGGGACAGTTCTCCAGGCTTGATTGGTCGTCGGACTCCGCCCATTTTATTTCCAGCCAATCGCATATTACCAATTAACATCTGCCTCTAGTTGTGTGAAAACCTGGAGTAAGAAAAAAAACCTTTACTGCTTATTCCTTATACACCGGATGTAGACAATTATCTTGGCTTCCTTTCCATTGTGTCTCTATTATTCTTTATTTTCGCTCCCAGCGATCGCGATTCTCTCGCAGGCATCATTGGTTCCGAGCATTCTCTTCCAAATGCAATTCTCGTTTATTCAACACCACACAACCCATACTTTGCTCCTAGCGATCGCGATCCTCTCATAGACATCGCCAGTTCTGAGCATTATCTATAGGGTAGACATGCTACAATTAATAAAAAATCTACTTATATAAAAACATATTTTGAAATTAAACATTATTTACAAAATTTCATTTTATACTCTTTGGAGCGCTATAACGCTGATCATATTGGTCCTATCTCACATATGAGAGTAGATTAGTCATTGGTAATTTAATAAGGAACACTTTTGGTGAGAACCAATTTTTCAATAGAACTAACCGATTTCGCGAAAATCGAACAAACTTCTAAAAACATGCGTTTCAAAACTACATTTTAGTACGGTTTTCGGCATGTTTCTCACAAATGGCGCACTCTGCGAAAAATTGTAGAAATTTTTGATTAGGTTATAAGTAAAAGCCGTGTCTCGCAAAATGTACTTGGGCCGCGAAGTAAAGTGGGCAGTGGTAGGTGTTTTGGTGAACCCCTCTCCACTTATCCAATCCCTCCCTTTGACTGATTCGGCTGATGGGTATCGTCCTTATGTGGTTTTAGATTGACATATAAAATTTCGTGTCGGTATTTACATCGGAAGTTATTAAGGTTTTTGTGACCCCCCCAGCTTAACGACGTACAAGTGAAGTTATGTAATGTGAGTAATCACTTAGTCGGTTGATATTGTTATAATATATTCAACAGGCTCTTAGTTTATTTTATCTGGGAGGTAAAATGAACTTAAGCTATGGTCCTGAGCCTGTACGATGTCAGGTACTCGTTAAAGAGCCCTACCCTAGGTATAGTCGGGCTCATGTCTACCAGAGTGACAAAAGAGCGCTGTGACCTTGTAGTTAAAGTCCGCGCATGAGTCATGATAACTAACCAATTAATTTTAGCTCTTAGAATTTTTATACCTTATTTGGTTAATAATGAATTTTTGTATATTCGATTGATGTGTCGTTTCCAATAAGATCCTTCATACTGACCTCACCATTCCCTAAATTACCGAAGTAGCTAAATCCAGGTAAAAAATTTATTTTCTTCGTTGTTATGCTCTAGTCCGTGCCCTCCGTTCTGCCACACTTCCGCGACGATGCCTGGAGCGCCAATGGCCTAGAGACCTTCTTAAAATCTAACTGCTATTTAATAGCAGTTACAGTGAGTTATAAAAAAATAATGATTTGATATTGATAAATTAAAAAAATGCAACTAGGGAGTAAACTATTGGTTCATTTCTCCCCCCTTATTGACATTTTGACAGTACCATTTTTATTATTATCTTTTGGCAAATTTGTTTATTGTATATACTATTTAAACAGTTGTAAATACCTGTTTGTGAATTTAAAAAAAAAAAAAATTATTATAGTTATTAATTAGTTTTTATTCTGTTTTTATGGAATTACGAATGATAATTCTGTTTTTCTGGAATCACGCATGATAATTGTGTTATTATGGAATCACGCATGATAGTAATGATTCAAAGTTTAAAATCACAGTTTTGTTTATTCCCTTTTACCTGTTTCACTGTTTTTATCACTGAAATATTGAGGAACTGCTTCTAACGGCGGATCTGTAAGGAAGTTTGATGTTTCCTCTCTCATCCGGTGCCCTGATTTCTAGCGAAAGTCGTGGTAAGGAAATGTATGTTTTTTGCATTCTCATTTGTCAAGGTCGTTGTCAAGTTGGTGAATCACCGGCTATGTGCCTCCCCAGCACGGATTAATCAATTATGTCATACTAAATGTTGTGATACACCGATACATTCATTACATCGACAGTTATTAGAGTGTTTGGGTCGTGCCCCCTCTGATCCCTCCCTTCCTTTCTTGTGATTTTTTGAAAATTAATAGGTGTCCTTGTAGGGCATTGAATTTACATATGAAATTTCATGTCAATACATTCATTACAATGGCAGTTATTAAAATTTTTGTGATGAGCTTTCCCCCTAAACCCCCTCTTTCTCTTTGGCCGATTTGGCTGAAAATCAATACATCTATCGAGAGTTATCGTGTTCACAGACCTCTCACAGATATACAGAAAGTTTTCTTTTCGCTATTGGAATCAAGATGGAATCAAGAAAACATGAAATTCCGTTGAAAACTTCTGACCGATTACATAACTTCCCCTATACCTGGGTATACAGGGTGTCCCAGATAAACGGGCCACAATCGAAATAATTCGGAAACGATTCGTGCTAGCAAAATTTTACAAAGAATGAAAGTTGTAGGTCTCAACGAGTGGTATGCAGTGGTGTGAAAAAAAAAAAATGAAAAATTTAATGTAATAGGGCTTAAATTGCCAACGGAAGGAAAGGGTTACCTTTTAAGCCCATTAACAATTAACACAATTTAAAAGTACTTAAAAATTTGGGAAGATCCCCGCAAAAGAAATCTTTATACCTGTAAAACTACCTGAGATATGTTGGTTCAAAATTTGAAAAGTGTTAAACCCAGTGTTTGACGTGTTGAACCTTTGAAAAGTTTTTTTTTTTTTTTGGTAATTTTTGTACAATGGACATTCAATTCTGCTAAAATCAAATAAAAACAAAACATCTGACACTTGAAAAGAGTGAGTATTGTAACTGAAGTTAAGAATGGTTCGTAATGTATTTTTTTCTTTACTTTCATATAAAAATACTCAGATTGTAATAATTATAATAAACAAAGGGCATTATTTGAGCCATATTTTGAACATTTTCTGAAGATTTGGACAGTTGAAAAATGTTTTGAATAATCCTTTTCAAGACCTTCCGGGATGGATGATTTCTTTCTGGAAATCGTTCTGCGTAAACCTGAGAAGCAGCATTAAACTTCCTCTCACACTCCCCTATAATAAGGGTCATATCCACTATCTCACCAGCGCTGAACATTTTTTGCAATATTCAATGAACAATTCTTATCTTATACTGACCAAGAACTAAACAAATAAAGTAATAAAGGTCATAAAAAAAAATATCATAATATCGATTTGTAACATTTGTACTCTTAAGTATTTATTTATTATATATATATTGGTTAGACAGACTTTATAATAATAATAATGCCTTTACCAACATTTGCAACAGTCCATATTACCTAAAATACTGTCCAAATCTTCAGAAAATGTTTAAAATATGGCTCAAATAAGCCCTTTTATTATTATAATTATTACAATCTGACTATTTTTATATGAAAGTAAAGAAAAAAATACATTAAGAACCATTCTAAACTTCAGTTACAATACTCACTCTTTTAAAAGGTTTATCACGTCAAACACTGGGTTTAACATTTTTCAGATTTTGAACCAACATATCTCAAGTAGTTTTACAGGTATAAAGATTTCTTTTGCGGGGTTCTTCCCAACTTTTTAAGTACTTTTAAATTGTGTTAATTGTTAATGGGCTTAAAAGGTAACCCTTTCCTTCCGTTGGCCATTTAAGCCCTATTACATTAAATTTTTCATTTTTTTTTCACACCACTGCATACCACTCGTTGAGACGTACAACTTTCATTCTTTGTAAAATTTTGCTAGCACTAATCGTTTCCAAATTATTTCGATTGTGGCCCGTTTATCTGGGACACCCTGTATATAAGGAAGTAAAATAGTATAACTTATGTATCCGGTTGAGTTAATAATATTGTCTAATGGATATAGTGTAGAGACTTTGAACTCTGTATCTCCACTCGGCCTCCACACTGGGAAGAGAGTTGATTGGGATACTATAATATAGGTAGCTTGAGTCGGTTCTTTTTTTGTTTATCGGGGAGGTAACAAAAGTTGGAACTTACCGTCATTCGTGACGTTAAGCGATGGTCTTTGCGATGTCAGGTACTCGTTAAAGACCCTCCACCCTAACTAAACCTGGGCAGAGACAATTTAGGAGTCAACGAGTAAAGCTTCCAGGGAAGGGATAAGAGCATTTGTATGCTTAGCTTCCTAGGCATTTGATTGCTAAGGTAAGCATGCATACTACTGAGCTACTGGCGCCCTCGACAATTTTATGTGAAATACCTTTTTTCGAATGACGCTCGGTTTGCGAAATACATGCCGAAAAACATCCTGAAAGACCCTCTACCTAGGATACGATTTTTCATCCCCATCATCAGACTTTCATTTCCTTACGGGAAAATGAAAGTATAAGGGGCGATATCTAGTGGTACAGAAGTGTCAGAATGGACAGTAGTAGTTGAAGGGAAAGAGTGATGAGGGGAGCTCCTGATTAGGACAGAACAATGGAGGCAAAATAGTTGGAGAGTTGGACCAGCCTGGGGGAGTCTGACCTTTGTCAGCCCTTTAATATCTGAATATGGAAAAGATAAAATGGAAAGTGGACCTATAGGATAGAACAAAGGAGTAGAACGTGTGTGTGAAAGTGAGGCACTGGAGCTGCAGTACACATCATCCACTGTCCAAGCCACTTATCGCCAAGCCCCATCTGTAAATAACATTTACATGCAATGAGGTCTAGTCTAATGGCCTCTCTAAAAGTCGAACTCAACGAGTTCTAAACAGAAGGAGCTCTCTAAAAGTCGAACTCGACGGTTCTAAACAGAAGGAGCACTCTAAAAGTCGAACTCAACGAGTTCTAAACAGAAGGAGCACTCTAAAAGTCGAACTCAACGAGTTCTAAACAGAAGGAGCTCTCTAAAAGTAGAACTCAACGAGTTCTAAACAGAAGGAGCTCTCTAAAAGTCGAACTCAACGAGTTCTAAACAGAAAGAGCTCTCTAAAAGTCGAACTCAACGAGTTCTAAACAGAAGGAGCTCTCTAGAAGTAGAACTCAACGAGTTCTAAACAGAAGGAGCACTCTAAAAGTCGAACTCAACGAGTTCTAAACAGAAGGAGCACTCTAAAAGTCGAACTCAACGAGTTCTAAACAGAAGGAGCTCTCTAAAAGTAGAACTCAACGAGTTCTAAACAGAAGGAGCACTCTAAAAGTCGAACTCAACGAGTTCTAAACAGAAGGAGCTCTCTAAAAGTCGAACTCAACGAGTTCTAAACAGAAGGATCTCTCTAAAAGTAGAACTCAACGAGTTCTAAACAGAAGGAGCTCTCTAAAAGTCGAACTCAACGAGTTCTAAACAGAAAGAGCTCTCTAAAAGTCGAACTCAACGAGTTCTAAACAGAAGGAGCTCTCTAGAAGTAGAACTCAACGAGTTCTAAACAGAAGGAGCACTCTAAAAGTCGAACTCAACGAGTTCTAAACAGAAGGAGCACTCTAAAAGTCGAACTCAACGAGTTCTAAACAGAAGGAGCTCTCTAAAAGTCGAACTCAACGAGTTCTAAACAGAAGGAGCTCTCTAAAAGTCGAACTCAACGAGTTCTAAACAGAAGGAGCTCTCTAAAAGTCGAACTCTACGAGTTCTAAACAGAAGGAGCTCTCTAAAAATCGAACTCTACGAGTTCTAAACAGAAGGAGCTCTCTAAAAAGTAAAAAAGAAGATGGGTTTTAATCGCTAGGAATTTGTAGTCATTAAAAACCTTCGGGTGTGGTCTAGCAAATTTCGACGTTAAACAAGTGGGGATTTATAAACCTTCTGGGTCTTACTGCAAATTTTGTTCATTTTGATTTCTTTGATTTTTTACGAGTAGTATAGGAGGTTATGTAACCGGTAAAAAATTCGAAAATAAATTTAAAGAAAAAGTTCGTCAGTTAATCAGTACTTCCCCAGAACGAATTAATCAATTATGTTTTGGTTCTCCCTCCAAAACCAATCGACCGTCTTGATCTATAAATCGATAACTGACTTCCATAGTGGTTTCTGAATCCGCCTAGAAAATTTGTGTCAATACATTCATTACAAGGGCAGTTATTACGGTTTTGGTGTTAAGCCCCCTCTAATCTTCCCATTCTCTTAGACCGATACACCGGGTACAAATATAAAATTTCCTTTCGATATATTCATTTCAACGAGAGTTATCGATAGACTGAAATTATTAGAAGAGAAGAAATAAACAAAAGAATAGAAGAAGTATCCACCAAGTGAGACGGAATAAAGAAAAAAGAAGAGTCCTCTGAGAATTAATTAAAGAAATATTAAATGTTAATGACAGGCAATGATTAAAACAATTAATATAAGCTAGTGAAAAAAAAATGTTGAAAAAACAAATTAAGAATAATAATGTAAACAATAATTAGTTATATATAAATTATAAAGAAAATACAGGAAAGAAATATAAATATATATTTATATAAATTACGGTACCGTTAAGGAATATGTGTTAACAAGTGATCTTCCAACTAGGAAGAGGAAACAGAGTAATAATCTGTCCAGTAAATAAGAGACTTATAGGAAGACGAGAACTATCTCATAGGAGCTCTAGCCTTAGGAAGGCTAGCTCAGAGATTTGCTGAGTTAGGAGGTCCTGGAAAAGTAGGGACTTAAATTAAAGAAAATCTGGGAAAGAGACCCGTGATTGAACCGAAATACCTGAAAAAAGATTTATCCTAAAGAACTATAAATATAATGTATTTATAATTCATAATACAATATGGAGTATCTATTAATATTAGGAATTTCATATTTTATTTATTTTTTTACAATTTAAAATGTATTTATTTTATTAAGCGCATCGACTGCAGAGGCCATTAGCGCCAGCACAACTATTATTATAGTGGATAAAGTGACATAATGTGGCTAAGGTTATCTCTCTGGCTATTAGCTATTCCTCCGCGAATGGCACCATATAATTTGTTGGTGATACAGTCCGCGGTGTTTCGCAGGAATTGCAGCTAGGATGTGTAGGCTGAGCTATCTTTCAACACTGCTCGAGAATCGTGAGGCAACCGTCTCTTTCTCGGTAGGGTTTGAGAGCTTCACAGGATTGTAGTATGTGGAAGACAGTAAGTTCTACCTTGCATAGTGGACATCTCGGAGGGCGTCTCCGCAACGAAATGTGGACATGAGTTAGCCAAGTGTGTCCGATTCTTAGCCTCGTCAGGACCATTCTTTCTTTTCGGGAAAGAGACGTCACATCGACGAAAACAGTGTCGATTCGACGAATTTCATATTCATTTGTCTTCTGTTATTTATTTATTTAAAAAATTTATTTTTATATAATAAAATATGTATTATTCATCTCATATGTGTTTGTATTCTAACATTTAATGACAGTTGTATACAATTTATAAGCTATTTTGTTGTATAAAATTGTAGACTTGTTTGTCCAATTACCATTTTATGGTTTAACGGAAATAAATATTATTATTATTATTTATTACTCTGTACTGCTTTTAGCTGGGAAGTAAAACTTGGGGTTTATAATAGAAGATCTCCAACGTCTCATAAACCTGTTCCGAACCTTATCTAACGTTTCTTCTTCCCATCAGAATGTATTATGTCTCTCGGTCCGTTAATTTTTGAATGAGCTACACCAGACCTAGAAATACAAAGAAATAAATACAGGTTAGGAACGTCTATCATGTGCAGTCGACTAGCGGTTCGATCAAGTCGCCCAAGACAGCCGACTATATAATTCACCAAACTTGCATTCTCATCCTGAAGAGTGTAAGTAACGATGGGCCTTGTTAGGACTTTATAACGGAATATGCCTCATTTTGACAATCCTCATAGCTTCCACTAAGTGCACTCATGTCTAGTATTGTGTTCTGGTACAAAGAACCGTGAACTCGTCGAGTGTCCAACATCATATAATTTAAAACACCCAGTGTTACATACAGCTCCTGTCTCAGTCCACTCGCAAGGCGAAAGGGGGTTGACATGACAGATAGAAAAGTCCCATATTCCAAGAATTCCTGGCTACCCAAAGTTTTACTTCCCCAGCGAAGTATAAGGGAAGTTATATATAAACGGTCGAAAATTCGATGCTGAGTTTTCAACAGTATTTCAAGTTTTCCAAACATATAAAAAGGTCTGTCTGTGTGTGTGTCTCTGAACACGATAATTCCCGATAGAATGAATGTATCGACACGATATTTTATATGTGAATTCACAACCATCTAACGACGACATCAATAAATTTTCGGGAGTAGGGAGAGGCTTAACTCAAAAATCTCAATAACTACCGATGTATGAACGAATCGACATGAAATTGAATATTTGAAGTCTAAACCATCATGAGGCTGACGGGAAAGGGTGGTTCAGGGGAGGGGGCTCAATTCCAATCCCTTATAACTTACTCTACAGGAAATTTAGTATTAGGATTTAGGAGCCCCTATGTTAGTCAACTATTGGAAATTAGCGGAAACGGTCGACTGGTTTTGAAGGGGGAGAGAAAAGTTAATTGATTAATTCGTTGATTTTATGAATTCGGGGAAGTAGGTACATTGCCGATGATTCACCGACGACTTTTTTTTTTTATTCTGAAAAATGCCTTGGAACAAGATTTTTAGTAAGCAAAAAATGGAGGGGGGGGGGGCGCAAAGTTTACCCTCGAAAGTGATCCCTTATTTATCTTAGAAACGCACTGATCTGCCTTCTCATTTCGCATTTATATACATTTTTTTGTCAAATAGATAATATTAAAAAAATATAGGTTTTATTTATATATGATTGCTACTGCTATATACTTCTGGAAGTGGCTTGACATTTCACGAAGGGGCAAGTTCAGGATAGTTTTAAGACTTCTTGATGTCTTATTTTATAAGATCTCGTGTAGAAAAAAAACAACACTTAATGATCTTTCAACATATAATGAAACCACTATGTAATGTAACAAGATGTGATAATAACAAGACTGCGAGTGCATCGATATGCACTATATAATAATAAAATAATAGTTTTCTATATGCATCCTGCTCTAGTAACAATCAGTTTTCACCGTAATTAACGAAGTCCAGGAAAATATATTATAGGTGAGAATACATTTTTGCGATTTGTGTCGATATTGTGGAAGCTAATAAAATAAAATGAAAACTAAGAACTTGTTTAACTTCCATATTATCTAATTCCACAAAAATATATACATTAAGTGTAACCGGTTTCAGCTTACCACATTGTCAACAAAAAGTTCAAAAGTGACATTTAAGTGTCATATCTAGGTTTTCATATTTATAAAATTCTCATGTGATACCCTGACCCCTGGGGACACTCCCGGTCCTCTGTCATCATCCCCATCCCTCCTACTTAATAGAAGCAGATGAGGCCGCGAGGGTTCAAGTGATTCCCCCAACCTCCCTCCTCGCCAATGCACTATCCAGCAGTGGAGGCAGACCAATAAGGAAAGGAGAGCGGAAGGTAGAAGATAGAAGGATTATATGAGGGAATAAGCTGATCACTACCGCCACTCTCTAAATATTTTTGCTAAATTACTGTAGCAGGCCTATCGGCCAGCGCCGCCTCAGTCCTCGAGGGGGGGGGGGGGGGGGGGGGATTATCTGGATGGGAATGGGATGACAAGGTGAAAACTCAACATAAAATTTCTTACCGATTACATACTTTCCCCTATACTTGGTATAACTGATGAAGTAAGTTCCAACAACCCTACAACTATGTTGGATGAGCGGGCAATGTGACTGGTTAGAATGCTTAGCAGAAGCCATGTTCTCATGATCCTGTGAAAGGTTGGTCCAGTTCCGATACACTTCGACCTCGATACATCACATGTACGTACATTCACTTTTTCCACATCGTTAAATCTCCATCTTATTTGCATTTAGTTATTATACTAAAATTTTAATCTGGAACAGTAATAGGTAACATGAAAATATCTCACTTTTTTTTTTACTGATGACTTTCCAAGTATAACTTTCCCATTTGAGCAATTCACTTTTTAAAATGTCGGTGAATCACCTGCTATGTACTTCCCCAGCAAGAATGAATAAATTACGTTTATTTATTATTTGCGTCTATTAATTCACTTACATAGCGGCTTCTGAATCCTCTTAGTAAATTTTGTGTCGATACGTTTATTACATTGGCTGTTGTTGGGATTTTTGACTTGAGCCCCCTCCCCCTCCCGCTTCCCTTTTCGGCTGATTCCGATGAAAATTAATATGTGTCGTCCCTTATAAGGCTTTGAATTTACTTATGCAATTTCGTGACAATACTTTCATTACAACGCCAGTTATTAGAGTTTTTGTGTTGATCCTCCCCCCGTAATCTCCCCATTTTTTTGGCCGATTCAACTAAAAATAAATCGGGGTCGTCCTTAGAGAGTCAATACATATAAAAATTCGTTTTAAATTATTTCCCCTTCTTAATTCCCACAATAATCCTCTAGTCTATGCCCTCCATTCTGCCATACTTCCCCAACGACGGCTTAAGCGTCAATGGCCTAGAGACCTCCTTAGCAGCAGCAGTGACAGTCATTAGTTACAAATGAAAGGAAATCAGTGACTAGGGAGTGTCACCATAGGGTGATTTCTCCCCTCTTGACATTGCCATTATCTCTCTATTAGCAAAGGCACGAAATTACCTGAAGTAAATTTGACTCTACTTGTCTGAACTTATGGATTTTTACTTTCCCAACGAAGTGAAATGTATGGAAATTTATGTAATCAGTCAGAAATTCGATGTTGAGTTTTCACTGGAATTTCATGTTTCCACGATTCCAGTAATGAAAAAAAAAAGTCGTTGGTGAATCATCGGCATTTTATTTCCCCAGAACGAATTAATTACGTTTTCGAACTCCTCCGAAACTAATTGATCGTTTGGTCGAAACATCTTGAATGTTCATTATAAAATTTGTGTTGATACATTCTTCACATCGTCAGTTTTTGGGTCGAGCCCTCTTCTTTGATCACCCTTTTCCCTTTGACCGATCTGGCTGAAAATCATTGTCTCATCCTTAGTAGAGCCCCCATTCTATCGGGTGTTTTCGTGTTCAAATACAGTTGTTTTTTTTTTAATTTCTAGTATCCAGGGGATCGGTAAACATAAAACTCCGTTGACTATCCATGGTATTTTCGATGACAAAGATCGATGGTTCTATTTTGATGCTCATCCTTACTACATCCTCCTGCCAGCCTCCGTGCTCTCCCCTTCTGTGTGTCCAATACCCGTCCTCTCCCCTTCCGTGTGTCCAATACCTGTTCTCTCTCCTTCTGTGTGTCCAATACCCGTTCTCTCTCCTTCTGTGTGTCCAATACCCGTTCTCTCTCCTTCTGTGTGTCCATTACCCGTTCTTTCCCCTTCTGTGTGTCCAATACCCATCCTCTCCCCTTCTGTGTGTCCAATACCCGTCCTCTCCCCTTCTGTGTGTCCAATACCCATCCTCTCCCCTTCTGTGTGTCCAATACCCGTCCTCTCCCCTTCTGTGTGTCCAATACCGATCCTCTCCCCTCTGTGTGTCCAATACCCGTCCTCTCCCCTTCAGTGTGTTCCCGAACCCCCGATATCGATGTTATTACGAACATGATGCCAGTGAGGTTGTTACTCCCTCAAGGCCCTTTCCACTTCAATGAACACTCTAACTACCGTTTCAAATGGTTTCTTGAGAAATCTTCTGTTCATCATCGTCCATCATTCCTCTCCCTCCTATTTATGGATATATTAAATATTGGTTAAAATGTAATTAATTAATCTTGGTTAATATTTAATTATAGTAGGTTAAAATGTAATTAGTTAATTTGCTCCAAGACTAAGACTATATAATATATAAACCCAGGTTTACACAAAATAAGACGTAACTTTAATAATTAATACAACGTGAGGCGTAACTTTTAGGCCAGGCACAATTCGCACCTCTAAGGCAGCTGGCCTCTCAATGTGCCGCCCATGGAGTTAGTAGCACCCTCGCCTATGGATCCCTCCCCTCTCACTCTAGTAACTTTTGATAATGTATTAACATGAAATTTAGTACGAGAAGCCCTTTAAGACAACGACTCAGTAAATTGATTTCAGAGGGAGGACGAAAAATTAATTGATTATTTCTTGCTGGGGAAGTACATTGCTGGAGATTCACCGACAACTACTGACTCCCCCTCGTTTCCAAATCTTGAACCCGGACGTCAGGACACCACGTCATACCACTATTCCACTTCACTAACACATTCCGTTTAATCAAAATCACCAGAAAGTTGATTATCTTTACTTTATTTGAACAAAAAAAAAAAATCGAATTATCGAGTAGGAAATGTTCAATTCGAGATTATATGATATGTAAATAACATTCACGAGTCCGTTATATTAAAAAAAAGAATCTCAATTATAATCATTTTTTTTCTCTCCTTATTCTTGTTTTGTTGTGCTATTTCTCAAGATTGTTTTCAGCTAACTGCATACAACATTGAGGTCATGGCAAAAGTGCATCTTTCCTTGTAAGTCCAACAAGTGCATTCTTGTCCTAGTTTATACTCAGAGTAAATGTATAATATACAGTATGATACATGATATATTATGTCTCTCACTTAAACACTGGTCCTATAATAACAATAAAAACAAAAATATATTTCCAAACCATAACATGGTAGGATAAATCATATAAATGTATACTACTAAAATAATAATAATAATAAAATTAATTTGAGGGCGCAGGTAGCTCAGTGGTAGGCCCTTAGTTTATTTTATCTGGGAGGTAAAATATACTTAACTCGTTAAAGACCCCTACCTTTAGGTGAATAAAAATTAACGATAGGCAAAATTTAGGACTTCCATAGTAGATTCGGGCCCATGTTCACCAGAGTGACGTATGATATATCATATCGCCTACTACCAGAGCGCTCTTTCGTTCCTCAGGTGAATATGAGCCAGAATCTACTATGGGAGTCCTAAATTTTGTCTACACCAAATTTTTATTGACCTAGGATAGGGGTCTTAAACGAGTGCCTAAACATCGTACAGGCTAACGTCCCTTCCGAAGGATGGCGTGCCTTCGTTTATAGCAAGCCCTCTTACCAAATCCCCATCCTAATACCTACAACATTATTTCTTGCTCTATGAAATGAATGATATATTATAATGTGAATGAATCTATTTTATATAAACTGATTATACTTTGATTGCATAGAAACAAGCCAAATAAACAAACAGATTTTTTTTTTATTATCTTTTCATCTCTCTATTCGCCCCTGATATTATCATTTGACTAGATTTCTTTTTCCTTGAAATAAAGTTTTTTTTACTTATTAATTTCCGTATCTAAACAATTAAACTGTTATAAACGCTAAACTATGAGACAATTTTAATAATTATTTAGATCTTTTATGACTAAACATTTCAGAAGATTAAATTAACCCCATTTTTAAAATAGCTTTATTTAATTGTGATTAATTTATACATAATGTCAATTTTATTGACTTATAGAAGGAGTGTGTCTAACACTTTTTGTTTTAGTCACTTTCGATTTATTAAAATTCATAATGCATTAATCAACCCGATGAGTGTCTACTTGACATTTTGTTCAAGTATTATTTGTCAAAAATGCAATTAAATGACTTTTCACGTTCCTTAATCTGCATTAATTATTCATGCTTTAATTCTTGCATTAATTATATTTACTGTTCAAAGTGGATCATGCACATGTGTAATGCATGTTTTGCTGCAGTTACATATTTCTCATCGCTTTCACTTATTGTTCAACTTATTATTATTATTTTTTTATGCTCTACTAGACAGTGCCCGGGGTCCATGCCACATTTCTCCGCCACTTTCTTTTACACAGGACATTCAAGTAGTGTTAAGTCGCGAGTTGAGTGTGGGTGAATTCGGGAACACGCCGATACAATCGATAGGAGTCGGCGGGACTCTTGAACTACATGAGTCAGTAAGCAGTTGGGCACCACGCGGGGTGGACTGAGTTGGTTGAGTTGGCTGTTACCACGCGGGTATAAAGTGAGTCGTCTCTTAACAACGAGAGGGACCAGTTGGTCACCACGCGGGGTGGACTGAGAGTCTGGGTCGAGCCAGCACGCGGTGTGCGGAATGGATTCGTCCTTATTACCACGCGGGTATAAGGTGAGTCGTTAGTTAGCATGCGGAAGTGAGTTGTTTATTACCACGCGGGTATAAAGTGAGTCGTCTGTTACCAAGCACAGTAAGTGAGTGACTTGTGTAGTTCCCACGCGGTATGGGACTTATTATTGAACAACTGACTTTGTGTTCGTTACCACGCGGTTTTGTAATAAGGGTGTTGTCCAAATAAATATATCTCTTGTTCTATTCGAAGTTCTCATTTAACCTGTACCCAAATCCAACAAGTAGCATTAATTTATTCTTATACTATTGGTATACCCTACTACCCCAAGGCATGATTTAAATTAAATTATTTCAAAATTTCTCTTACAACTCTTTTTAAAACTGGAATGTGTTGAAATTGAATTCGACCCAAAATTTGAGCTCAGTGACCGCGAAAACATATAAAAAGCGTTCTTATACGGCTTTTTTGAAAATTGGAGCCTTGTTGACAGCGTTTTGACAGCTGTCAACTGTCAAAATCGACTTTTTGACAATGGCATCTTATTCAGCAACCTCGAAAACCTCTAAATACCATAAGTTTTAAGAATACCAATGAAAACCTATGGAGCTAAACATGCGCGAAAGCAATAGTCGTTGAATCCTATGTTAAATTCCATTAAAATTTCAACCCTTGTGGGGCACGAGTTTTTTAATGGTATTTTTAATTTTTTTGGGGTCAAAAATTTTGTTTCGGGTTGAAGAAATTTTCTAGGGTGCGCACCTTTCAAAATCGCGAAATGGCATATTTAAGGACCACCCTACTGGACATAGTCCTAAGTGATGGTACTCCTAAGTGATATTTTGACCTGATTTCACTCACATCCCTCAAGTCCGTTTACATTATTTTCGACGAAAGTCTGGGCTGATGGAAGAGGAGTGTCAGATCACGACCCGTTTTTTTTTTGTAAAGCTTCTTAATCTAGATTGAAGAAGCAGATCTCTGGAGGATTGGGCAGCCATTTAACGACCTCCAATAAACCATATCTTCTCTTCTTGAGTTGACCACCTTGTCCTCTTCAAGTTCCTTCTGTATTTATTTGATTCTCTATTTTTCCTGTTCAGTTTGGACACGAACTTGAGAAGTGATTTATTTATTTTTTGTATTAACCTATATACGTTAAGGGGGAGATGGAGAATGTCACAACAGAATGGTTGCCATATCCCGTCTGCTTTGCCGGTCCTTGATTTCGCTTTGTGTTAAGCTCCTCCCTAATCTCCCCCTTCCCTTGGCCGATTTGGCTGAAAATCAAGAGGTGTCGTGGTTGACATTCTGAACGTCGTGTCAATACATTACATCGATAGCTTAACCTAAAAACTCTAATATCCCCCCAAATCCCCTTCTCTTTCTGACTGAATAGGTGTCAAGGTTCTGGATACACACATAAAGGAATCCATATGATATACAAATTCTGAGGTACCTATGTAAAAAAGAAAAACAGAAAATTTATATAACTAAAAAAAAAAAAAAATTATAATAAAAATCGATCGAGCATAACAATATGGTGGTTGATTATAAAAGAGAAGGGAGGATGCCCAGACAAGGTTTGAAATAAAATTAATTTTAGACAGTAGGGGCTAGATACAAAAGTGTGGGGAGAGAGAAGAAAATAGTCAAAATAAAATAAGATAAGATAAAAAAAAAAAAATGCATGATAAAAATATATTGATGTGTAAAATGAACCAAAAAAGAATGATGTTGATTATGATCGAATAATTTAGGAAATATGATAAAAGAAATATAATAAAAATATAGAATGACAAAGACAAAAAAGAGAGAAAAAAAAAGAAAAGCAATATGAATGATTAGATAATTGAGGTTGACGAATTAGAGAATACGGGGGAGAGATCAAAAGGGAGGTCTCTAAACTAATCTCTTAATGAACAATCCATTCAATATTCCAAATTTGTAATTATAATTAGTTTCAGGTTTGAAGTAATAAGAGTAAGTAATTAAAAATGATATAGCAATGATTCATAGTTGAAAGTAGGTTTCAGAAGTTGCACTGTCGGCTCTACCAGCTGAAAACAGGGCGTGCGCATTCTTGATTAGTTTTTCTTTCCTGAGTTGAAGTTGGAGAGACAAGTCTGAAGATGGAAACTTGTAGTATTATCTAACCTGCGCGGCGCTGCGGGGAGTGTACGATTGTGTGTTGTAAGACTGTCGTCGCCTGTCTGCTCCACAAACCAGTACGGAGGGTTCTACCGATGTAATGAATGTATCGACACGAAACTTAGTTTGAAGATCCTTGTGTTAACTATTGTTTGACGGTCGATTGGTTTTAGAGCGAAAACTTAACTATAACTAATTATGTTGATTTTGTTGAACATTGTCATGTTCATAGTGACTAGAAGAAGAGACTTGAAAGTGTCCCGAAATATTGTCAAAATAAGAAAAAAAGAACGCACCTCTGGAAAAAATGCCGGAAAAAATCGTCTTGATTATTGCGCAGAGAAGCTAAAAAAACACGTTAACTGTTCAATTTTTTTTTTTATAAATAGCTCTTTTACAGCTATATAAAAATAAATACAACAAGCAAATGTCTTAATAGAGAGATAATGGCAATGTCAAGAGGGGAGAAATCACCCAGTGGTGATACTCCCTAGTCACTGATTTCCTCTCATTAGTAACTAGTCACTGTCACTGCTGCTGCTAAGGCGGCCATTGACGCTTAAGCCGTCGTTGGGGAAGTATGGCAGAATGGAGGTCTCGGACTAGAGGATTATTGTGGAAACTAAGGGGAAATAATTTTTTATATTTGGATTTAGCGACTTCAGTGACAAAAGGTATGTTAAGGTCAGTGTGAAGAGTTTTGTTGGAGACGTAATAAGGAGCATTGGCTATTTTTACGAAGGATTTTGGATTGAAGGGATTGGATGCTCTGGAGATTGGAAGCCTTGTCAGAATTCCTGAGTTCAAGTGAAGTCCATATAGGTTTGAGTACTGTACTGCGTTGTATACAAGTCGTTTTGTTTTCAAAGTTAGTTTGGATCTTTTGTTTAGTAGTCTTAGTAAACGTTTATGAAGTCTGTTCATTTCTTGTAGTTTCAGTCTCATGTTAGGATTCCATGTTCGTCGTTTGTCGAGTATGAGGCCTAGATAGAGGACTAGTTTTTAAAGGGATGGGATTTTTTGGAAGGTACACTGGAAGGCAGGTATATTTTCGACGAAGGGTGAAGACGATGTGAACTGATTTAACTAATTAATCTGTGGTAAGGTAATACATAATTCAAAAATAATAAACTAACCATGATATAAAAGTCATCCGAGTTCCTTCACAGATATCCTCCTTTAAGGTCTGTCCAATCAACGTTTTGTTTATCCATTATTTTTTTTATTATTACTTATGCACTAATTTATTTTATTTCTCTTGGTTTATCCTTTTCTGTATTTTTTAATTGATGTGTAAACAACTTAGCTCTCGGTAGGGGCTAAGTCAGAGCGGTGTCTCATTGATGTTATACGTAAGTGTATGTGTCGGACGTTGCTCGCGCAGCGCACACACACAACTTCACACTTCTATATCTGTGATGTCAGCAGTTTTTGATCATATTTACCGTTGTAGTGAATTTAACTGAAATATCAATATTTGGAAGTATAAAATGATTTTTCGGTAAGGAACATTAAGGTTAATATGCTTCGTTAGTTAAACTAGTCACAATAAATAAAATTTGTGGTAAAAGAAAATAATATAGCAATATAAATAAATAAAAAATATAATATATAATATTTCAATATATTATTATATGATATTACATAATGTTGTTATTATTTTATAATAATAATATAATGTTTTCACCCATTTCAGGAGATACCGAACAGCTAATTTTTAAATGACAAACTTAATCTACAAATGAATACGAATCGAATCATTTCAACAACAAATTCGAAAACTACCTACCATCGACACTGTATTCTCGCGGTATTTAGAGACACTAAAATCACAGTTGTATATATCTTATTTTAGCTATCACAAACCTATAATTTCATGTATAAAAGAAATTGAATAATAATAAATTTGAATGTTTAATTCCTCATACTACTTTTCTTATTGTAACATTATAAAACAAATGATGAGACCATGCGACTAAAGCCCTTCGCTCTAGCCCGCACGGCCACCATGCCCCCCGACTCGGAGTTAATACCCCATATTATAAATTGCATCTATTTTATAAATTATATTAATGTACACATCCTATTATTATGTTTAACGGAAATAAATAATATTATTATTATTATGTAGCCAGGCTATTCCAATTATCCTTCTCGAGTGCCTCCATCCATTCGCTCCTAAAGTTCGCCGTAGCCTCGCTGTTTCCTCCCGATTCCAGTAGTTCGTCCTTACCATATTTCACATACCTTCGTGACATACTGTTCTACTGGTGTCAGTTCCCGCTGCCTACGATACCTGTCTCTTGCCTAACGGGGTCTTCCTTCCTCTTGTTTCGGATGACAACATGAAAACCATAACCGTTATCCATCCACCGTACAATTTCATATTAAAATAGCACCTGAACAGTTTTCTATACAGTTTCAAAATAGGCTTTTGTCATATTAAAATGATCCTTTTTTACCAATTAATATTGGACATTGAATAAGTATATTAGGCAGATCCTCTTCAGAATTTTTTGCCACATTTTTTAAGAATGACTGTCCATAGCCCGAATTATTAATTAATTCCTACGTAGAAACTATTAATTGTAAGTAGCATGGTAGGCCGACCTCACCAAAAGTACGTACAAGTTTTGGAATTGGATAAGCGCTAGATGCGCTGGAAATTTGAGCTTTGTTGCTATATGAATTTACTGGACTGGAGTCCTGGATATGAATTAGGTGTTAGTTTGGGCTTGGACCGTTAATTAAGTAGTAGACCGCATGGTTTTTTGACTAAAAATCTGCATTTTTTAAATATATACAGTAGATTCCCGCTAATACGGATGGGACCGCCCGGATCACCAAAAGTCCGGATTAAACGGAATTTGCTGTAAAATGCACATGATAAATATTTGAAAATATTTTTTTAAATATTAGCGTAAATATTTAGCGTGCCATCTTGTTTGTCGGCACTTTTTCATCGTTGCCAACTGAGTAACTCAAGTCAAACCTGTATCTTTGAATTATTTTCGTACTTACCGCTCCCTAATTTAAATTTTTAGTTTACTAAATTTTAATTAGTTTTTTAATAATCCCGTCCGGATAATCGGTGTCCGGATTAGCGGGGCTCTACTGTACATATAAATAATTGTTATTTAAATGATCCCAAATGTTGAGAACTATTCATTTATTTTATTTTATTTTTTTTGTTTCAGGTGAGTCAAGGTTTCTTAATATTATGGAAAGCGATGTAAGTATGCATATATTAAATCAAGATCGTGAGTTCTGAACCCGACCGAGGCCCTTAAGTTTTTTATATGGGAGGTAAACAACCATGAGCATCCTCCTTCGGATGGGAGGTTAAGTGAGTCACGAGCCTACTCGTTAGGTAGGTATTTAGAGGACTTTCATAGTGGAATCTAGAAAGAAGGTAGTAGGCGATATGATCTCATAGTTATGTCGTAAGGGGAGTCAACTTCAGATTTTTAGTCCAGACAGTCGATTGGTTTTGCGGTTTCGAAAACGAAAACATAAATAATTGATAATTTCATGTTGTAATTGCACATTGCCGGTGATACATCGCCAATTTTTTCCCTGTTCGGGTGAGTTCAGCTGCATCCCTGCAGTTGTAAAAGACAATGTGCAGCGCATCGTGCAAAGTGTGACTTCATAACTGGATATTTCTCTGTAACCTTTCCATGGGGAAGTTCAACCCTTAGGTCATGAAGATAGTTTTCTCATTTATAGATTGGAGGGGTTAGTACTTTCTTATTAAATCTTATATAAAAGCTCTTCGAAGTTCGTGCTAATGACAGAGTCTTGGTATCTTATTTACGGGCTGGGCGCCTATTGTATTGCAGTGTTTCTGCATCGGCTTCACTTTTTTTACTTCTCCAGCTATACAAAGTATAGGGGAAGTTATGTAATCGGTCAAAAATTCGATGCGAATTTTCAACGGAATATTATGTTTTCCGTCCTCTAGATTCCAAATATGAAAAAAAAATTTTGTCGTTTCTGTGAACACGATAACTCCCGATATAATGTATGTATCGACACGAAATATTATATGCGCATCCAGAACCCTCTAATGACGTCACTTATATTTTTTCAGCCAAATCTACCAAAGATTGGGTTTAGGGTTCAGGGAAGGGGGCTCAATTCAAAAACCCTAGTAACTTCCTCTCTAAGTAAATTGTTGAATACTACTGGTGTTTGCTGATGATTCACCGACTATTTTAAGTTCCCATTGCTTCTTGAGCTTATTCTCGTCTCGTTTCCTACGGCCATTCGTCGGGCCCCTGGCTCGTCTTGTTCTGCTTGTCCCAATGTGTCGGCTACATTGTTTCGTATATTTTTCAACGCAGCCTTATCTTGTGTCTTCGTCTTTTCGCTAGCATTCTCTACGAGGGAAGGTTTCACTTTGTAGCTCCCTACATGTTTATGTATTGTCAGTTTGTGCATGTAAACATCAACTATATTATGCGATGGTTGTTGTTTGTTTTTGCGATAATATCCGATCTAGTCCGCCAGTCCTTGTTCAACTTTCACTTACAGTTTATGAGACGAAGCTTCAATTTGCATTCCCTTTTTCCTTTGCGTATGTTGTTCGTAACGTAATACGTTCCTTCGTAACATAATCACTACCTTAGAAATGTTGATCAGGCCTTAAGAGAACTGCGTTCAAGGAAGTAGTCCCTTGGTATATTATTTATGAATTTGTGTATGCAGAGAAATTTATCTATCTTCCGTGTACGGACATCACTTAATTAGAGTCGGTTCACAAGGCGAGAATTTGCCTCAGAAATCCTATATTTAGAGATACCAGAATTCTTCGGCGAATCACCTTCAATATTCTTCCTTGGCTCAAATTATCGGAAGTAAACTATATTTCCGCTCTTCCTGTAAACCCTTCTCTTCAGCGATTTGACTGAAAATGTGTAGGTGACTGTAACAAACTCTTCTTATTTCACTTACAGAATTTCGTACAGTTTTTGATGAGATATCCCCCATTCTCTTTGGCCAATAGCTTGTCTTCCTTATGACTTGATTTGTTGCTGACATTGTTTACTTATAATTATTGCGCAAGTTCTATTATTCACCAATGAGACCAGGAAGAGCGGCAATTGTGAAACACATTTTTGGTCTTTTTTTTTAGAATTCCGTAGTATGACAACCGAAAAACGGAACCTTACAGCAAACTGTTGGTGACTGCCAGCCTCTCTAGAGACCAACAGTTTTCTTTCAAAAACTAAGACTCATAAATTTTACTTAAGCGTCTCATATTGATTTACTTATCAATAATATTGATTTTTGGCTCATTTACACATTTATATATTTTTAATATGCATTTATTTATTTTTTATCTTATCTTATTTTCTGCTTTCTAAATTAATTTTATTTTTAACCTTGGCTGGGCATCCTTCCTTCTCTTTTATAATCAACCACCGTACTATGCTCGGTCGATTTATATTTATATTTATATTTATATATATATTATCAATTTTATCTCTTTCTTAGTTGTATAGATTTGCTTTTTTATTTTTTTACTTATTCTCTTTTATTTTTGTAGATACTTTTATTTATTTTGTTTCATCTTATTGAAGTTGTTAATTTTATGTTTTTTCCTGTTTTTTTTATTTCCTGTTTATCTATTTTTTAGTTGTATAGTTTTTCTCCAATGTAGCACTAATTTTTATTTACCTACCTATCTTTTTATTTCTTTGTTCTGATACTATATTTCATTGTTTCATTTTCATCACTATCTGTATGTATTTATTCTTAGGTGACCTCGGTCCCAGAATAATAAAATTTATTTTCATTTCATTTCATTTCATTTTCATTTTTCATTTCATTTCATTTCATATTTTTTGTTTTTTAATATTTAGAATCTTGATTTCATCTGTAGCTTTACGTTTTTCTATTTTCAATCTTGTATACTTTGTATCTGATATAAATCATGTGCATTTCGAGCCGCATGAATGTGTTTTTTGATTATATATTCTTTTTATATCCCGCCATGATACACAATTGCATCGTACACCTCCCTTTGCGCAATTGGAAATTGCTCGGGAAGATAGTCACCTAAACCTGTCCTCTATACTTCGTATTGCTGTGAATGTAAAAAGAGCCTCCTTGATTGGCAATTCTGTTGTTGAGTTCGTTCCTCTTAAATTTTGAGGATCTCCCCTCAGGAGACTAAAATTCGGGAGTTACATTTATTCCCAAGTAAGTTTGGGCTTATAGAAGAAAGTCATCATTTGTATAATTTTATGGAGAGATACAAAATATGTGATATTAAAAGTAAGATCAATATTTACAGATTGGAAACTTGAGAATCATGCAAGTAACACAGATACGACGAGTATGCATATTTAATCACATGTCAAGTATTACGAAGGTACCTTGACAAGCGCTCAAAGGTACAGGGTGAAAGTATTCTTTATTAGTACGTCGTCATGGACATATGTTCTTATGTCGCTTACATAACATAAATATACAAACTCATATATTAATTTATTTAATAATAAACATTTGTATATAAAGGGGGTTCTCAGATAAATGGGCCACTGTCAAAATAACTCAAAAATAGTATCGAGATATAGTATTACTGAAATAAAAATAAAATTATGTACAGCAACATTACAGTAAAGATATGAATAAATTTATGGATACATTTGAGACGTTGTGACTACAACAAGGACTCTGTCACAGTTATTTTGACTCATGCCCGGGCTTTCACTGCGTGGTTTTATCGCCAACTATCAGAGCGCTTTTTCATCGCTTTAGTGGGCATGACCCCGACTTTATTGTGGGAGTTCTAAATTTTGTCTACCCACATACTAGTTACCTAGGTTGGTGCGGGGGGCTTTAACGAGTTCCTGATATCGTACAGACTCGGCACTATAGCTTAACGCCCGAAGGGCGGTGTTCTCTATATTTTTTTACCTTCCAGATAAAAAGACAAGCATGCTACCTCTTGAGCCTCTAGCTCTACCAACCACCTATTTACAGATACTAACCATTCCAATGTCATTATGAAATTAATTTGTAATTTGAGCGTGGCGCTCTGATCTGTACGAAAGTGGTTGGGATAAGAAATTTGTGGTCACAACTCTTATATTTTATTTCTTCTTTATTCTTCTTAATTTTTATCATTTTTAATAAAAAGTACCGATAATAAAAAGTATATTTTAAAATACGTTGCCAAGCATTACAAGTGCATTTTACGGAAAATAGTACATTTTTTGTGGCATTATAACTTTGTTCATATTGGACTTTTCGTTAGTTGGAATAAACTCAAAAACCCCATTGCTGCCGACGTAATTAATGTATAGAATGTTATTTTTGAGTTCAAAACCCAATAATGATGGTACCTATTAATTTTCTGCGAAATCGGTCTATTGTTTTTGAAGGGAGAGCTAAAACGTTCTCTCTTCAAGTTACGTCAATGTCTAATTAATTTTACATTCTGTATTGAGTGAATACCCTACCAGTGCCAGGTTTTTGGGATAGGAGGCAATGTTGTTACCCACTCAGCCATTAAGTCTTCCTTTTTCTTAACTAGTTTTGTAACTTACTTGTTTCAGCTATTCTTCTTAGTTCTACCTAGCTAAGAAGTCTTGGGAGCCCCTAGTATAGAAATCCGATAATAAAAGACATCAAGTCGATATACTGCGCTTCAGTTGCTCATTGCATCCTTCTTCTCAAGTCACTACCTCTTTTGGAGTTACGACTACCTATAATCAGTCGTAAAACATATCTCTCGTTCAAGACGAACCCAAAACAAGAACGACGGGGACTGGGTTAACGATCATCCCTTGGATCCCAAATAAGGGGGGGTTTGAAACACAACTTTGACAGTGATATTAACATTGTCGACAGATATCCCTTCGTTAATAATGGCGGTGATATTAACATTGTCGACAGATATCCCTTCGTTAATAACTATGATAATAAAAAGGAAGGTTGATCGACATGTCGATAGGGAGAGACCGTACAAAATGTATGAAAAATAAATCACAATCGATACCTTATTTATGACAGGTTACAGTGGGGTTCAAATGATAAGTGTACTTATACTGATACTTAACATTTTTGCAGAGATATTGTGAAACACATAATAAAAAATAAAGAAAAACTATATTTTTTTAAAAATATTCTATTTCACAAAATATATATAATATGGGAGTACTTTGGTGTTGTACTTTTTACAGACATGTTAAGACATCTCTGATGCCTGAATTGGCGAAATATGAAAGTTGTTAATAAAAGTAAAGTAATTTACTGATGTCTGGATGTCTTCTACATTTTAATGCACCTTCATTCACATATGATAATATTAATATTATTTATTTCCGTTAAACCATACCATTTATCATGTTGTATATGTCATAATATATGTTACATGGTAAATATGTCATAAGAAGTATACATAAAGATAGCTTATAAATTAGATACTTAAACAAATATTAACTGTTAGAGTTCGACACATGGATTAGAATTAACAATACTAGTAAAAAATAAAATGAAATGGATAAATACTTCAAAAATAATAATATACAGTAGATAAATAATACATATATATATATATATATTGATATTTTTTTCGGAAGTGTCTTTTTCATGACGACATTTTGGGACGTTCTTACGCCCCTTCCTCAGGTCACAGTGTGCGAAATATAGAAAAGAGAAAGAAAACAAAAAACTATTACAATTATAAAATATATATAAATGAATGAAAAAATAAAATAAAATGTCAATAAAAATTCATAAAAGAGAAAAACAAGAAAAAAAAATTGTAAATGAATAATTAAAAATAATGATTAAAAAGTATATCTGACAGTCCTTGGAGGATATCTGCGGAGGACCTCTGCCAAAAAAATAAAGATGAATGCCATGTATTAAATATAAATAATTTTTATGAATATGAAACACGATTTTTTTTATTTTGGTTCTTTTATTAATTTTGAACAATAAGGGAAAACAATTGTTAATAAATTATTTTGATTTTTGACTGACTTCCTCCCTTATGTGTGTGTGTGTGTGTCCGTGAGTCGGTTACATAAATCTATCGACAAGAAATTGTGTAAGTCCACATAACCGGAAGACAACTATTGATTTTCAGTCAAATCGGTCCACGGGAAGAGGGGGTATTAGGGTGGGGGGACTAACAAAAACATACAATTCGCCATATGGAAGGCACCTAAAGATTTAATGAATATTTGGACACAAAATTTAGTCAAATATTGATAAAAAAATTTTTCATTTTCCCCTAATATTATGAATATTATGATCCAACCGTTTAAGAGGATCTAATTATATGAAATTATAAAAATTATTAATAGCATAGTAGAAATAGTAATAATAGTGTTCCATAAATGCAGTCATTAATTTAATGCACATATTTACATGTTGCATGCAGTTAGTTGCTTTAAAATAGTAGGGAATCTCAAAATGCAGTATTTACTGTATTTTTCTTTTATGACACCAACTAACATGAAGATGCATCTATGCGCTTTCTATCGAGACAGGAAAGTCTTAACTTTCCACTACAATTATTTGGTTTATTAGTTATCTTTACATGTTGTCTATTTTATTTTTTCTTCTTAACGCCTCTTCGACGACTTTCGGATTTTTATTATTACATTTTATTATACGGAAGGTACCACTGTTCACTGCTCAGACACTTTCTCCAAACTATATACTTACAATTACTCTGTCGGCGACAGATCCTTAGCCGCCCACTCTCCGCCTCCTCCACCTCGGTCTGTCGTGCCCGACTGGTGATCTCCAGGTCACCAGATGGTGTTCTACAAAATCCTTTTCTTCGCCGGACAGTGACCTGCCTCTTTGGACATGTGTAGACGGTTTCTAACATACACTTTTTTTCAACAGAATTTCTTGTTCTCCGACCTGATTCCAAAAATGAAGAAAAAAAAAATTATATCTGTCTGTGTGATCGTGAGCACTATAACTCCTGATAAAATTAATATATCGACAAGAAATTTTATTCAGAATCCTCCAAGGACGACACCTATTAATTTTAAGCGGAATCAGCCCAAGGGGAGAGGGGGCTGAACCGAAAAATCTCAATAAATGCCGATACAATGAAATGTTATATTTAAATTCAAAAACCCTCTAAAGGATGACTTTCTCGGTCGAATTCGGGAAGCGGGTACAAGAGAAGGGGGCACGAGTCAATCAAGTACCTTAATAACTGCCGATGTAATGGATGTACCGATATCGACCTATTGTTTTTTTAGCCAAATCGGCCATTGGGAACGAAACACCTATCAATTTTCAGTCAAAACAGCCAAATGTAAAGAGGGGTTTAGGGTTCGGGGTCTAAAGGACCCCAAGCGCTGTATTTTCTCGGTTGCTCCTCACCACTTGGACTTAAGGCCATGTGACGTCAGGTAACCTCTCACTCAGTCTTCTTCTAGCGGATGTCGAGTTCACATGGCAGAGGTGAGTGAACTGCACTTATTTATAGCTATTGTTATAAGTCAACTTTTATTTGGGGCCCCTTGGGTAAGACTTCGTCCCTCCTTGTCAGGACCCAGGTTTCACTCGCATATGTGACGACCGGTCTCAGGACTGTTATATAAATTGCTATTTTGGCGTCACGGGACACAGTCCTCGATCCGAGCACCTTCTGCAGTGCCCGGTAGCATCTATTCCCGGCCGTTATTCTCGCTTTGATGTCTTCTTTAACATCATTCCTTTCCGTGATAAGCAACCTCCAAGTACGAGTTCCTTGTCTTTTACTTCCTTCCTCGTGGTTCTCAGGTACTTGGTTTTGCCCTCAGAAGCCACTACGTAAGTCAAATATTGAGTTTTAGAGGGAGAGCGAAAACATAATTGATTAATTCTCGTTGGAAAAGTACATAGCAGGTCACTGAAAACTTTTTATAATTTAATTTGAGTCTGCTTGGCTACTGTAAGTTCTGTGCCCAACACGGCCATGTTGGTCCATTAATGAACCATTTACTTGTCCACATTAATAATGTTTAGTACTTTTTTTCCATACCAATTTAGGTCTATCATATATAAGCTGATTATATAAAAATGTTAAATAATTGTTCTCAAAGGGCATAATTGGCATCTGATTATGAAAGTGTACACCTCTGATCTTTACCTCCCAGTCTTTTAAATTTGATGCCAGTCGCAAGAAGCCAGTCTAACACGTTGCTCCTTCATTATTTATCACGGATACTTGAAAATAATTTTTGCTTCCCCAGCTACACGATGTATAGGTGAAGTTATGTAATCCGTCAGAAATTGATTGTGTTATCTTGTATTGTTAAAAAAAAAATAGATATATGAATAAAACAAACTTATTTTTGAAATATTGTCTATTCCACTAAAGATATATATATATATATATATATATATATATATATATATATATATATATATATATATATATATATATATATATATATATACATCTTTAGTGGAATAGACAATATTTCAAAAATAAGTTTGTATATATATATATATATATATATATATATATATATATATATATATATATATAAATATATATATATATATATATATATATATATATATATATATATCTATATATATATATATATATATATATATATATATATATATATATATATATATATATATATATATATATATACAACTACCTGACGATGGTATAAAGCCGAAACCGGTAGTTGTATATATATATATATATATATATATATATATATATCTTTAGTGAAATAGACAATATTTCAAAAATAAGTTTGTTTTATTCATTTATTACAAGTTTCCACAATATGTCCGCGTTCCTCAACTTTCGTGTTGAAAAAATTCATTGTATCGGGAGATATCTTCTTCACAGATAAACAGAAACACGCGGACAGACTTTTTTTGTTGTTAATCTTTGGTTATCAGGTGGTCGGAAAACATGAAATTCCGTTGAAGTACAACATCGAATTTCTGACCTATTAAGATAACTTCCCCTATATTCTTCGTATATCTGGGGAAGTAAACTGAAAAAGTATATATAATATAAAATACTGTATGTCTGTTAATACGATAAATCCCGATAACAGCTATGTAATGAATGTATCGATATGCATTTTAATAAGACAATGCAAGAACCCTATAAGGACGATGATACTTGTCGGTTTTCTACGAATTCGGCCAAAGCGGAGGGAAAATTAGGGAGTGGGAGCTCAACTCAAAAACCCTAATAACTTTTGACAATGAGTTTCTCAACTGAATCGATATTTTGGCTTGAGAGAGAGATAGAGCGAGTGAAAACGTATCGATTAATTTGCTGTGAGGAGGTACCGGTGATTCTTTTTTTTTTTTTTGTAAACAAATAAATATGGTAACGCCTGCCAAACTACTCATCATTGACCCAGGTTGGACTTGCAACTTTACGATTATGCACTACTTATGAGGTGCACTATTTACGTTTATGCACTATTTACGTTTTTCCCTCCCTCTCCGCCTCTCGTTAAGAAGCGTGTCACCCCCACTCCTCTCTTGTTATGAAATCTCTCCTGACATTTGAGCATATCACATATCTCAAAGGTGAAGTATTTATAGATAGGTTAAATGAAAAATGTCAAATAAAAAATAGGAAAAAAAAAATAAAAAACCTTGAATTAACGTTGGAAAGGTTCAATCATAAATGTATGATCCCTAAAAACTATTTTTTTAATTGCAGGTGAATGCTCCAATTTAAATCCCATATATACATATATATATATATATATATATAAACTTACTCTTACTCCGTTGGCGACGAACCCTGAAGATCCTTAGCCGCCCACACTAGCCTTCTCCACCGCGATCTGTCGTGCGCCACCGGTCGCCAGTTCACCACGTGGTGTTCCACAGCATCCTTCTTCACCAGGTCAGTACACCTCAGCCGTGGTCTTCCTCGTGATCTGGCTCCTTGGACCTGAGCGTCCATGATGCGTCCTATGGCTGTCTGCGGTCCGCTTCTCACCATGTGTCCAGCCCATCTTAAGTGCCGTGATTTCATATCTGCAACTGCGGTCGGTTGTTGCCAGAAGATGTCCCTCAGCTCCTTGTTGGTTCTGATCCTCCACTCTTGGGTTTCTCTATCCTTGACCGGACCTGCTATTTTCCTCAGCACTTTATTTTCAAACGCTAGGAAACGTTTCTCCAGATGTGAGGTCAGGGTCCAGGTTTCACAACCATAGATCAGAACGTTCTTTACCATGGAGCTGTAGATCCTATACTTCAGGTTCCTTGACAAGGCTCTGGACCGTAGCAGCTTGATGACAGAGAAATACGCTCTTTTGGCCTGCAGAAGTCTTATATATAAAAAGAAGAACCCTCTTATAGTATTTAGCAAAAATGGCCTAAAAGAGACTGCGAGGTCAGAGGAGAGAGGCACTTCTTAAATAGCCTAAAAAACTGCAGATTTAATAATTTATCGACACAGAATTTAGTATGAGGATTCAGAAGTCCATATCTATGTCAACTATTGATTTTTAGTCAAAATGATCGATGTGTTTCAAAGGGAGAGCGAAACCTTAATTGATTAATTCGTGCTGGGGAAGTACATTGTCGGTGATTCACACATTGTATTACTCTCCATTTACAATTATTGTTTCGATTAATTTGGAGGCCAATTATTTGTATTTTCTGTCTCAATTGGTTCATACTTGTATTCTCTTGTTAGTTTCTGATGTTATTCTTAGGGGACATATGTCCCAGAGTAAAGGTTGTTTTCCATTTCATTTCAGTCATATCGACCAACTTTAAGAGGTAACGTAAGGGGAAACATGATGGAATTCTCCAGTCAATTCCAGATTGATTGTGTCAATGAATTTTTGAACTTTCATTTTCAGATGTGTGGCCTATCAGTTTACAGAGAGAAGGACATGACTGTTTGTATGGCAATGCCGATATTTGAACTCGATGTTAACGTATATTGTCAATATCTGACTCAATGTGTACACTTGATATTACTAGAAAATTAAAAAAAAATTATTGTTACATTAGTGCGAAGTGATTATTTCACAGTTTGAAAAATAAAAGGTATTGTCTGACCTGTCACAGACTTTATAACGCTAGGCGGCTTTCGAGGTTGCCCCGTCATCTGCAGTTTGGTAAAATAATTAAATAAACGTCGTCGGTGAATCAACGGCAATGTCCTCCCCAGTACAAATCAATTAACTTTTTGCTTCTCCTTCAAAACCAGTCGACGTTAGCGCTAATATTCAACAGTTGACTTACATAGGGGCTCCTAAGTCCTCATACTAAATTTATTGTATATAAATTCATTACATCGGCAGTTATTAGGATTTTTGAATTTTTTGAATTGAGCCTCCTCCTCTGAACTCCTCTTTCCCTTCGGCCAATTCCGATGAAATTTGGCAGGTTATGTCCTCATTGGGTTTAGACTTTATATATGAAATTTCATGTTGGTACATTTATTACAACGGCAGTTATTATAGCTTTAGAGTTAACCCTCCTCTAACTGGGGAAATTGTTACTCAGATGGGGGACTGAAAGTTGTTAGTTTATAGATAGTTTTTTATGCACGTTTATTTAAATTTTGTTTATTGAAACATTTTAATTGCGTTATTTTCAATATATGAAGGGTACAGGGAAAAAAGGGGGTAATTCAAACTTTTACGAAATGGAGAAAATCGAATTTTTAATTATAAAACTCTGTAGCACATACTAAATTGAGGTATCTTTAACGAAAATAAATTGAAATGCCAAGTTTTGCTCATTGACAGCTTGGTAAAATAACTTTTAAGACCAAAAAGTTCCTTTAAAAAAAACTAAAAATGTAAAAGCAGCGTAACTCCCATCTGAGCCGGGAAAAAAAAGGAGGTCTTACCGTCAATCTTGGGTCAATTTCTTGAAGAACCGCTTTCGGACCGCAGAACTTCGTAAGACTCATAATGTCCTTGTGTTTTGCTTTTGAAATGGGGATGGGATCTCGGTAGCACTGCGGAGGAAGTTCGAATTCCCCAATCCTTATAGTGGTATCTTCGTTGAATGGTTTCTTAATATATTATATATTCAGACTGCCTGATGATGAGGGCAACTTCGAAAGCCGACTAGCAAATATCATTAAAATCTGTGAGAGGTCAAACTATATTTTATTTTACATCCTGTGACATGAAATTTTGTTGAATGATGAACTCACTGTGGCCTCAGATGGGGAACAGGAATAACATATTTATCCCCCATTCATGAAATTTTAAACAGTTAATTTTTTTGAATAATTTTTAAGTTCTTTTGTCCCTCTGGTGAACATGAGCCTGACTACTGTGGGAGTCCTAAATTTTGCCCAGGTTTACATACCAAGGTCTTGACATCGTACTTCTACTAAGATATCTCACTGTCACAAAGTTCAAAAGTCAAGAAGAAGTTAGAAGCAGGGAAATATCAAAACAGTTGACCTCACTTAGGGCCTGTAAGTAGGTATACATGTCTCAAGAAATTATATAAATGTCATACGAAAGAAATATGTACAAGAAACTGATATAAAAGGCAACTCTGGAACTCACAGAAGAGAGAGAAAACAAAAATATTGCAGACATTAATCTTAGTGGAGGAACTCCACCGCATCTCTGTAACAGAGGGATGATATATATGTTACGGATCTCAATGCATATGGAGGATAAGACCAGAGCCACTTGGAGGTACATATATCATTATATATGTCTATTTATTTTGCATTTTTTGAAAAAATATTTATTTATCTAATATCTGTCAAAAATGTATGAAGAAAAAGTAATGTTTTTTAAAATATTGTCCATTTCACAAGATATATAAAATATATGGAAGTACTTTCGGTACCATCTTCAGCCATGACTTAAATACTGGTATTTAATACCCAAAGTTCTCCCATATATTTTATATATCTTGTGAAATAGACAATATTTTTAAAAAACATTCCTTTTTCTTTATACTTCACCGAAAATGTCAAATATTATAATAGATGTCAGGTATTCTGTATCCGTCTACCCTTGGAATTGAAATGAAAAGAAATTTTATTCTAGGACCGAGGTATATTAAGAACAAATAGATAATTAAAAAAAAAGAGTCGTCGGTGAAACACCGGCAATGTATCTCCCCAGAATGAATTGATCAATTAATTTTTCGCTCCCCCTCCAAAAGCAATCGACCGTTTGCGCTAATATTGAACGATTGACTTATATAGGGGCTCCTAAATCCTCATAACAAATTTTGTGTCGTTAAATTCATTATATCGGCAGTTATTAGGTATCCCATCAGTCGATATTGCTGAAAATTTGTGTCGTCTTTATGTGGTCGATTGGCTTTGGAGAGAGAGCGAAAATGTAATTGATTAGTTCGTGCTGGGGAAGAACATATATTGTGATTCATCGATGACTGTTTATTAATTGTACTCCTTGCAATTTCGAACATTTTCACATATAAATTAGTTCATTTTGTTAGATTATCATAATTTTAGATCGACAACTGTTTTTTTTCTTTTTTTCTCTCTCTCTCTCTCTCTCTCTCTCTTCTTTAAGGCATTTCGACCACGAGGATCATGGATGCCTGATGGATGCAGGTCTGTGGGGATCCTAGCGGGCTAATTTGGGTAGGCGCACATTAATAATAATAAAGAAGATGTGTACGGAATAGAAAGGCTATGTGATGAAGATAATTTTGTTTTATAATTTAGATAAGAGATTTGTGAATTGTAAGAAATGAAATAGTTGGTTAATTTGGAACACATTATTGGATAGAATTTCGGAAATATCCACCGCAAGGTTGCAATTTTCACGCTGGGGACTAGACAACTGTTTTCAAAATATTTCAGACCAAACAGTCTTAAATGTACAGTCACGCGGTTTTTCAAGTTGAAATTTCAATCCCTTCCATACCTCGTGTAGAAAAACGGTTCGAATTCAGCAAATTGTCTCAGTTTATAACTAAATCTGACAATGTTGTAATGCCGTAAACGGGAATATATATAAAAAATATAAAATATTTGTGGAATAGACAATATTAGGAAAGTACTTTATTTATTATTAAAGCATTGTAAAATTGATCGAGGTTAATAAAAGATCTGGGTGTTGGCTGGTCGGGACCAAACTGACGTTCGGGCGGAAAAATAATAATAATAATAATAATTGGGTTATTAACCTGTGAAACGGTCAGAAAGCATAGAAAGCAAAAGATATGTGCACTTTTCTGAATATTAATTATCTAAAGTGAAAGAAAACGTTCCTTGAGAGAATTTCACGCATGCGTGATTCTAGTCCACTATACTGGTCGGGATGAGAGACCACTCTCTTCTGAGGCGGGAGACTTCAAATGGTGAAACTTGATATCATAATTGTGCAACAGATATATAATGAGAAGTGCATTGGTAGGACATAATGATCAGTCATCAGATGGTGAATTGGTCCATTTTTAGCAAAGAGGAAGTGAGTACGGTGCGGTTACTAAATGTAATAATATGATTTGGAAAGTGAAAACGGGGTTGTGGCCATATTCGTTCGTAAATAACTTTCTCGTGTCATTCTGCCAATGTCAGCGTTGACAATGCTTCAAAAGTGTATTTTCAAATGCCATTTAGTACAAGACAAATGTATGTATGTAGTTGCAAAAAATTAATACCTGCAGTGTAATGTCATAATAAATACTTGCTGTGTAATGCCATAACTGTCTCATTTCCTTAACCTCAATGAATGTGTTGAGCTATATGAAATACGAACTAGCTAATAGACTTAGTTATATTGACTCATGCCCGGGCTTTTAACTACGAGGTCATATCATGAGTCCTAAATTTTATCTACACAGGTTTAGTTATCAAGGGTGAGATCTTTAACGAGTACCGTTCAAGACACATCCGAATACACTGGTTGAAGCAATGTCGGTCCGGTCCTTGCCGGGGAACCCTCCTCAGCGGCTAAATCGACGTCGGCCGCGTGACCTCCTGCCTGAGGAGGACCCCTGAGGAGACGGTGGTGCTGACCAGCCGCTTCATCAAGAGACTAAAATGTGTTTTTCATTTTATCTGCTATGATTTTCCTTTATTTCCAGTGAATGAGTTATACAAAATAGCTTATAGATGAAATGGGGAATACTAACGTAGAATGGTTAGCATATATACACTCCAATGTTTGTTCATGGACTTACTGAAAGTAGAAGAAAGGTTTCTCTAATATGACTTAGTTAATGTTGATCTTGTTATCCTGAGGATAGATACAGCACTCACTCAGGATGGGGTGGCCGATGAGGAGACGAAGGAAGATCCTTCTAATCGACTTTCCGCAAGGAAATCCATTACGGTCTTGTTTTTAGGTGAATCCATTAATTGGTTTTGTTCCTAACGACAGGGGGTAAGTTCAAGAGGGGTACTTGCCCCGGGCGACAGTCCGGAGGGGCGCAACGCGCCATGCACCAAGCAACATACATATCGATACAGTAGTTCAGAAATGGGACATCTCAGAATTATTGATTTTTGAGAAAACGCATTTGAAAGTTTCGTTCGCTTTTTAAAAAGTAGTCTGTTTTCAATATTTGGGAAAAAATGAAAATTTTATAACAGGTTATGTACATTTTAAGCCCTCAATTTTATATTTTCAGTTATCCGACTTCAGAATATGAAAGAGGGTGAAAACTTGAATAACAAAATGATAACTCAAAAATTAGTTTTTTTAAGTAGTCCCACTTTTGAACTACTTTATGGATATACAAAAAAATGGCACAACGTACAATCACGGTAATATTATTAACTTTCGCACAACACATTAACCAGACATCACACAGACTCAGCATCATCACGTTTTCATGATTTCTCCTCCCAAGTAAAAAATCGAAGGGCCGGGTTCTCTTTATTATTTTTTCACTAGTTTATTATATTTATTGTTTTATTCATTGCCTGTTTTTAATATTGATATTTATTCATAGAGACCTCTTGTTATTATTCTTAGGGGACGTCCCAGAATAAAGATTCATTTCATTTCATTTCAGTGGAAATCAGTTCTTAGTTATTGTAACTTATGCATGGGCTCTAACTACGCGGTCATATCGCCTACTACCATAATCTTAAAATTTGCCTAACCAGGTTTATTCACCTAAATAAGTTGGGGTGTCGCTTAGCCTGGTGTCGAACCCGTGATCGGGAACTCAGTAGGCTAGCACGGTACCTCTGAGCTCCTGGCGCCCTCTTTGTTAGTTTGATTTATGGCAGAAAGACATGAAAAATACGTAGATCGTGAAATGTTGTAATCTCTCACTTGTGGATCGTTAAGCCACGAAGACCAGCCATCGTAGAGTAACCATGTTTACGTTGGTAACCATGTTTATACGTAACCTGATATCGTCAACATTAGCGAATATGTTAGAGCGGAGCTGACCGCAATGTCCTTCACTGTCCTTCTTGTATCGTCATCCTTGCCTGGACTTGTCCAGCCTTGTATCATCATCCTTGCCTGGACTTGTCCATTCTCAGATTTCATATAAATATCTACCAACAACATCAAATTCCTTCTTCGAAATATGATCTATATAAACATCTCGTTTTAATATAATCCTAAGGATATTGTATTCGAAACTTTTGAAGTACTACAAGAACTGATTTTGAGGTCGCCGATAGCTCAGAGACAGCATGCTTGCCTTCCGTTCTCAGTATCTCAGGTTCGATACCCGGCTAAGCGATTCACCCTACCTTAGGTGAATAGGTAAGGCAAATTTTAAGATTTTGGTAGTAGGCGATATGACCACGTAGTTAGAGCCCATGCATAAGTCACAATAACTAAAAACTGATTTCCATGAAGGCCTTCCGAGGCCTTGTATGTCTTTAATTACCATTATTAATAATAAATAGTCCAAAGGAAATTAAATTTGTTTGATCAATATTGTTTATTATATCAAGAGGTCTAGTGATCTCATTATATGCATATGATGAGCTCCAATTACTCAACCAAAAGTTACGTGAAAGTAAGGAAGTCTTGGCGAAGAAATAGGAAACGAATTTCTTAACAAAAGTTCAAAATAGGACCTTATTACTCGTATAAGCTTAAATTTTCCTGTTATTGGACGTTTTCTTAAGTATACTATATTACTTGCTCCCATAATATTCATTGTTAATAACCAGGTGACTTCATTGGACTTAAGTGCTGTAAAGGGCCTTTAAATGTCCAAATAGACAGAGATAAATGTCTTGAAGAGGTACCTAAATTCACCCCATACAAATTTTCGATGTAATGAATGTACCAAGTGCATGAGTAAAGCACCTTAAAGCACCTATTGATTTTCAACTAAATCGATAAATTAGGTTCTGAGCGAGACCGAGAATTAGGGTATTCCGTAAAGTTCTATTACCGGTTTTCAACAGAATTTCATGTTTGCCGAACCCCTGATTCCGAAAATTGTGTGACTGGACGAGATAACTTCCGATAGAATGTGTGTTTGAACACGAAATTTTATATGTGTATTCAGAAGGAAGACACCAATTGATTGTCAGCTGAATCGGCCGAAGAGATGGGGGATCAGAGGGGTTGGTGTTCGACTCCGAAAGCCAATAACTGCCGATTTAATATTGTATCGGCCGAAAATTTAGTATGAGGATTAAGAAGTCCCTGTGTAAATCAACTATTATAGAATTTTAACCGAAACCAATTGGTTTTAGATGGAGAGCGAAAACATAATTGATTAATTCGCCGATTAATTTCACATTCCCAGCTATACGAAGTATAGGGGAAGTTATGTAATCGGTCAAAAATTCGATGCGGAGTTTTCATCGGAATTTCAGGTTTTAGAACCTCCAGATTCCAAAAATTAAAAAAAAAAAAAAGTCTGTATGTGATCACGATAACTTGTACAGGAATTTTATAAACATGACCTGAACCCCATTGGCGAGAGGATTAACTCAAAAACGCTAATCACTGCTTTGTAATGAATGTATGAACACAAAATGTAATGTGTGAATTCAAAACCCCATAAGGACGACACTTATTAAATTTTAGCGAATTGGGTAGAAGGGAAGGGTAGATCAGGAGCTCATTTTTTTTTAATATGGCAAAGATGTTTTTTTAATCTGCATTTTTGAGAATGATGAAATTCCTGTTAAAACTTAACATCGAGTTTCTGACCGAATACATAACTTTCTCTATACATCGTAAAGCGGTGGAAGTAAAAGGAGTTAGATTTAGATGATAGATACGTAGGGAGGATGGAGTGGAGAGGTCCAGAGGTTTGGGAAGTCCAGAGCCCGCAGCCACGTTCCTGACCTCTCACCTTCCTCCATATCCTTTCGCTCCTTACCGGAGACAGAGCACGTTCACTCTCTCAGTTCTTCTGCTCTGGTCCTGGCCTTGGACGATCGACTCCACTGAGGACATCCGGTCCTAGAGCGGTCACTCACTTCCACCTCTGTGGACAAGATCACCAGAGAGAAAGGAGTTTAGATGGCGATTAGCTTAGTCTTGTCATACATGACAGTAATTTTCTATAAGATGTAGTAAGCATGAGAGGAGAGGAGAAGAAAGATCCAATGCCCTCGAGGTATCCAAAGTTTAATTTAAAGAAGGGAAAGTGGAGAAAATGATAGTTTACCTGGCGGACAGAGATTAAACGGCTGCTTTACGGATAATAAGACGTGGACATTGAACTTCCGCAGCTGTGTCGATACATTCGTTACACTGGCAGTAAATAGAGTTTTTGTGTTTTTTTTTTGTGAAAAAGAGTCCGTTGAATCGTCAGCAATGTTCTTCCCCAGCACCGATTAATCAACTATGTTTTCGTCCTCCCTCTAAAACCAATCGACCGTTTGAGCAAAAACTCAATATAAGACTTATTTAGTGACTTCTGAATCCTCATACAAAATTGTATGTCGATACAATCATTAAATCGGCAGTTAATGGGCTTTTTGATGTTTATATTAAGATAGCTTATAATCTAAATATAGATAAGATACTCTTAGAGTCTGAATAAAATTTAAATATAAATAATAAAATATATAAATAATAAAATTTATGTAAAATTTAATAAATAAAAAAAATATAAGTATAATTAATAATAATTGAAATAATAAATATTAATAATAATTAAAACAAATAAATAAATTACCACATTTCCTGTAGAAATTATTATAGCTGGTCTTCTTCAAAATTTAGATTTCTATAATAGTTTTCGAATGGAATTTTGAAGATAGTGCACGTATTTTTTTTTTTTTTAATTTAAATTAACAAACTCTTCATTTGGATTTCTGAAGAGATGCCATATTGTTTTTCTAAATTTTGCAAAAATATTAAATCTAATCCAAATGTATCAATTATCTTACTGGGATAACAGGAAAAATGAATAGCATTTTATATAGGTTTATTTACTTAAATTTACATTGTAAAATTAAAAACTAAGATTCGAACAAAAATCAAAATATTTAAAAGAAAAATCTTACTTACTAAATTCTTAAAATTATTTCAATATTTTTTTCTGTTTTATATTTTGGCCATTATATATATATATATATCAATGTTTTATATTTTTGAGCATATATATTTTGTACATATAATAAATAAAAATACCTCCTTTGGGCATCAATTTCAATGTTATTTCCATCTTTTTAGTTCCCTACACCTTAAGCCTTAACACTTTCCTCACTACATCTCAACTCAGACCTCTCACCTCCACCAGACAACTTCGTCTCGTCCACACTATTTGAAACAGCTAATGCTCGTCTTTTGTTTTTCATTCATTGGTTGTCTTAAAACAAAATGCGACTTTATTATGTATTTACTAATTTAGTTACTTCACTGTTTTTATACAAATAAATATAATTCATTTTATAATATGTATTTTAATTTGAATGTCTGTAATTTTATACATCACACTGACAAATAATCAGGTTACAGAAACACAGAAATTAATGAGTAAACGATGATGGGAATATATATCTGAAACATGAATTAACTACGTTTTGAACTAAAAAAATAATTGTAAGAATAATATACCTGATACTTATACATATTATATATTATTATTGAATTTCCATGTATTCTACTGTATTTCTCATGAATACATGATGGAACTTCTACTGGAGGGCAATTGAGTCAAATCTATACTATGTATATTAATATCCAAAGAGATAATAATAATTCTTTCCCCGTGGGAAGCTTATTTCTTCTGGTGGACATAGGTCTTCAGGTGGACATAGGTCTTCAGATGGACATAGGTCTTCAGGTGGACGTAGGTCATAGGCCTTCAGGTGGACGTAGGTCATCAGGTGGACATAGGTCTTCAGGTGGACATAGGTCTTTAGGTGGACGTAGGTCATCTTCACGCTTTATGAAAAGGGAGCTGAGCAGTGATGATAAAAGTGAAGCAAGTCGGAGGACAAACGGTCGTCTGGGCGCCATTTATTGCATTTCGCTGCCTCCACCATTGATGATTTATCAAAATTATTTATGAAGGAATTGTACGCAATAAAAAGTTATACAAGAAAGTCTACGACATCATATTTGATAGATAGATGAAAGATCAGATTTACAGCCAGCAATAAGAGTTTTTATCTCAATACATATTATATTATCTCTTATTTTGTCGCAAATACTACTACATGAATTATGATGAAATTTCATATGCGTTCTTATAAGTCTAATGAGATCATAGGGTAAGAGGAGTTGGGTTAGGTTTTATGACTTATGCCCGGGCTTTAACTACGAAGTCATACCGCCTACTACCAGAGCGCTCTTTCGTCATTCTGGTGGACATGAGCCCGACTCTACTGTGGGAGTCTTAAATTTCGCCTACCCTAAATTTGTATTCAGCTAGGGTAGTGGTCTTTAACGAGTACCATGAGTACCTGTACAGGCTCGGGACCATCGCTTAACGTCCCATTCGAAGGACGGCACGTTAAGTTTATTTTACCTCCCAGAAAAAATAAACTAAGGGCCTCGGTCGGGTTTCGAACCCACGATCTTGAGCTCAGGAGACAAGCACGCATACCACTGACCTACCGGTGCCCTCATAGGGTAAGAGAGGGACGGTTGACGTTTCGAGGTTAATGTATAATATGAAAATTCTAGTGATATTTGATATGTACTGGAGTAGGGCCAAGGAGTTGCTAATATGGGTTTGTATTTTGGAATTGAACATCGAGTAGAACATCGTTTTGAAGGTCTAACCTCCTAGTTACTGATAAAATCCATATCTAGAACATGGAGAGTGAAGATTTTACCCTCGACATCATGACAGAAGAAGGTACATACGAAGTGGAACATTATTTTTTGTAATGACACAAGTATTTAGGTCTGTAGGTGACATGCAATCTTATTTTAAACCACTCTTTAACTTCGCTACTTTCTTTCTAACTTCCAATTTTCACTCTTTTCCATTAAATTGTTCAGATTTATCATTCTTTCTTGTTGTAAAAAATCTCATTCTTACTTTCTCCTTGGTCTCATTCACGAGGAAGAGCTAGAGACAGAAGAAAGTATTTTTATTGACGAGGAACGAATTCCTTGTTGTTCGTTCGTATCGTTTGAGTAATATCTTAAACTATACACATCAGTTGGATGAGGAAGATAGATATACAATCCGTGAGATGTAGTTTAACTGAGAGCTGTCCTAATATGGAGCGGCGTGGTTTGCCGGAGGCCTTCATCCCCGTACGTTACTTGGCAACACAGTAATTAGCAAAATAGGATCACCTTCTAATATCTTCTGCTTTCTCTTATAAATTTACATCTTCTTTGAATAGCACTAGGGTCCGATACTATCAGTGGAAAACTATCGATAGTATCCATACTTCAGTAAGTTGCCGCTTTCATGCAAAATAATTTTCAATTCCAATATTGTATTTATAATACGATTATTTTATTAAATTTTTTCATGTAGGCACATCTTTCTAATTTAAATTATTCTATTATAATGGGGAATAAAAATAGCAATCGAATAAGTAATTGTTCATTCAATTAGAACTTTTATTTTATGAAAATAACATAACACATAGTATAACACTTTCCTAGAATTTTAAAACATTAATTAAAGTTCAAAAACACTTATTGTAGATAATCAAAAAACAATGAAGTAAGTACATTGGCATTAGATTAAACAATTTTTATTTCAATCAACAACTTTTATGAAACAATATCAACAAATTAATTACCATTTGACGAAAAATACTTCTGTAGGGGTTTGGGTGCCGGTTTATAAGTATCTTGGTGGCGTCTCAAGAGGTGATCCCTTAAATTGGATGGGTTGGAACTAGTTTTGAATAAAACTTTGGACAAAGTACATTATTTAGCACTTTTCCCATCATCCTGTTTGTTAAAAAAACTTCCACATGACTCCCACTGTAGAGTCGGGTTCTTCTCTGAGTACGTAAGAGGCGTAGATGGGAGAAACACATGGCGAAGGTCCACCGGATTTGTAATTTTGGGGATTCAAAGAGAGCTCTATATGCTCTTGAAAGTTTCTGGTAGAAATTAAAGCCTACTTTTTATTTCGGTTTTCAACGCAACTTCTTCATCATCAGTGGCACACTCCACCCGTTCAGTGTGGAGTCAAATGAAACACTCTTGAAAGTTTTTCAATATCCTTTTAAACATTGTTCTGTCAGTTGGAAAGTTTTGTAATTTTTTATTGAGGCAGAGAAAGAATTTTTCGGAACATGATTTTTTCGTGAAGATTGCATAATTAGAAAACTCTTTAAGTGCAGTTTACTCATGGATATAATTTAATCACTATAAAATGAATATATTGACATGCAACTCTATTTGTATGCACTTAATCCGCTAAACATAGCACATCTTTCTCAGCCTAATGGAAGGGTGATGATGATGTTATCCCCATCTGTACGAAGTATAGGGGAAGTTATGTCTGAAATTCGATGCAGAGTTTTCAAAGGAATTTCATATTTTCCGACCCCTTGATTTCAAGAAAAAAATTTATGTTTGCCTGTGTGTCAGAGCGTGTGTTGTGAACACAATAACTCCCGACAGAAGGAATGTATCGACACGAAATTTCTTCAAAACCCTCTAAGAACACAATTTTGTATTGATTCTCCGCTTAATGAAAAGGGGATGATTAGGAGAGAGTTTTGACACAAAAACACTAATAACTGCCGTTTGTCCATGATTGCATAGACACAAAATCCCATATGTAAATTATGGAGACCTAAAAGGGACGACACCTTAGAAGGGAACGACATGAAGATCTTCTTTCAGTCGATCAGCCGAAGGGGAGGATGGGATCAGAGATCGGGCTTACTCAAAAATCCAAATAACTGCCAGTGTAATGAATGTATCAACATGAAATTTAGTATTTGAATTCAAAACTCCATAAAGATGGCATCTATTAATTTTCCGCAAAATCGGTCGAAGGGACTCGATTCAAATACCCTAATAGCTGCCGGTGTAAAGAATGTTTCGGCATACAATTTTGTATGAGGATTCAGAAGTCACTATCAGTCTTATATTGAGTTTTTGCCCAAACGGTTGATAGGCTTTGGAGGGAGAGCGAAAACATAATTGATTAATTCGAGCTGGGGAAGAACAAAGCCAAGTAGGTTGTAGCGTAAACCTATTTAGACGACGTATAATTGTAACATCTCATCGGCGGGCGGCATCTCTTCAGTGGACAAAGGGTAGAATGTTCTGAGGATATCAACCGAGATACAGAGCAGCCGTAGAGCCAAAGTGGGACACAAAACGCCACGTTAACGAGTGGACAACCGTCTGGTCGGATTGCGGACACGGTCTCAGTGTCACGCAGCGTCTTAGTTCCAGGCGTACAATGCTTGAGGAATGTAGAGCAGGCCAGCTAACAGCTTGAAGCAGCCTCCTCCGTCATGAGATCTTTCTACAGCCTCCTCCGTCAAGAGATCTTCCTATAGCCTTCTCCGTAAAGAGCTCTTCCTACAGCCTCCTCCGTCAAGAGATCTTTCTTCAGCCTCCTCCATAAAGAGATCTTCCTACAGTCTCCACCATCAAGAGATCTTCCTACAGCTTCCTCCATCTAGAGATCTTCCTATAGCCTCCTCCGTCAAAGATCTTCCTACATCCTCCTCCGTCAAGAGATCTTCCTACAGCCGTTTCAGCTAATATTCAATACTTGACTAACATAGGGGCTCCTAAATCCTAATAGGTACTAAATTTTTTGTCCATAAATTCATTACTTCAGCAGTTATTAGGTTTTTTTGAAGTAAAATATGTCTGTCTGTGAACATGATAACTCCCCTAGAATATATCGACACAAAATTTTATATGTGTATCCAAAAAAAAGCCGTAAGGACGAAACCTATTTTCAATCAAATCGCCTAAAAGAAAGGGATGGACTAGAGGGAAAGGGAAAGGGAACGAGTACCTGCTGACATCATACACGCTCGGGGGCATCGCTTAACGTCCCACGAAGGACGGCGTGCTCAAGTTTTTTACACATACCAAATAAAAAACCTAAGGTCATTGGCCAGGTTTCGAACATCCTGAGCTCAGTAGGGGGTATCTCTGAGGTACCGGCGTGCTCACTGGAACTGTCGAGAGCCACAAGGAGCGAGTTCCGAACGCTCCACATGTCGAATTGTGTCGAGACTTGTAGCCCAAATGTTTTGTCAAATAGGTAGGCGGCAGACCCTAGGATTCCACTCTCTTTTTGACACTGCCGAACGTGAAGTAGATCCTTTATTTTTCTATACATTTCTATTTACTGAAGAAATGTTCTTTCAGTTCTTCTTTTCTCCTTCTGTCACTTAATTATTACTGTATTGTCTTCAGAAACAATATAGAAAGTTGTTTTTCTTCGTTATCTGAAGTATGCCACATCTTCATGCTGAAGACGTCTTTCCTTCATTACATGATGGCTTCCTCTTCCAGATCTGTTTTTTTAGTCACTTTTTGTTTTGTCTCTACTTTTCTGAAGGTTAAGTTGTGCGAGAATGTTCAAAATTTCCTGAGCTGGGGCTAAAACGTATTACAATAAGGGAAGTCAAACTGAAGAGTATATTAAAAGTATATGCTATATAAAGAGAAAAAGTCGTCGGTGAATCACTGGCAATGTTCTTCCCCAGAACGAATTAATCAATTAACGGTTCGTTCCCCCTTCAAAACCAGTCGATCGTTTGCGCTAATGTTCAACAGTTGACTTACATAGATAGGGGTTCCTAAATCCTCATACTAAATTTTTTGTCGATAGATGCATTATTTTATTGGCAGTTATTGTAGTTTTTGAGTTGTCTCTCTCTTAAATCCTCTCTCAACTTTGGCCGATTTGGCTTATGGGTTTTTGGTCACATATATAAAATTTCGTGTCGATACATTCATTCTATCGGCAGTTATTACAGTTTCTAGCCTCAGTTGAGCCTCCCCCCTAGTCCTCCCTTTCGTCGATTTGGCTGAAATACAAAAGCTGTCGTCTTTAGAGGATTCGGTCGGTTTCTTATAACTGATTGTAGATATTCAAATCGAAATTTTTTTATTTAAAAAAATATAAAAAGTTACAATGACTACTGTGCTTTTTACAAGCTTTTATTTAGCTTGTTTTGTTCTTGTCTGCAACAAATCTTGCAAGTCGTACAGTCACATAACTCTAGTAACAATATATCCTTCCGGTGTTGATTGGGAAAAATTAAAGATGGCGGCTGCAATATGGCGGATATGTGTTAGAAAAAATGATCAAATTAGACTGAAAAAAAAAATACAAATAAAAAAATATGAAGTGAAATTAAATGAAAAGAAATTTTATTATCTTTATTATTATTCTGGGACTGAGGTCCCCTAAGAATAAGTACATATTGAGTATAGAAAAGGAACAATGAAAAATAGTATCAGTATATATGTACTACTAGTAATATGCCGGATGAATATTCGGAAAATGATCACTGGTGACAATATACGGTGTTAATCTTCTGGTGTTGATTGCGAAAAATTAAAGATGCGGCGGCTGCAATATGGCGGATAGGTGTTAGGAAATTACTATTAAAAATGTTTATTAGTAGTTCAGGTTGTGTATCTAATTATTAATACTGCAGCTCTTGTCTGTAAGAGATGCAGTCTATCTCGTTCTAATCTGTCTTCACGCTGCTCGAGTCTTTCAGAATAAGTGAGAACTAAAAAGTAAAAAATAAGTCTCCTGGGAATTAGCATATCATATGTAACAACATTTTATTTATTCTTTTTTAGTTCATTCAAATAAAAGCTTGTTTCAAAAAAAGTTTTTTTTATTTTTTTATATGTTCAGAATTCTTGGTAACTAGAAAATAAAATCAATGAAAAATTCCTTTCTTTTACGACTGTTGGACCTATCGTTTCCCCTTCGATCCGAGAAATGAGGTGGTTGCCCGTATAAAGTGGACCTATCCAGTTGGGGTGGCTATCAGTGATCTTCCACTTTCCCCTCATTACGTCCATACAGGGAGATGCTCTTTAGCTGTATGTCGTGGGGGGTTGGTCTCTTGCAGAGCCACGAGCTTGGAACATATGGCCCGTTCTAAAGCTAACTAGTCTACCTTCAGATCATGGAGCCCTCGTGTCTTGTTTATAGCTCAGTGTACTTTGAGAACGATAGATTGAAGAACGTGAAAGATATGGAGGATGAACTGAGAAAGGCTCCTAACAAATTAATGAAGTGAACCGCATTCCAAAGGAACAAAGAAACTGAAACTTTGATAGACTTTAGGAAACTGATGAACTCAAGGAAAGTCGTCGGTGAATCATCTCCAATGTACTTCCCCAAAACGAATTAATCAATTAACTTTTCGCTCCCCCTCTAAAACCAGTCGACCGACCGTTCATGGAACAGTGAACTCCTAAATCCTCATACTAAATTTTCTATCGATTAATTCATTCTATCGGCAGTTATTGGGGTTTTTGAATTGAGCCCTCTCCTCTGAACCCCTCCATCCTTCCAGTCGATATCGCTGAAATTTGACTTGTGTCCTTATTGGGTTTTGACATTACATATCAAATTTCATGTCGATAAATTCATTACATCGGCAGTTATTGGGGTTTTTTAATTGAGGTCCCTTCTATTCCTCCCTTCCCTTCTGCTGATTCCACTGAAAATTGATGTGTCGTCCTTATGGAGTTTTGAATTTACATATGAAATTTCATGTCGATACATTCATTATATCGGCAGTTATCATGTTCACAGACACACACATTTTTTTTTTTTTAATATTTGGAATCTTTAGGTCGAGAAGCATGAAATAAAAAGGTTGATGGAAATAGACTGAGATGAAAAATTACTAACCAGTTTTAAGTTACTCCTGGCGAAGCGGGCCATGGTGGCCGTGCGGGCTAGAGCGTAGGGCTTTTGTCGCATGATGTCACTATGGTTTGCTGGTTCAAATCCCGTCCGGGAATGAGTAGTTTTATTTCGTAGATAGTACTCCCTCCCGGGGCCATGGTTGTCGTAAAATAGCTAGATACCAACTTAATAAGAGATAGGCTAATATGCATCGTACATAAAGCCAATAATAATAAAAAATTTAAAAAAAAAGAAAAAAAGCTGTATTAACCGCTAGTTGATATATAAAACAGTCATTATTGCATCTTTTTTAGCACAGATATAATAGCGAATTAAGCATTTTTTAGATCGCCAGCCATTTGGAACGACATATATAAAACTTCACATTGCGTAAGGCTGCAATGGTTGCCTTTCTTCAGAGAAAATGTGTTATTACGAAGTAGATATTATCTAATTCATTATAAAAACTTTTTTCTTCATTAAAAAAACTTGTCTAAAAATGGAAAAGACGCAGTCATCTGAATTCAAGGGTAGCGGGCGAAACATTAATTAAGATAAGTTTCGCTTCCGAAACTGCCATATCAAGGTCACTTTCAATGTTGTACTCGCCTGAATGTTGCGATGTCTGGCACAAAAAAGACGTCTACTTTCATTTTCTAAAATTTATTTTCATTTTTTCGGTCTAAGAGGAAAAGGAAGACCAGGACGGCGGTCGAGGGACGAGATAGTGGAGAGAATAGGGGATGGAGGGTGGACAGTGGCCAGCAACAGAGGCAGATGGAACAAATGTGTAACAGAAACAGTATTATTTAGGAAATAACGCTCATTTTTACTTTTTGCTTTTGTTTTGTTTTGTTCTATCTTGTTTTATTTTTAATCAAGAAGTAACAGTTTTACTTAAGGAATAATTTAATTTAATTTAGGAACAATCGTTAAATTCTTTTCTGATTTCTTATATTGAAAGAGCAGTAGACTCAAAATCCCCAAGAGGAGAGACTTTTGTTCTAAAAGTCAATAAAGCTATTTTATTTTATTTATTTTTTTATTTTCGGTCTAAAATTTTCAGACAAATGGGGGGGGTCTTAGTCGTAGTTAGGAACACCATTCTATTTCTCCAGTTATACAAAGTATAGAAGAACATATGGAATTTTATGTTTCCTCTCCTCATTTCAAAAATGAAAAAAAAAAAAAAATGTGTATTTGTCTAGAAAAAACTGAAGAACTCCGGATAGAATGTATAATAATAATAATAATAATTTATTTCCGTTAAACTAATACATGGTAATAGGATACATGAAATGAATTTATACATTAAGATAGCTTATAAATTAGATTTATAACTACTTGAGTCTAACACACCTATGATTAGTAGTACTAACAAAACTATTAAAAAAAGTAAAATGAAATTAATAAAAACTGAACAAATAAATGTTTAAAAATATATGAGTATATAACATAAGTATATAAAAAATATATATCGCAGGGATTTGATTTGATCAAGAGAATTGATCAATTAACGGGAGATATTAAAATGATTAGTCGATATTGTCATTTCCCTAAAAAAAATCAAGTGATTTTTTTTTTTTTGGCCTTATGTACTATGCATAATAGCCATGTCACTTATAGGTAATTTACTAGTTATTTACGACATCCATGGCCCCGGGAGGGAGTTCTATCTATGAAATAAAACTCACTCCCGGACGGGATTCGAACCCGCAAACCATGGTGAGACCAAGCGACCAAAGCCCTACGCTCTAGCCCGCACGGCTCCCTCAAGTGATTTGATCAGATCCCTAAGCTGATTTAGTGAAATGAAAAGAATAATATTTCTATATCAGGAAAATAACATTTCTATATCAGGAGAACCTGATCTGTTTCACTAAAAGGACCAACGGGAGGGTCAAAGTCTTATTTCTTCGGATAATATAGGATTATTATATTTTGTACTACCAGAGCGCTTATTGGTCGCTCTGGTGGACATGAGCCCGATTCCAGAGGGTGGGTTAGTTAACCTGGAGAGAGTTTAGTTTAACTGGAGAGAATGGGTTAGTTAATCTGGAGAGAGTGGTTAGTTTAACTGGAGAGAGAGGTTAGTTTAACTGGAGAGAATAGGTTAGTTAACCTGGAGAGAATGGGTTAGTTAATCTGGAGAGATTGGTTAACCTGAAGAGGATGGGTTAGTTAACTTGGAGAGAGTGGTTAGTTAGCAGCTCACTACTTAAATCGCTTCACCCAGTTCCTATTTTCTATTGTATTTCGTTCCTTTCTCCACTACTATAAAATAAACATTTATTGTTACTATCATATTTCATAGTCGTTTAATTACACAGTTTCTACAACTATTATTCATGGGTTATCATTTTGGACGTTGAATATTATGTTCAAAATGGGATTCATAGTGGGTAAGAGAAATATGAATTTTATTATGATAAAATCACAGTTTTATGATCTCTGAACTTTATTAGATGTCGTTTTCAGGTTTCACTATTAACTTTCATAGAATTTGGACTTTCCTTTCTCTGGTAAATAAAGAAATATATACAATAGTATATATTACAGAAATAACAATAAGGTTGTAACACCATGTATGGTAATTGAGTATGTAAACAACGAAAATTTTGTGTAAACAAAGATTTTTTGACTGAATATCAACATATCCCCACCCATCAACACAAGTCCACACCTTTGCAGATGATACTGCTATCCTCTTTCCTCATCCCGATCCAGTCTTATCATCCAGACACCTCCAAGAACACCTGATAACCCTTTTGCGTAATATCTTATCCCTAGCCGAATTGTCATATAAAAAAAAAAAGTCTGTGCACACGATAACTCTCGATAGAATGAATGTATCGACACGAAAATAATATCTAGGACCCACTAAGGACGACACCTATTGATTTTCTCGGCCAAACAGGTCAAAGGGAAGGGAATAGGGGAGGGGGGGGGGGGGGGGGGGGGGGGAAGGACTTAGCACAATTACCCCGAAGTAATTATTCAATTTTCAGTCAAATCGACAAGGCGACACGAGAAGAGGGTAGCTAAAAACAAAAATACTCTATTAATTGTCTATGCAACTAATGTATCAACACGGAATTTAAAGGATTTAAGTCTCTGAGGAAGAAAAGCACTTATTTAATTTATAAATCAAGAGAGAGAGCGAAAACTTACTTTATTAATTCCTACTGGGAAAGTACAGTGCCGATGATTCAGATAGGACTAGTGTTTCAAGTTTTTATTTCCAAGTGCGGTTTACATCCTATGGTTTGTGGTATCTCCCCAACCTCCTGAAGCCTCTCACAGTTTTTTTTTTTCCTTGCTTTTCTTTCGTTTTGTTTTGCAATTATTTCGTTTAACAAGTCGACTGACTAACCTCATGAGTTGTGTTTTTTTCTTTTAGTATTTCTGATCAGTTTGTTCAAAATTACATACTTGAAATCATTTGTACCTGGTAGATACAGAAACATCAAACAATAATAACTATATTTGTATTTTGTAATATAAAAAAGTCAAAGTTATTGTCAGGAGAGATAATCTCTGGTTTTCTTCTGCCAACCCAAATAAATTACAAGAAAAATTATTATATTTTTCTGGGTCCCATTTCTGTATTTATTTCTCCAGCTATTTAGGGGGAAGTATCGTAAGTATATGTAGTAATCAGTCAGAAAATCGATGTTGAGTTTTCAATGGAATTTGATATTTTCCGCCCCTACGATTACAAAAATGAAAAAAAAAAATATATATATGGTGAATCATTATTACGTTTTCGCTCTCCCTCTAAAGCCAATCGACCGTTGTTCCTAAACTCAATGTTTGACTTATATAGTGGCTTCTGAATCCTCATATTAAATTTTGTGTCGATACATTCATTAAATCGGCAGTTAGGGGTTTTGAGTCCAGCCCTCTTTCTCTGATCCCCTTTCTTTCGTCCAATTTCGTGGAAAATTAATAGGTGCCGTCCTTATGGGGTTTTGAATTTAACTATAGGTGTTGTCCTTCCAGGGTTCTGGACTTCCTGCTACATGATATGGCAAGTGACTAGCTGCGGGCACTTCCCCTCCTGAGGTCCCTCTTGCCTATATACACCAATTCACTCTTTTCCGTGATCCCTTCCAAGTACCCCCTATCTAAAGAAAAGACCCGAGACAAAGTCAAAACATTGTGTTGTGTTCTTCCGTATGGAACGAATTACTGTAATACTGCAGATGTTGAGAGATATTATGTCTTTAATAAGATGCATCTGCTCTTGACAAACATCAGATCATCAAGAAGAAAAAAAGTTGTTAGTGAATCATCGACAATGTACATCCCCAGAACGAATTAATATATTAAGTTTTCGCTCTCCCCCCAGAACTAGTTGACCGTTTGGACTAAACATCTATAGTTGAATCCACGTACTAAATTTTGTTTCGATACATTCCTTACATTGCCAGTTGTAAGGGTTTTTGAATTGAGCCCCCTCCCCACCCTGTTCCCTCCATTCTCTTAGAAAAACCAATTGTGCATTTTTTTTGATAACATCCAGCCTCTATGATGGTATTGATATGTTGGCGTGGATGACATCTGAGTGGAAGGCCACCCAGTGGTAGGTCCTTGGGACGAAAATTTATATTAATTATTAGGACAAACACAGAGAAAAAAAAATTATAAATAAGGTATTGAAAAATTGAAAGACAATTTTGATGGATGGGTAAGAGAGATGATAAAAGTAAAGGAAACTAATGTAAAAAATGAAAAATATTAAGAACGAATAGGATTTAAGGTGGCAGTAAGTCGCGGTTCCATCTTCTCTTCAACCTTCGTGGGGGGTTTTGTGGTAAGTGTTGTGAAGGTAAAGTACGTATTTCTGGGTGTGTATGTGTGTAAAGTTTTTTAAAAAAACGTATGTAAGTAGTTTAGTATTGTGTCGGGTACTGTGTGTATCATAAGATCGACATGAAGTGTTCTGTTGTTTATGGATGGGGGGCACTGTGTTATCAGTCTGTTTTTTTTTTTTGTTTTGTTTTTTACTGAAACGCCTGAATTTGTTTGATGTTGAATGTTTTTGCTAAATCGTTGAAAAAATTAACAGTTTATTTTTATTTTTTACTGTAAGCTTGAAAAGTAAGAATAATGTAATTTAATTTATTGCTTGTAAGATATATATATATATATATATATATATATATATATATATATATTAAAATTATATCAAAATTTAGTATGGAGGATTCAGAAGCCATTATGTAAGACTTATATTGATAATTAGTCTGAATGGTGGTCGATTTGTTTTGCAGTTTGATCTAAAACTTAGTTCATTAATTCGCCGGTGACTCTTCCTTATTTTCTTCGTTCATGAAACCGAATGAATCAAAAAAATTATTGTGAAGAATTCATATTAAATATTCATGAGTTAATATTTTTGGAAGTCAACTTTCCATCACGAGCTGCTGGCAACCGGTGTTGTTTCATATTTCCACGAGTATCTTCACAGCTTCAGGCTCCTTGCTTACTATCTTTGGATCAGATAGCCTTCTATGGAGTCTCTCTTTTATAATTCCGTTAGAACTTTATCGTTAAACTATATAGTTCTGACAATCGGATAACTTATAGCAACAACTAGATCTTGTCCGTGTTCAGTTTATATTGGAACTACTAGTAGATTCTCCCGGCGTTGCTTTGTCTCTTATAGGGCCCCTTAATAACCACGTCGACATATCGCCTACTACCCTCGAAAGTTGGTCTACGTAGGTTTATGTCTTTGATGAGTGCCTGACATCGCACAGGCTCTCGGGACCATAGCTTAGCATCCCATCCGAAGGACGTCGTGCTCAAGATTTTCAAGTATACGTAAATAAATTGACAAATATCAGTGAAGGGAATGAATATAACTAATAATAATAATGATGAAAATATTGGATAAAAGTAATAACGATAGATATTATATCATCTGTTGGAGGACCTATGCCAAGAAAATAAAAACAGTAGTTTCACTGGCAATGTACTACCCACCATGAATGAAAAAAGAAGTTTTTGCTCTCGCTCAAGAACGAATTTATCTTTTTTTTTTTAAATCAATAGTTGACGGGACTTTTGAATCCTCTTACTAATTTTGGTGTGATTCATTATATTGGCACAGCTTTGCCTCCGATATCCTTTTTGATTTTGCGGAAAATCAATAGGGGCCGTCCTTATAGGGTTTTAAATTTACATATGAAATTTCATGTACATACATTATTAATTACATTAGCATTGGGGTTTTTGAGTTTAGCCCCCCTCCCTCTGAGTCTCTCATCCGTTCGCACATTTCCCTGAAATATGTGTCATCCCTATGGGGGTTTGAATTTACTTATGAAATTTTTATTAAAACGGCAGTAATAAGCGTTTTTCTGTTAAGCCTCCCCCTAATCCCCTCTTCTCTTAGGCCGATTTCACTGAAAATCATTAGATGTCGTCTTTATGGGTTCTGATAACACATATAAAATTGTGTGTCGATACATTGATTTTATCGTGTTCACGGGCATATAGAATTTTTTTTTTTTTTTTTCCATTTTTGGAATAATATATAACAATTGGAAAACATGAAATTCAGATGAAAACTTGACATACAATTTCTGACCGATTGCATAACTTCGACTATACCTCGTACACCTGGGGAAGTAAATAAATAATAAACTTCATTAGATTCGTTTGAATCGCTACACTATTCTAGAAACTTTTTATGGTCAGTTCTTTGATTCACTTGAGGGTGCAGGTTCATTTGATGCGAACAAACTTATTGTATCACGTATATTATAATATCATATATTATTTAGAAGACCGAAGAGACATACTCGTATTATGTCGAATTCCATCACTTCGGTCTTCCATTATGGCTGCCCTCATGTGACCTATACCTACCTTTATATATCTCAAGATTACTTTATATATAGGAATATTTGTGCTATCAAAAAACTAAGGAAGAGAAAAAAATTAAAATACTAAAAATATTGCTGCCAAAACTGCATTAAAATTGTCTCTTTTTTCACTTATCTAATTAACAATCTCCCTAATGAACATAACTTTGCCATAAATTTATGCATTTTTTGTTGTTTAATTGACTTTTAATTTTCGATGAACGTTCACTTTCTAACATAAATTAAAATTTATTTTTAATGATATAATAATACACTGTTGGACATGGACATTATTTCTTTCAAGAAGCAAATTCTTTCAACTTTTTTGATATATTCGCCAACTTTCTATTTTATACTTAATTAAATTTTATAATAGAGAATTTTATATCCCCAACTACGTGAAGTATGAGGGAAGTTACGTAATTCATCAGAAATTTGATGTTGTTTTTACTGGAATTTTTCCGACCGAAAAAGAAAACGTTTTGTGTCTCTGATCACGATAACTTCTGATTGAATGAATGTATCGAAATGAAATTTTTTATGTGAATCCAGACCACATAGGGATGACACATTCATTTTCAGCCATATCGGCGAAAAGGAAGGGATGAAACAGCTGGGTTTCAATTAAAAAACACCAATAGCTCCGTACGTAATACATTTATCGACATGAAATTGTATACTTCTATTTGAAACCCCATATGGACGGCAACCTATCAGTTGTCAGGGAAATCTTCCGAAGGGAAGGGGTGATGGGAATTTAAAAATAATTTACTATGAGAATTGCCCAAACGGTGGTTTGGTTTTGAAAAGAGAAAAATAAGTTAATTCGTGCTGGGAAAGTACGTTCTTTACTAAGTCATAGGGGAAGTTGTGTAATCAGTCAAAAATTCGATGCGGAGTTTTAAGCGAAATTTCATGTTTTTCGACATCCAGATTTCAAGTATGTGATATCTGTCTAACTCTCGATAAAATGAATATATCAACATGAAATTTTATATGTGAATCGAGAACCCTCCAACGACAACACCTGTAGTGTTTCAGCCAAAGCGGCCATGGGAAGTGAGGCTTAACTTAGAAACTCTATTAACTGCCCTTATATTTGTGACCGAAACTCCATTCGATCGTAAGAACGCGAGGAAAAAATAATTATTAAACATTTGGAAGAAAAAAAGGAGTATTAAAAATAATTTTTTCCTAGATAAAGATGTGTCGGGTTGATCTCGTTTTTAAGAGGTTCCACAAAAACAGGAATATTGTTGAATATTGTTACAGTATCATTTTTGATATATCTCACCGTTTCAAAATGCCGACGCTTTGAAACTAAATATTCGCTTTATAATAAGCCTGGCGCGACCTCATCCTAAAGACCAAAAAATAAAACATTACTCGTTTATCAAAGTTCTTTAAATTACCATCTATCAATTCTCAGCCAAATGGGCCGAAGTTGAGAGAGGGTTTAGGGCCTCACAAGGAAACATCTGTCGATGTTCAGCTAAATCGGATAAAAGGGAGGTGGGATTAGGGGAGAGTCTTAACGCAAAAACTCGTAACAACTGTCGATGTAATGTGATTTATCGATACAACATTTGATTGATTCGTTCTGTGGAAATAAATTGCTGGTGATTCGATGACGACTTTTGTTTTCATTATGTTCGCCAACTTTCTCCGATTCCTCCTTTTTATTTTCGTTGTTTATATTATATTAAATTATAATTTTGTAATCAAGAATGTTTATTCCTTTTGTAAATTGGATATAACTTTCGATTGGATAACTTGAAAATTTATTACAATTTAATTTTTTGACTTTTTACTTTGACTTTCTTTTCGCTGGTTGTATAAATGAACGATCTATAGCCATGAACGATATATAGCCATGAGGGATAGATTATTATAGTTATTATTTAATGATGAGAGTTTCAAAATAGATTGCTATAGCCTCTTCATTTTTGATTAACAATAAATTGAGTTGCTTGTTATGGTAATAAACCCGTAGTGGCTCTACTAGCCCTTCCGAAGATACCATAATTTTATTTTAGAAATATTTCTCTGTTGAATGCCCTAACAGTATTTTATTCAAATTAATTCTAAACTTTATTTTTATTTTGATGTATTTTTATAACAATTTTAAGCCATCTGTTACACAGGAAATGTGTTGTATTATCATACTGAATTGTAGAAGATTCTGTTTTAAAATACATTTTATTCTGAATAATCATCTTGGATTTATAATTTTTTTTTTATTTCCATCTTCTCCGGAAGGAAATCAAGAGTTAGTTATTGTGACTCATGCCCGGGCTTCATATCGCCTACTACAAGAGCGCTTTTTCGTCGCCCTGGTGAAAATAAGCCCGACTCATTCTGGAAGTCCTAAATGGTATCTTTTGAGTTGGACCCCCTCTGATGCTTCCCTTCCCTTCGACTGATTCAGCTGAAATCAGTACGTGTCACAGGTTGTAAAGTAAAATATAGTCTGACCTCTCATAGATTTTATTAATTTTTGCTAGCCGGCTTTTGAGGTTGCCCTAATCATCAGGCAGTCTGATAAAATCATTTTGAAAACATCATCATTTAAAACAATTTAATAAATAAGGTTTAAACATTGAAATAAACGTATACTTATAAAATATACATATAAATCTATAAAAACAATTTAACAATTTGAAATTTCATGGATGGGATGGAATGGATTCATGGATTTGAAATTGTTTTTTTAGTTTTATATACGTTTATTTAAATTTTTAAACCTTATTTATTAAATCATTTTTAATTATGTTGTTTCCAAAATTATTTTATCAGATTGTCTGATGATAAGGGCAACCTCGAAGGCCGGCTAGCAAAAATTAATAACATTTGTGAGAGGTCAGACTATATTTTATATTACAACTGTGAAATAATCACTTCTCACTACATCAGCCATCTTCATATTTCCCATAAGTTCTTATGGGTACACATCTTGATGTCGATATTTTCATTCTATTGGCAGATTTGACATTTGTTTTACTTCATTTTTTTTTGAATCGGGTTCGGAAACATGAAATTTTGGCAAAAACTAAACATCGAATTTTTCATGGATTATTATTACTCTCCTTACATTTTGAATAGCTTGAGGAAGTAAAAATAGAGTGCGAAGACTCTTTACTAGCATCCATACTATACTGGTATATATACGTATAATATTATACTCATATATGTGTATACATATATAATATATACGAGAATCACAAGAAATATACAGTAATTAATATTTCATATTGTATAATCCTCGGATGTAAGGATTCAAAGGCCCTGACCTAAATAGGCCAGCCAGCATTGTACGAAGTTCCCATGTCCTGAACTTGTTGAAAATATGTTATTATTATTATTAAAATATGTAAATTAATTAACAACCCAGCAACTTTTTTATGTAATACATGAACGTGTATAACAATTTTTACCACATAGGGCGTGTGTTAATGTATTTTATCGTTACATAACTTCATTGCACAAACGAAAAAGTAAGCATAAAAAATTTAAAATATGCATTCATATGGAAACAACATTCACTTGATAATAAAAGAAATATTAATTAAAAAAAAAATATTTTAAAAAAAGTAATATCTAAAGCATCACTTTTATTTCATTTATTGCTTTTGCTTGTCTATTTTTTAAAATATATTTTTATTATTCATACATTTTTTAAATTATTTGTATATATTTTTATTTTTTCTTCTATTTTATTGAGCTCCTTATTTATTTACTAATGTGCTGGGAGGGCGCCGGAAGCTAAGAGGTAGTGTGCTAACCCACTAAGCTCAAAATCGCGGATTCGAAACCCGGGCGAGGCCTTTAAGTTTTTTATTTGGGAGATAAAAATTTTGAAGTTAGTAGCTAAACCTGAAGTTGGTAGGCAAAATGTAGAACTCCCAGAGTAGAGCTAACAGGGAAGGGATAAGAGCATTGGATGCTTAGGTCCCTAGGTGTACACACCAGCCCTCCCGAATATCTACTAATGTCTTTTTCTTTTTCACTATATTTTCAATGTCCACTTTTCAATGTCCTTTCTTCGGTTCACAATGAACGTTCGTTTATCTCATATAAACAATATAATATTATCTGATGTATGTATATGTGAAGAAATATATTTTTTTTATGCTTGAAATAAATATATATATATATATATTTTTTTTTTTGTTTCAGGTGAGTGTCAATATAAACGTATTCTGTAATATAAATCAATGTAAGTATCTTTTAGTTTTAATATTGATACTATGTGTAGTTATAAATCTTACGCAGACTCCTCATCCATGATTATCCGTACATTTCATTGGCCCATGATTATCCGTACATTGCATTGACCCATGATTATCCGTACATTGGGATTGTCTCCCGGTATGTGCTGTACTTGACACGAATTGGCCCATTCTTCAGTACGCTCAAGGTTGGGCCAATGTAGAGATGGAAGAACAAACTGCTGATGGAGTCTTTGCGATGGTCCACTACATGTTGCATTCCTGAATAAAAATTCGTCGGTGAATCACTGGTAATGTACTTCCCCAGTCGATCGTTTGCTCTAATATTCAACAGTTGCCTTACATCTTGACAATAAATTTATTACTCTCTACTTTTTATTACTTATATTACTATTTATTACAATACGTTTTTAAATTGAACCCCCCTTCCTATGGCCGATATCAATGAAATTTGACTGGTTATTTGCTCATGGGGTTTTGACTTAGAATATGAAATTTCATGTCGATACATTCATTACATCGGCATTTATTGAGTTGAGGCTCTCTCTGATCCACCTTCCCTTCTGTCGATACAGCTGTTAATTATCACCAAGACATTCACTGCATGGAAAGAAGGTATCAGGGTCGTTGGGACTGTGTTATGATGGGAGACTATGTATGGGGTACAGTGCGTGTGGATCAGAAAAATATAAGAGGAAAGGCCGTTCTTATGTACATTTTTAAAAGACACTATTCTTGTATGAAGATTCAATAGTTTTGCTCTTATTCCTACCAATTCTTGAGGTACTGTATGTTAGATTTCTTCTATAGGACTCTAGTTATATTAAATAAACATGTAATATTAGTAGCTTTTAAGAAAATTGAAAAATTTATTATCACAGCCAAAATATTGACACTTAAAAAAAAACAAATTTTGTTACGTAGTTTAATTAATAGGTGTCGTGTTTATAGGGCTTCGAATTTACGTATAAAATATCGTGGATATTAATTTATTCTATCGGGTGTTATCGTGTTCACAGATATAATATTTTCTAGAGGACGGAAAACCTGAAATTCCGCTGAAAACTCCGCATCGAATTTTTGACTGAAGTAAAGACTTATCTTGTGTTTATGAAGAAAACAAAAAAAAGTTAAAGAAAGCTGGTTGGTAGAGGAGAGAGAGCGAGAGTGATAGGGTCGGGTCGTTGGCTCTAGTCGTAGAGGAACACCAGGATAACGGGACTGGAACGTCGGGGACTTTAACGCTACCACACACTGGAATTCAACAGACAGGCAGACATACTAGTCTGGGAGTCAGAGAACATGGCACCTCAGGACAGGTTGTTAGGATCATCACACACTCCCAGAGGAATTCATCTTCATTTAGTGCCCAGTCGATCTAATAATCTTTATTAATGGCATTGTAACGGGGTGGCTGTCTGTACACGTCAGTGAATCACGAATAACGTACTTCCCCGAAACGAATTAATCAATTAATTTTTCGCCTCTCCTTCAAAACCAGTCCGTTTGCGCTAATATACCATACTCCCTTGAACTATACTAACTTTTTGTCGAGAAAATCATTACATCGTCAGTTATTAGGCCCCCTTCTGCCGATTCCGCTGAAAATTGATAAATGTCGTTCTTATGAGGTTTTAAATTCAAATATGAAATTTTGTGACGATACATTCATTACACAACGTCAGTTATACACGTTTTTGTGTTAAGCTCTCCCCTAATCTTTTCCATGCCTTTGGTCGATTTGGCTGAAAATTAATAGATGTTGTCTTTGGAAGGTTCTGGATTCATATATAAAATTTCGTATCTATACATTCATTCTGTCTTGAGTTATCGTTTTCGCAGACATACAGACAGACAAAACTGTTTTTTTTTCATATTTGGATTTTGGAGGTTGAAAACATGAACTCCAGTTGAAAACTCTGCATCGAATTATATACTATACTTCGTTTTGCTGAGAAAATAAAATTACTATTCAGGGCTAATAGTTTTTCGCTTAAATTCGAGCAAACCCCTTAAACAATGAGTTTCGACAGGCCATTTTTTGACGGTTTTCGGCATGAATCTCTCAAATTGGGCAGCCTTCGAATAAAATGTTCTTTTCAGTTTACTCTACAATTATTCGAAAATATTTTTCATTAAGACATAAAAAATTAAATTTTTAATTTTATGTTTCTACTTTTGTGATGACAGGTTATAATATTTACAAAACTGATATATTATTTATTAAGTTCATTGGTATAAACGTTTCTGAGTTAGATCGCTCACAAAGTTTCAATCACATTCATTCAAGTGGTCAAAACGCAAAATTCCGATGAAAACTTGATTGTGGATTTTTTCACAATTACAATTTTTTCTTAAATAAAAATATTTCCTATCAATGAAAACTATGTCTTATAAAAATATACTAAACTACATATTGTCTTTTTTCTAAAACGCTCGAGAAAAAATAGAGAAATTGATTTCAAAAATATATTAGTTTATTGTATGTGTGTACACAGTGTACGTGTTATACCCTACTGAGTGCATTAAATTCTAAAATTCAATAAAGGGATGGAGGTATTTAAGGGGAGGGGGGGGGGGGGGGGGGTGTATTTTATGTAGCAATGGGAGAACATGGCCCATTTTATAACATTTGAGTGGTCCGCCCTGCTCAAACATGTAGCCTCCAGCTACCGCCTCCTGAATAATTCAATCAAATAGCACTGAATACATTGACCAAATGTATTCTATACCTTACATACTTAACTATACTGGTCTCCTCACTGTTTTTTTTTTTTTTTTCTGAGATGGCAGAAGCAATGTATTTTTAATAATTTATTTAGTCGGCCAAAATGTCTTACTAAATTATAAATATTATTAGAAGCCATTTCTCGGCGAAATAAAAGTACCACTGAAGTAATAGTTATCTGAAAATATAAACATGAATAATATATTTCAGTGTAGGCTAGTGTACCTAGGGACCTAAGCATACAATATTTGTATCCCTTCCCTAAAGCTCCACCATAACATAAGATTCTTAAATTTACTTACTGTTTATTAACATGTAAAGACTAGATGTAGTTACTTATTGTGACTTATGACCGAGTTTTAACTTCGACCTTATATCGCCTACTACCAGAGCGCTCTTTAGCCTACAGTGGGAGACCTAAATTTGACCTACCTAGGTTTAATTGCCAAAAGTCTTTAACGAGTAACTGACATCATACAAGAAGGAGCTCAAAAGTTTTTTTAACTCTCTAATAATAAATTGAAGGGTCTCGGCCCAGTTTCGAACCCGTGATCTTGAGCTCATTAGGTACCGGCTCACCTACCGACGCCGATGTAAGACTTATCCTTTCCCTGGAAGCTGTGATCCACTTATGATGATTTCAATAAGGCTGGGTCCACAAATTGGCCCAGCACGTGAGCCAAGACCATTCGCGTTCTAAAGGCCATTCCATTCATAGGCTGTAGGTTTTTGAGCCAAACATCAAAGGGATTGACTTCAATTTTTACATGATAATAGGGTTTTTGAGCTGTACCCCTCCTCCGATCCCCCACTTCCCTTCGTCCGATTTCACTGAAAGTTGAGTTTCGTCCTCAAAGGATTTTTTATTTACGTATGAAATATCGTGTCATATTCATTACATGGCCAATTATTAGAGCTTGGTATTGTCCCCCTAATCTCTCTCTTCCCTTTGGCCGATTTGGCTGAAAACTAATACATACACATAAACTATTATATATATTATATATAAAACTAATACATAATAAAAGTACCGTCTCATTTTGTTCATAGACCACAAACTCAGACAGGATTTGAATTTCTGACCGATTTCATACATAACTTAAGAAACATTACTTTATTTTACAGTTTTGGGCTCTATAACTTGGTTCGTATTGGTCCTATCTCAATTCTCAAGACATTTCGTTAGTTGGAAATGTAATAAGGAACATTTTTGGTAAGAATTCAGGTCAGTGTGTATTCACATATAAAATTTCGTCATAATACATTCATTCCATCGGGAGTTATCGTGTTCACACACACACAGAGATACACAGACAGAATTTTTTTCATATTTGCAATCTGCATGTCGGAAAAAATTAAATTTCGTTGAAAACTCAAATTTTGACCGATTACGTAACTCCATACTTGGATATATTGTAATGTATGATTATTTTTACAATTGTGGCGTTATAGAGACCACAGTTGTTTTGACGACCATTATGACCTCGATCATTAATGATCTTTTTTTAAAATGATTTTCCTACCATAATGTGGTCTCTAATGACGTCCTCATCCACGTTTTCCTTTGGTTGATTGTCCATCTTCGCCAAGCTAGGTTATTCCATTTGGTGCTAATAGAGAGAGGTGTCTATAGGGCTCCTTGACTAATGACTAGACAAAAGCCCAGGTTGTCCTTCAACATCTCAAGCTACTATCCTCATCATCTATTATCTGAAGAGGTGAGCCTTCAATGAATCCTCGTAATGAATTTGTTCATTCTCTATAGTCTTGTTCATTAAATTCAACTCACTTGGTCTGACTAAACAGCGTTGCCAAATCTTCCTCACTCGCCTTATTTACTTCTATTTGTATTTATTCAAGTTGAGGTCTCACGTTGGACATCAGCTTTAACGTTAAATGAATGATTAAAATTCCCTTTGAATTCAACTTGGTTTTATTTTCATTCAGAAAACTCTTTTTACTTCCCCAGTTATAAAGTATAGGGAAGTTATGTAAGCAGAAATTCGATGTATATGTGACTGTGAATACGATAACTATTGATTTTCAGCCATATCAGCCGAAAAGGGAGGATCAGGAAGGGGCCGTATAACTGCCGATGTAAAGAATGGACACAAAATTTGTTATGAGGATTCAGAAGCCTCTGAATCAGCGACAACACTGCATATATTGAAGGCGCCGGTAGAGAGGGAAGCGTCCTAACCTATTGAGCACTAGATCTCGGTTTCGGAATCGGGCCGAGCCCCATAGGTTTTTGGGTAATTCTCTTGTAAAAAAGCCCTTGAGCACGCCATCCTTCTGATGGGATGGACGTTAAGTTATGGTCCCGAGCCTGTGCAATGTCAGGTACTCGTTAAAGACCCCTTATTCTTGGTAACTGATATATGTCCTCCGGTTCATGTCCACCAGAATGACGAAAGACCGCTCTGGTAGTAGGCGATATGACCTCGTAGTGGCAATAACTGATTGCATCATGCGCGGGCTTTAACTATGAAGTCATATCGCCTATTACCAGAGCGCTCTTTCGTCGCTCTGGTGGACATGAGCCCAACTCTACTATGGGAGTTTTTGCCTACCCTAAATTTTTATTCATCTAGGATAGGGAAGGGTCTTTAACGGGAGAGCGAACACTTGATTGATTACTTCGCTCTAGAGAAGTACATTGGTGATCACCGACTTTTTTTAATTTCATTTCGGGTACATATTTTCGCTCTAATAACTTTTCCATTTATATTGTTCTGATAAAACACTATTATTAAATTGTTGATAGAGCTATTTTTTACATCCGTTTTGTACCTCTGTAAATTATGGTTGTTTTTCACATTCCCCAGACATTTATCACCCTAAACACGAACACTATAATAATTAATCTATGTGAGCCACGTGGATTCGTTAACAGTTAATACGTTCATGACTGGAGTGGCTCGCCTCAGTTATCTTATAGTTAGTTATTATGACTCATGACCGGGCTTTAACTGCGTGGTCATATCGCCTACTACCAGAGCGCTCTTTCGTCACTCTAGAGGACATAAGCCCGACTCACTATGAGAATCCTCAATTTTGGCTATCCTAAATTTTTATTCAAATAGAGTCTTTCGAGGGACAGCGTGCTTAAGTTTTTTTTCTTTCCAAATAAAATAAACTAAGGGCCTCGGCCGGGTTGCGAACCCGCGATTCATTGAGCTCAGTAAGCAACTATGCATGGCACTCAGCTTCTTATATGTTTCTTTGGAGAAGTGTGTTTTCGCTCACCCAGCAGTAGGCATAATATGTTTACACATTGTAAACATATTATGTTTTGGGTGAGTACATGTCTATAACTCTGGATAGAATGAATATATCAACACATAATTTCATATCTGTATCCAGAATCCCTATAAGATCATCCAAAAACGCTACAAAAAATAAAAAACTTTCTTCGTATTCTGTTTCAAAATTGACGGCTTGTATTATTTGGAAAATTAGTAGAGAACATTTTTTGTAGGAACCAATTTCTCGATAGGGCCTATCTTTTTCGCGTTAATTAAGCAAACACCTAAAAAGTTGTTGGTAGGTATTTCAGGACGGTTGTCGGCGTGTATCTCGAAAACCGGGCGGCCTTCAAAAAGTTGTATTTCATATAAAATATGCTTTTCAGTTTTCTCCACAATTTTTATTTGAAGAGATTCTTGATTAGGTCATAAATATAAGCAGTATCTTGTAAAATGTAGTTAGGCCCCAAAATAAAGTGGTCTTAATTTTCGTCTAATTTCGGTCAAAATCAAACCAGATCTAAGTTAGCACATGTGACAACTTCAAAGTTCATTGATATAAACACAAAGAGACGAATTCTGTTATTCAAACTGGATCCTGGATTTTTACACGATTATAATACTGTCCACTATTGAAGAAAATATAAGCTCTAATTTAAAAAAAATCAATCAGGATCTCATTAAAATAAAAAAAGAGCAACTTGTTCTGAAAAAAGAAAATAAATCCCTGAAACTAGAAATTAGACAGATAAAAATCCAATTTCAAGAATATCAAAATCAATCAAACTCTAACAAAGTGCAAATTAAAAATGTACCTTACTCCGATAGTATTGATAGTTTTGTAAATATCAAAACCATTGCTAATGCTGTTGGATTCGAACTGAAAAGGGATCAAATAGACAGCTATTACCGTATGAAACGAATTAGTTCAAAATACGAACCATCAATTGTTTTACAATTTGTACGAAGCGCAGACAAAAATGAATTTCTGGCCGCTTGTAAAAACAAAAGAAAGGTACTTAATACTGGCCTGTTTTCTCTCTCTAGTTCTGAATCAACAAATCTTCCTATTTACATATCCGAACATATGAATAAAGATACGTATGATCTTTTCAAAAAAGGTAAAAAACTACAAAAATTAGGAATGGTTAAATTTGTCTGGTTTCGGAGTGGCCTAGTCAGGGTTCGTAAAGTTGAAGGATGTCCGGCAATTGTAATAAGATGCGAAGAGGATCTATCCCAATTTAGGACAGAAGAAAGAGCGTACGACTCAACTGGCGTACCCACGGATTATGAAACAGACAATGACAATATTGATACTGACCAGTCTATCTCAGATCCATCTGTCTCACGGAAGAGAAAATTAAAGCCGGGAACATAGAGAGGTTTTTAATGCCGCGGTCCCCTCTGGTAAATCCAAAGGTAAAGGACCAAAGTCACCCTCGGCCAAAATCGGTTTCTGGAATGTAAACGGCTTCAATACTCTCAACATAGCGATGCTACCCACGGAAATAAATATTGGTCAACTGGACCTGATCTGTCTCTCTGAAACATGGCTTCACAGCGACAACTGGAATCCCCCTTCTTTCCTGGACCAATATGAATTATACTCGACCAAAGCGGTGAAAACACTCAGTGTTGGGAGAGTGAGCGGGGCCTGGCTGTGTTTCTGAAGAAAAGTGTTGTAACTTGTGATAAAGTGTTAATATCCAATAGTCAATGGCTTTATTTGCTTGTCAAAATCGGTGAAATTAGTTTAATATTGGGCACTGTTTACTGGAAGTTTCATTCTTTGTTTTTCAATTTTTCTGTGAACGTGTTTTTTAGTTTTTTCTAATCTCAGGATTAATTGTATTATAGTGTTTAATATTATTATTGATTGCGTTATTTCAAAATTCAAGAGGAAGCAATTTTTTAATTTGTATTTCCATATTTATCCATTTCATTTTTTTAATATAATTATTTCATCTCAATACTTTACCATGTCAATTTTCATTTCTTTTTTTTCACTGTAGCTGATACACTTTATATATATTCTTTTTTATATTTTTCAATTTTATTTAAGAAGGCTGGCTGAACTCCTTCCAATGAAATGTATTTATTTCAAATGGAATAAAGATTATTATTATTATTATTATTATTATTATTATTATTATTATAATACTTCTCCTTGGGTATATGAATATAGCTGGTTCTGAAGATAGGAGTTGAAATAAATTAGTTATCTTACTGACAATGACATGAATGATATCCAACGGTCTCGTTCAACTGGTTAACAACGCCCAACATCAGCTATTCCAACTTAACGAGAACTTGATGTGTTGCCAATTCCACCAGGCAGCGTTAGTAGCAGTCGATCGAAAGAAATGAGAAGAGAATGATTAGAAGCTAGTCAGGATGATTGCTTGATTATCGATTTCATGAATCTGTGTCAGTGGTTGTCATTATCGATCAACTAATAGTCTAGGTCAAAAGTTTCTCCATGGATATGACGTCAATAACGTTCAAAAGTATGGTTACAATTTTTCTAGTTTTGTATCTATTTCCATCTTTTTGTTCATTTATTTGAGATAAGATTTCAATTAACGTTATCAATGACTGTGTGGAAATGCCCCGTTTCTTCCTCTGCTCTACGATGTATAGGTATGTAGTATGTATGTTTCTATGTTTTTTCGTGGGTTTCTGCGACATTTATGCAGCCAAATCGACCAGAGGGGAAGGCGAGAGGGCTCAACTCAAAACGCTGCTATTTCCCGATGTCGAATGTGTCGATTTTGAACCTTCCTAGCCTTTTTTCAGACTTATCAATCCTCCAAAATAAAAATTCTTATTGATACTATTTTCAGTTGAACCGAGGCGGGAATCAACCGATAAACCCTTATAACACTAATGTAATGAGTATTATTTATTTAATTTTATTTTTTATTTTATTTTTTTGTTATTATGTACGATGCATATTAGCCATGACACTATGTTATCTAGTTATTTACTACATCCATGGCCCCGGGATTCTATCTACTAAATAAAAGTAGCTTCCGGACGGGATTCGAACCCGCAAACCATGGTGAAGACCATACGACCAAAGCTTTACGCTCTAGCCCGCACGACCACCAGATTTTCAGGCAAATTGACGTAAGAAAAATATTTAGATATACTGGGTGGGGTTGTACACCAAGGGACCTAAGCATTGAATGTACTTTCCGTCATTCCTAGGGGTTTGAGGGAAGCTACCGGCGTCCTCTATGTAGAGTTAGCATCCAACTGTCATTTATTCATACAACATATGTTAATTACAAATACATTAAAAATTATACGTTAAATACAAACACTACATCCTCTCTTCTCTTACATGATCGTCTTAGCATTTACAGTACTTCAATGGCTTCTTAATACTGGATCTTAAATCATACGGGGTCCTTTTTTGCCCAGACTCTGCAGGATCTGTCTCTTCCTGATTCGTCCTCTTCTCACCATGGCTCCTGTCCTCTTCCTCCCGTGGTTCTGTCCTCTTGACTCCTTCACCTTCCATATCCTGTTCCTCTCTCTCTAGAGTCCTTTTCTCTCCACCTCCCATAGGAATTAGGTGTTTTTTAGGAATTAGGTGTTTCTCCTCATAGGAATTAGGTGTTTCTCCTCAGATCTCTTCTAGCTGACGTGACCATATAAGGGTGCATTGTACTCAAACCAATCTCCCCTGGTCTTTTTAAATCGGGAATCCAAACAGGGTCCTTGACAGCAGAGTTGGCAAAACTCGAGCTCCTTTCCTTTTTTCGAAATGATTCTTATTTCGTAACCTTATCCTGCAGTCCTTGGCTGCAAGCAGTTCTCAACTGCTCTTTCTGCACGGCTTTCAAATTTTCAGTTGACGGTAGTGTCGTTCGCAGTTTCCTCCCATATTAGAGGAGTCCTGACTCCAACGGAGTGTTCTGGAAACACTCTGGAAAACGATTTAGACAAGAGGGTAAATTATTTAGTTACAAATAATACGTGCTGGGGAAGTTCTTCCATTACTAGCTGAGGGAGTCAAAACGTCCTATCCACCCTTTCTTATTAATGATTTACGTTGTGAGTTCAGCTCTAGTATCATCAATTAGGTTAACGTAGGTGAGTGGGGGTCTATTACTCCCCGTCTCATCTCGGCTTCCCTCTAGATATTTATGACATGGGTGACCGCGGTAGGCGGGGCCCATTTTAATTATATATTATGAAATCTAATAATTAATGACTGTGTTTATCTTGTTGGATGTACTTTGTGGGACTATTTAGATGGGTGCAGCAGATGCAATTATTTACTTCAGAATTTCCTGCAATCTTTCGCTGATCGGATGATCGAGACTATAGATTAAGTAAAACTTGTACAATGTAACTCAGTGCGATTTGTTTTAAAATCGATATTTTCTTGGAAGTTTAACACGAATGTCCTTTTGAATTAATTTTGAATTAAAAGTTGATTTCTTCGTTCTGGCATTGTAGATGAAAATATCATTCACTCGTTTTGGGACACAGACAGACAGAATGGAATTTTGTTTCATTTTTGGAATCAGATAGACGGATAATTCAACATTGGATTAATTATTGGACTATTAGAAAAAGGATAACTATTAGAAAAAGAAAAAAAAATAATAAAAAAATATATATGTATCTTCTTTAGGAAAGGAATTTATTTTTATTTTTCTAATAGTTATGCAATCGGTCCAATAATGAATTTAATGTTGAATTATCCGTCTCCCTGATTCCAAAAATTAAACAAAATTCCATTTTGTCTGTCTGTGTCCCAAATAGAGTGAATGAAATTTTATATGTGTATCCAGAATTCCATTAGTACGAAATCTTTTTTTTTTTTTTAGCAAAATCAGCCAAAGGAAAGGAGGGGATAAGAGGAAGGGACTTAACACAAAAAATCCGATGTATCGATATAATAATATTATCGACTTTTATGTACGAATCCAAAACCACTAAGGACGACACTTGTTGATTTCAGTGAAATCGACCGATGGGTTTCAGAATAGAGGAAAGTTTAACTCAAAAAACCCCTCTAATGGCTCCCAATTAATTATAACTTATCATCTGTTTAAATAACATTACACAATTAGCCTTTCCTAAAAACACATCATAAAAATTCGATTTTCACTTCCTTAACTTTTAACATTTCCCTTTCGAATGTTTGGTGAAAGGATGAATTTCGCTTGTTTTCGAGAACATTATCGAAAAGAGAAACAGAGAGAGGGTGAGAGAGGGAGGTTTTTCTCTCTTCGTTAGCATTAATTACTATTAGTTATAATTATATATTTCTAAATAAGTGTGGGACAAATCTTAAAGAAATTAAATTTATGAGTTACATTTTTAAAATTGCTAGTTGTATGTGATTTCACCGGAAGTTATATACCTATAATTAATATTTAAGTACCTACATAGTAATTATAAATTAAAATATTAATGATTACCAGAGATCATGTGACAAACACCTGTCTAGTTTGCATCCTGAAGAGTTGTCACTTGCGTCACGTCCGATCTAGCTTCCTTACTTAATATGTAATCGTAATCGGTTTTAGAAATTCGATGTCTATTTATCACAGGAATTTCAAGTTTTCAGAACTCTTGATTGAATCACCTGCTATGTACTTCCCCAGTATGATTTAATCAACTTCGTTTTTACTCGCCCCCAAAAGCCAGTTGACAGTTTGTGCTAAAACTCATTATTTGCCTTACATAGTCGATCCTCATACTGAATTTTGTGAGACATTCATTGCATCGATAGTTATTATTTGAGTCGAGCCCTCTTTTACTGACTCCCCTGTATTATTTACATCATCATAATAATAATAATAAATTTATTACCGTTAAACTAATACATGGTAAATAGGATACGTCAAAAGAATATATACATTAAGATAGCATATAAATTAGATTTATAACAACTCGAGTCTAACACACTTATGATTAGTAGTAAAATAACAAAACTATTTTAAAAATTGAAATGAAATTAATAAAAAATAAATAAATAAATACCTACTTAAAAATACATGGGTATATAAAAAAATAAATAAATAAAACATAGATACATTTATAAAAAGTAGACACATTTTTCAATTTAATATCGTGGGAGGGAGTATAATTCATAAAGAACTGGACATAGCTCCCATGGACACCGTCCTGCGATCTCTGACCGAGACGTTCCTCCAGAACCTGCCCCTCAGCCCTAGAGCTGTCCACTTCAATATTGGACAGCCCACCGCACATCGCCGACTGCGACCCAGACTCCCTCCCACAGGTCATCTTGCTTAGATTTTAGTTTTATTTATCATCATTATTATTATTAATATTTTAAATTTATTTATTTATTTTTTATTTATTTTTTGTATTTTATTTTGTCATTTTTGTGAAAGGCACTAGAATGCCGGCCCAAATAAATTACTTGCTTCTCTCAATTTAATAAAAATTAAGATAACTATTATTCAAAAAACTGTGTTTTTATTCCAACGATGTTTCGTTATATTCTTACGTCCCGTCATCAGGTCCCAATGTGCGAGATATAGAAAAGAAAAAGAAAACAATGTAACTATAATAATATATAAAAAACAAATATAATAAAACAAACGTATGAAATTTCGTGTCAATGTATTCATTACATTATTAGGAAAGATTTTTTTTTTTTTTTTCATTTTTTCATCAAGAGGTCGGAAAACATGAAATTTTGTCAAAAAAACAGCATCGAATTTCTACCCGATTACGTAACTTCCCCTATACTTCGTATAGCTGGGGCAGTAAAACAAAAATCCTGTAGAGATTAGGGAGTGGAGGGGGGGGGGGGGGGGGGGGGGGGGGGGCTTAACATAGAAACTCTAGTAACTGCTGTTGTAATGAACGACATGAATTAATTTTTTTGTTATTTAAATTCAAATCTCCATAAGGACGACAACTTTTAGTTTTCAGCGAAATCGCCCAAAAAGAAGGGGGATCAGCGGAGGGGGCCTTAATTCAAAAATCCTAATAACTGCCGATGTAATAAATGTATAAATGCAAAATTTAGTATGAGGATTGGGAAGTCAACTACTTATGAAGCTAACTGATTTTTAGCCCAATCGATCGATTAGTTTTGGAGGGAGAGCGAAAATTTAGTTGATTAACTCGCACTGAGGAAGTTTGTTGCCGGTGATTCACCGTTTTTTTTTTGTTTTTTTTTATTACATTCCCGGTCTAATCAGGATTATATGTAATCGGTCAGAAATTCAGAATCAGAAATGTGTATATCTATGGTCACAGAGAATAAGTTGTTACGTCAAAAAATGTCCAAAATGAGTTAAGTGTACTGTGTGATCATCTCCCAAGCCATCTGCGCATTGTGAAGAAGTTGGGAGCTCAGAACTCTAAAATACTTTCGGATTTATAAAGATGTGGGTTTCTTGGTATCTCGTAAAATTGTGTATGTTCTCAGTTAAATCAACTAAATCTACTTCTTCGAGGAATCATTCACGAGATAATTGCATTTTTTTAACCATTTATTCACTTCGGCAGTGAAGAGGGTGTTTTCGGTTAAATCAACTTGCTCAACTTTAGAGAGGCTTCATTCACAAGTATTTCATAAAGTATGGTTAATAATTAGATAATAATAAGTGTGGTCAGTAATTAGGTAAGTGATGGGAGATGATTAGGTAACTAAGGGAAAATCCAAGAAAGGATTAACAATATTCATTTTCATTCAATCCTATAGATTTAGAAGGTATATATATGATTAATATTGATGCAAACATAATTTATTTAATTCAAAAACTGGATTTACACGATTAAGTAATAAAGTAAGTAAGTTTTATGACTCATGCCCGGGCTTTTAACAACGAGGTCATATCGCCTACTACCAGAGCGCTCTTTCGTCACTCTGGTGGACATGAGCCCGACTCTCCTGTGGGAGTCCTAAATTTTGCCTACCCAAAATTTTTATTCACCTAGGGTAGGGGTCTTTAACGAGTACCTGACATCGTACAGGCTCGGGACCATCGCTCAACGTCCCATCCGAAGGACGGCGTGCTTAAGTTTATTTTACCTCCCAGATATATAAACTAAGGGCCTCGGTCGGGTTACGAACCCACGACCTTGAGCTCAGAAGTCAAGCACGCATATCACTGAGCTACCGGCGCCCTCATGTAATAAAGTGCTGCCCTGAAAAGTTACGAATTTAGACTTACCAATATATTCCCTGTGACCACACAAACCGATGTAATGACGCGATATTCAAACAAATCGGTAGATTCTTGGTCTCAGAGAGAACAGGAGTTGATTAATTCGTTCTGGGGAAGTACATTGCCGGTGGTTCACCGACATCTTTTTTTTCTATGTTGATTTTCTTATTTAGAAAATAATTTGATAAATTCATTTCCGTCTGGGATTGATGAGTTAGATAGTGTGGCGGGAAATAGCGTCTTATCAGAGAGTACAGTGAGTGACGTCAGACAGTTTGAATTCAACTGACGCAGTCCAACGGATGAGTTGTCGTTAGTATTCCCGCGCATCTTGTACCCGAGGTTTGTCGTTTAGTCTTACTAGTCCGTCGAACTAAATTTTCACACTTTTGAGCATTATCCGTTCGTGACCTGGATATTTTAGTACTAGATTCGGGAAGTCGACACATCAGTCTAAAAACAGTAAGTGCTAACAAGTACTAGATTCTGGAAGTCGACACAAAAAAAATATCACTAACTGATAACTTGGTATGCGTGCTTGCTTATTGAGCTCAAGTTCTTCAAAATCGCGGGTTCTTGCTTAGGGGGTGAAAAAACCTCAAGCACGTCGTCCTTCGGATGGACGATAAGTGATGATCCGGAGCCTGTTCGATTTCAGGTACTTGTCACCCTAGGTTACTAAACCTGAATAGGAAAAATTTATGACTCACATAGGTGGGCACAAGAAAGTCATTTTATTGTTTTTTATTTCCTCGTAGGTATGTTTCGTATAGCTGGGGAAGTATAAGGGAAGTTATGAAATCTAGCAAAAAGAAGAAGGGGAACAGAGGGGGGGGGGGGGGGGGGGACTCAAAAACCCTAATAACTGCAGATGTAATAAGTGTTTGAACACGAAATTTTGTGATGATTTAGTGACGATGATTCATCAGAAGTCCACTGTACTTTTTATATATAATTGCATCAGAAAATCTTTGTAATCTGCTGTGGTAAAGAAATAAAATTAAAATAAAAAAGTTAAATAAAAATGAATTTTGAGGAAATCTCACGTAGGTATTTTTAAAAAATTTCAATTAACAAATTTTTCATAGGATTTCTTCTAAATTTACTAAAGAGATGCCATCTTGTTTTTTTTTATGTTAAATCTAATCTAAAGGTATAAATTATCTTACTGGGTTTGCAGGGAAAATGAATAGCATAGAACAAGAGAACAAATATTGGGTTTATTTACTTAAACCTACATTATAAACAAAATCAAAATATCAATATCAAATAAAAAAATCATATTACTTACAATAAAAAAAAAATCTTACGAACTAATTTCTACATCTACTTTAGTCTCTTTTCTTTTTAAATATTGTGGTCATTCTTTAATTCAATGTTATTTTGGGCATATATTAATTATAAATAAATAAAAGTACCTTTGCGCATCTACTTCACTGTTCTTTTCACTCCTACATGGTTCACTACACCTTAATCCTAAAAACACTTTTCTCTCTAGACTGTCCACTTCCACAACTCTCCTTAGACTGTTTCACACAATTTAAAACAGCTGTTCATCGTCATTTGTTCTTCATTCATCGGTTGTTTATATTTATTCACTAATTAAGTTACTTCACCCCTAAACCGCTGTTTTTATACAAATAATAATAATTGATTTTATAATTTATTAATAATCTTAATGTGTGTAAATTTTTTTACATCACACTGCTCAATTAAACTATAATGGGAAATCAAAAAGAAATATTTTTCAAATTTTAGAATGGTGCCTTTCCACCAATATAACTACTCCTATCAGATAGCTAGCTACAGGGTGTTCCTGGACTGTCCTGTTGCTGGAGTCAAACGGCTCTTCGCCTCGGCGGAGATCTCACCTATTCTTAGATAACATCTTTTTTAAGAACGGAAGTTATCTTTTTACTGAGTCTGGGGTCTCTGTCCAAAGGTTGTTATACATTTAAATACTAGCAGGCTTACCCTACGTTGTTCGGCAATAATATTACTTAATTATATAACAGAATCGTTCCTCCTCTCATACATAATGAGCAAAATTACACCAAAGAAATTTTGGTTTTACGATTTATTTATTAATAATATCTAATATTAATTTACTATTGCTATTATCTTATTTATTTTTATTTATCCAGTTATACGAAGTATAAGGTAAGTTATGTAATCGACTAGAATTTCTATTTTGAAGAAGGCACTGTGTACGTGAACTATTCATATTTAGCGAAAAAGGTCTATAGATTTTAGAGGAAGAGCCTAAACTCAATTCATTAATTTGTGTTGGGGAAGTACATTGACGTTGATGCACCGACGTCATTTTTGGTTTCAGAACATATTAATCTATGGATGTTTTCGCTCTCCATCCAAAAGCAATTAATCGACTTTTGAATCCTAATACTAAATTTTGTGTCGATACATTCATTAACTGCCGATATTGGGGCGATATTATTTTGATTTAAGCCCCACTCTGTTCTCCCCTTCCCTTCTGCAGATCCCGCAGAAAATTTGTAAGTGTTCGCTTTACAGGGTAGTGAATTTACATATGAAATTTCGTGTCGATAAATTCATTTTATAAGGCGTTATAGTGTTTATATACACACACAGACAGTTTTACTTCCGGCTCTATCTGAGGTATACGGAAAGGAGACTCACTACATATCGATTTCCAGCTTAATCGGAGGTTCAATTCAAACCTTTAAGATTTACCGATGTAATGATTGTATCGACACAAAATTTCATATGTGAATTCAAAACCCCATAATAACGACACATATTAATTTTTATCGAAATCGGAATAAGGGAAAGGGGAGGCTGAACTCAAAAAACCCCAATAACTGCCGATGTAATGATTGGATCGACACAACATTTAGTATGATGATTTAGGAGCCCCTACGTAAGTCAACTGTTCGGTTGATCGAAATTCTAACTGATTACATAACTTCCCCCATACATCGCGTATTTGGGAGACCCCTGGAGGCTACTAAATGTGCTTAGTAATTATTATGCCATTCTGGTTATCTATTCTATTTTATTATCATCTTTGGATAGATTTATTATTCGTTATTTATCTAACCTAAACTGTGTTATTGTCTGTGAACTATTGTTTCCTGTGTGTTGGGGGTCCGTTAGATATTTTCTGTTCGGAACTTTGTTGAATGAGGATGAAGCTGGGAATGTCTCTCACGACCCTCCCGTGACCCCCACGAACCAATAATCCGTCCGTTCCTTCGTTTGCCTATTTGGAATCATTCATCGTACAACAGTTTTATGCATTAATCGTACACCAATTTGTGCATTCATTGGATAACAGTTTGTGCATTCATTGGGGAAATTCTCACTGGTCCTTGGTCTTAGCTGCTCACACATGCGATAACTGTGGCAAAATCTAGAAGATTGAAAAATAATATGAAAGGTAAAATAAAAATATCAAATAATATCACAGGTTTAAAATAAAAACATAGTCTGATCTTAGAGAGCGCCGGTAGCTGAGTGGTTCAAATTATTTTCTAAATAAGAAAATCAACATAGAAAAAAAAGATGTCGGTGAATCACCGGCAATGTACTTCCCCAGAACGAATTAATCAACTCCTGTTCTTTCTGAGACCAAGAATCTACCGATTTGTTTGAATATCGCGTCATTACATCGGTTTGTGTGGTCACAGGGAATATATTGGTAAGTCTAAATTCGTAACTTTTCAGGGCAGCACTTTATTACTTGAGGGCGCCGGTAGCTCAGTGATATGCGTGCTTGTCTTCTGAGCTCAAGATCGTGGGTTCAAAACCCGACCGAGGCCCTTAGTTTATTTTATCTAGGAGGTAAAATAAACATAAACACGCCGTCATTCGGAAGGGACGGTTAAGCGATGATCCCGAGCCTGTACGATGTCAGGTACTCGTTAAAGACCCCTACCCTAGGTGAATAAAAATTTAGGGTAGGCAAAATTTAGAATTCCCACAGTAGAATCGGGCTCATGTCCACCAGAGTGACAAGAGCGCTCTGGTAGTAGGCGATATGACCTTAAAACCATGTCATAAAACTTAACCTAACCTTGTCTGATCTTTCTCAAATTTTATTATTTTGCACTAGCCGGCTTTTGAGGTGCCCTCATTATCACTGTCATTTAGCAAAAAGGTATAAAAATTATAATGGCTAAAATAATTTTAATATTTAAATAATAAAATAATAATAATAGGTGAGAGACTACGTTTTTTTTTTATTTCCCAGCTATTCACCGAAATTTCATGGTTTCCAACCCCTTAATTCAAAAAATGAAAATGAAATTTCCTGTCTTTGTATGTGTATGTCTTTGAAGAGGATAACTCCCGACAGAATGAATATACCGACACGAAATATGTGTCTCTAGAACCCTATAAGGACGATACCTACTAATTTTCAGCCGATTTGCACGAAGAGAAGGGGGCTTAATTTCAAAACCACAATTACTGCCGATGTTAAGAATGTATATGGACACAACATTTAGTAGGATGAATCAGAAACCACTAGGTGAACAATTGATTTTTAGGTCGAACGGTTCATTGAAATTTGAAAATTAAATTGATTAATTAGTTCTGGGGAAATACATTGCCGGTGATTCACCGACGACTTTTTTTTTATTCATAACCTGTGAAATAATTACTTCTGACCACTGCAACCATCTTCTTATTAATTATAAGTGACATCACTAAATGCAATCACCATCACTTTCAATCTCTATCACTATACCTGTCACTAACACTTGCAATCTCTATCACTACCACTATTACTATTCCTATCACTACCACTGTCAATTACTATCACTTTCAATCTCTATCCATATTCCTATCACTACCATTGTCAATTACATCATTATCACTTTCATTAATACCATTAGGGTTTAGCAGCAGGCAGTTTCGTCTGTCAGTCAGTATGACTGTCACATTATGTCACTTTCACTTTCAGATATCACAATCACTTTCACCTACCCACTGTCACTATCAACATGTCAACGTTTTATTGGAAACATTAGGCCTGTAGATATTGTTACTCAAATATTTTACTTCACGTACGTCAAAAAATTGTTCATCCATTGGATGCATTTGATCTGTGGATTTTGTGTTTATGTGAAAATATCGTACTCAAGTATGTGTGTCCAGAACCCTCTAAGGAAGACATCTATTAATTTTCAGTGGAATCAGGCAGACGGAAAAGGAGATCAGGGGGCTGCTCGACTGAAATAGCGCTTACGGATGTATGGAGAACTTTATTCATACTAGACTTCCATAAAAATGTATCCCTGTGTAGCGTTGTTCACCGAATCATTGACAACCACAAATGTCTTATATATTTTTATTTGTACACACTCAAAAACGCTCTTTTTCAGATCACCTTTTCTAAGATCACACAACAATATATATATTTTTAATTATCACATTTAAAAATATATATATCAAAATGAAAACTGACATAATTGCAGAGATATTGTGAAATAATTCAAATGGACTTGAAAAATAAAATAAAACTGGTTTATTTAATATATTGTCTAATTTCACTAACTATATATACATGGGAGTCTTATCTCTTATGCTTTTGGCTGAGGATGGTAGAAATACCGAAAGTACTCCCATGTATATATAGTTAGTGAAATTAGACAATATATTAAATAAACCAGTTTTATTTTATTTTTCAAGTCCATATATTAAAATATAAAATAACATATGGCTACGCCACACCTGTATATATGTATAATAAAAAATAAATCTGAAATTATTTTATTTTAATATTGTAAAAATTTGTATTTTAAACTTACACTATTTGTCAATAAAATATTTCAAGTTCAAAAAAAAAAACCTGGAAATTAAGTAGTTTTTTTATTTTGAGTTCTGAATTACAACTGAGTTTTAATTAGCAAAACAAAATGTAGAAAGGTAGACTTGTCGGTGTCTTCTTTTATGTTTATTATTTCGGAGTTTTCAAGTGAACACAATGCAATGGGGTTGGGGAGCATCGACCTTGAAATACCGGGAAAATATTGTGTTCTATCCGCCTCCCCGCCCGGACCCCCAGTATATATTTCGTATTTTTCTGTTTCCGTTTCATCTATTCATCCTATTTTAAATCTGAAAAATAATTTGAACTCAATGAACTGTCTACTTTCGGCCCCGTACCTGTAAATTTTAAAAAAATGAAAAGATAACATGTAAAAAAAAAATAAAAAATGATATTAGGAATTTAAAATTTAACAAAAAAAACGGAGTGTCATATCAATTCTACATTAATTTGGAGTACAAAGGAAAAAAAAAAAAAAAATTTAAAGTTAAGCCGTTTAGCCAGCCAAAATACCTTTAATGCTTTTCATTAAATTTAGAGCGCGACGTGGTGGCCGAGCTGAGAACTTTTTAGTTCATCATCAGGGAGATTTAACCTTCATAACTCCTGAGGTATAGAATTCTAAGAAGCCACTAGCTAAGTCAAATATTGAGTTTTAGCCCAATCAGTAAATTGGCTTTGGAGGGAAAGCGAAAAAGTAATTGATTAGTTTAATAGAATGATAGTATCGATACAAAATTGGATATGTGTACCCAGAATCCCGCACAGACGACACTAATTGGTTTTCAGTCTAATCAACCAATAGAAAAATGGGAATTAGGGGGAAGACATAACACTGAAATTCTATTAACTGCCGATGTAATGAATTTATCGTTACAATAATTAGTATGAGGATTCAATATAAGTCAAACATTGAGATTTTAGGCCAAATGGTCAATTAACTTTGGAGGGAACGCGAAAACGTAATTGATTAATTCGTGCTGAGGAAGTACATAGCCAATGATTCACCGTATTTTTTCAATTTTGATACGCATCCCTAATGTAGGTAGTCCCATGAATTCGCTTGATCTATAGACGTCAATTTAAACAAAAAATAACATATTCGATAGCAACAGTTGATCGTAACATTATGAATAAATTATTATTCATATTTAAAGACTGTGTAGGCTTCTCTTGTCGATGTAGGCGGTTCAAGCCATCAATTATAAAATAAATTCCATATCCTTATAAGTAAGCCGCTCAAGGGGGTGTGTTGTAACGTGTCTGATTATCTTAACATCGTGAAGTACAGTGGAAACACGTGTATATAAATCATATGTCCATCAATGGCCTCGTAAGAAAGATTATACATCTCGGCTGCTCCCCAGGAACACGAAGGTGCTGTTGTACAAGACGCCAGTTCGGACATACGGGTCGGAGACGTGGACCCTGACCGTGGTGGAAGATAGGCGTCTTGACATCTTCGAGAAGAGAATACTCCGCAGGCCCCATCCAGAAGGAGAGCGTTTGGGCTGGACAAATAAGACAGATGGACGAGGACCTTATCCCAGTGAATGTGACACCGGAGGGTAGCAGAAGAGTGGGATGACCCAGAAGAAGATGGCTGGAAACTGTGAATAGAGACGCAAGACGGTTTGGTGCGGTGGGCTGGTGTAAACTAGCCCAGGACAGAGCTGCATGGGGACTACATATCCTGGTGTATGCCAAGGCTTTTGATGGGCTGTAGCGCCTATGATGATGATGATGAAGATCCAACTATATAGGGGAAATTTTCACCGGAATTTCAAATTTTCCGATCTCCTGATTCAGAAATTAAAAAGTTGATGAATCACAGCCAATGTGGCAGTCAGAACGGTGTAATCAATTAAGTTTTATCCACCTCCCAACGAAAACCAGTTGACCGTTTGTGCTATAAATCAATAGTTGACATACATAGGGGCTTCTGAACCTCATACTAAATTTTGTGCTGATAAATTCATTACGTACATTGGCAGTTATTAGAGTTTTTAAGTTGAGCCTCAACCACTAAACAGCCCCTTCTCTACGAGCGATTTTGCAGAAAATTAACAGAGAATTTACACAAGAAATGTTGTGTCGATACAAATCTTTCATTTTTGCAATCAGGGTTTCGGAAAATATTGAAAAACATAATTTCGAACATCCGACCCGTTAAGCAACTACGTATACTACGAATAACTGGGGAAGTAATGAATGTATCAACATGAAATCCCCTGTAAGTTAACTGATTAGTAACCACAAAAGACACAGAGCTGTTGTCCACTCACGAGTTTATTTTTCAAAGCTTTCAGTCTAAAGAGACCATCTTCAGTGCTAACTAAAAAAATTGTATACTTACACCTAAGAATTTACTTTGTTGACTTGTTAATGATTTCATTGTTTTTGGTAATTTATGTTTTTATTCACTTTGATATTTTTAACATTAGTCATTTGACTAATATATTTTATATGACCTAAGCTGTGACACTAAATCTTTCAAAAAAGATTTGTTAATTAATATATATATATATATTTTATTAATTTATTTTGTATGCAAATATTTTTAATAATTTTAACTTTTACCTGTCAATTGTAGAGTTAGCACTGAAGATGGTCTCATTAGACTGAGCTGGTTTTGCAAAATAAACTCGTGAGTGGACAACAGCTCTGTGTCTTTTATTAAATATAGCACGCTCACAACAACCTCCAAAAATTCCTGATTAGTAACCGGTCGATCGGTGCTAGAGGGAGAGCGAAAACATTGATGATTAATTTGTGCTAGAGAAGTACATTACCAGTGGATTGATTGACAATTTATTCTTCTCAAATGATTTCCTTTGTAATTTTTGTTGCCATGCCATGCCTGCAAATTTGGCTACTTTAGGAAAACAAGAATGTGAGAATGTTCTAACCTTGAAGATTTAATCTGTTCAGTATTTTTGTGACCTTTAAAGTCCACAAAGTTTAAATTTGACCTCTGTTTCTGTTGTCAGTCATGAAACAATGTCTTATTTCACACATACTTCCATTTGTATTCTATGCTTATCCGTCCATCACGCTTTATGGTTCAGGTTGGTCCTGATTTACAACAGCTTTGATTCCGAACAATTTATGTTTTTCCTCTAAGTTTGTCTCTAAGTCAAATATGAGCTAGAACTTCGACTACATATTTGCCGATATTTTTTCGATACACAGTATCGATATTTTCGTTTTACTCTATGCCGCTTAGATCTGGATCCGTGCGTATCAACGTCGATCAACAATGTGTGTCCTTGGCTCTTCCTATTCTCTTCGGGACACTCCTCATCATTTTTCCTGCCATTCTGGTGTCTTCTCCTTTTCCGGTCACCAACGCTTATCCACACTTCTCAGGAACTCTCTGTTGGTCCTACCTCGCCAGCCCTCATCCTATTATTGTTCCACTACACATCTTCGTGCTTTGATTTCAAAGACCTCTAATAAATTGTTGACTTGTCTATTTAATTATTCTGGCATATGAATAGACTCATTTTCTCACGATGTAACCTCTAGAACAATACCTAAATTACTATGATTAACATTGGCTAATTATGCGCCAATTAGTGAAAAAAAAAATGAATAATTTAATGGCCGTCATGCACCTCATGAAGGTTTATTAAAAAAAAAAAAATTAAGTAAAAAGTATATTTACTTACTAAATAAGTCGTCGGTGAATCAGAGCAATGTACTTCCCCAGAACGAATTAATAAACTAATTTTTCGCTTCCCCTCCAAAACCAGTTGAGGTTTTGACTTTAAACATGAAATTACAAGTCGATACATTCATTACATCAGCAGTTATGGGAGTTATTGAGGAACTTCCCCCGCTTTTTTATTTTTTAGAAATCAGGAAAACATGAAATTTCAGTAAAAATTCAACTTAGAATTCCTTACTTTACATAACTTCTACTATACTATAAAGTATATATATATATATATATATATATATATAGTTGAGGGCGCCGATAGCTCAGTGGTATGAGTGGATTGCCTTCTAAACTCAAGATCGTGGGTTCGAAACCCGACCAAGGCCCTTAGTTTATTTTATCTGGCAGGTAAAATAAACTTAAGCACGCCGTCCTTCGGATGGGACGTTAAGCGATGGTCCCGAGCCTTTACGATGTCAGATACTTGTTAAAGACCCCTGGCCCTAGATGAATAAAAATTTAGGGTAGGAAAAATTTAGGACTACCATAGTAGAGTCGGGCTCATGTCCATCAGAGTGACGAAAGAACGCTCCGGTAGTAGGCGATATGACCTCGTATTTAAAGCGCGGGCATGAATCATAATAACTAACTATAAATAGTTGAGGAAGTAAAAAAGAAATGAAACTTACTTTTGTTACTTGTCGAGGCCAGTAGCTGTCCGCCCGATACCCTTAGACTTTATCTGCTAGGCAAAAAAACCTTGAGCACGTCGTCCTTCGGATGGGACGTTAAACGATGTTTCCAAGCCTGTACGGACATAGGTGAATAAACCTGGATAGACAAAATTCTCACTGTATAATCGGTTTTATGACCAAATTTTATCACCAAAAAAAAAGAGCGTGATATGAAAATGAGATAAATAGGAAATAAATTATTATAAGAATAAAAATAAGGTATAGAAATAGAAAATAATCTATCTGTATGAAATTTTATTTGTAAATTCAGAACGTCATAAGGGCGACATACTAATTTTGTGTGAATTTGGTCGAAGGGAAGGGATCGGTAGTGGGAAACTCAACTCAAAAACCCTTATAACTGTCGATGTAATGAAAATATTGACACATCTAGTATGAGGGAGCATTCGGAATCCTTGAGTAAGACTCCTGTTATTTCAACAAAATCTGTAAAATTGGTTAAGAGGAAGAGCGGCAACATAGTTGATTAATTCGCGTTGGGGAAGTTTATTGCTGGTGATTCACCGACGCCTTTTTTAATATTTAATTTGAAAGGGGGGCTCCTCTTCTCTCAGGTAAGATGCATGACCTCTCGACATGAGGTAGTTAATGGGCCCCCTGTGGAAACTTGGGGCTGCGTCCATCTTAGGAGTGGCAAGGGAGCCTCTAGATTATAATTTAATATCTAATATCAGTAATGGGCTAAGGGCGGAAAGGCAGTCCTTCCACCCTGTTCACTTTCAGAAACGGAAAAAAACAGTAAACCTTGGTTAGGTATTCAGGACTTCAATCTTGAGGTCAACCTTGTGCAGGGCGTAACACTAGTGGCGTAGCCTATATGTCGCAATTTGAAGTGGCTCTCTCCTTTTTTTTTTTTTTTATCCTTTCTCACTATTTGTACGCACCACGGCCGATTTTATTCTAATCAGGTGGAGTAGTAAAGGGGGTTTCCACAAGTGGACTGTACGAGTATAGTTTGGATTTAGACGTAACTTGACACCTGAACGGAATTCTGGCAGGTCAGACTGGATCAGACGAAACAGAGGCCTCAGTGGAGGCAACGGGAGACAGACTTGGGACGAGTTGGGACTATACTGCACTGGGGCCTTATTGCTAAAGTCGGGATCAATACTGAACTTATATGCTTATTAGAGAACAAAATAATAAATTTAACAAATTTTCTCGTTTTTAATATATACGTGTCTTTAGAACTCGAGAACTCCGGATAGAATGAATGTATCAACACAAAATCGTATACGTGAGTCCAGAACCCTCTAACAACGACACCTATTGATTTTCAGCCAAATCGACCCAGGGAAGGGGAGGCTTAACAGAAAAACTCTAATAACTGCCGATGTAATGAATGTATCGACATGAAATTTCATATTTAAAGTCAAAACCCAATGAGGACCTAACCAGTGGAGAGGGCTCAATTTAAAAGCCTTAATAACTGCCGATGTAATGAATTTATCGACAAATATGAAGATTTAGAATGTAAGTCAACTATCGAATATTAGCCCAAACTGGAGACTGACTTGAGTAATTATTTCTGGGGAAGTAGGTTTGTCATTGATTCACCCGACGACTTTTTCTTTTTTCATTACTACTTATACTCTAGAGAAAAAGTTAAATACCATATTATCTAAAGGTTTCTCAAAAGGATGCATTTCATTCCCTCTATTTTTTTTTTTTTTTTTGTTTTGTATTTTAGTTCTTAAATATGGCTAATTGTGAAGGCAGAGTAGTATTAATGACGTTTTCAAATTTAATGACTTAATAACTGAAACCATTAACGTTCGACATTACCTCCCTGAAAAAAGAACAAATCATCTTTAGGTCTTTTAAAACACATTTATTTATTTTTATTTTTTCTTGGTAGTAACTAAAATTTTGTACCCATCTTATCCAAGGTCTTAGGGCCCATATAACTGACGCTCGAAGAAGGCACAAGAGTAGCACCTGTAACATCCATAAGGACTGTCCAAATACGAAGTTAACATGTATTTAACATAATTTCAACCATATCTTGACGTACAATCTGACATGAGCACACTTCCGACTGACACAAAGCGAATGTCTCCCCTTTTCAGACTCTTATCTGGACCCATTCATAGGAAATGACAGTTGGAAGTTCTAAAGTTGAACTGAAATCGATTTTGGTACTTAACTGAACTTTAGACTGTTGTAGAGAGTAGCTGGTGGTAGCTCAGGGATATTGCGCTTGCTAAACTCAAGATCGCGGGTTCGAAACCCGGCCGAGGCCTTTAAGTTTTTTATCTAGGAGGTGAAAAACCTTGAGCACGCCGTTCTTCGGATGGGACGACGTTAAGTGATGGTCCAGAGCCTGTAGGGTGTCAGGTACTCGTTAAAAAACCCTTATAATTTAAAGTAGACACAATGTGGGACTTCCACAGTAGAGTCGGGCTCATGTCCACCGGAGGTAGCTTATAAATTAGATACATAAACTTATATTAAATTATATAATATATAAATATATTAATTAACAACCTCATTATTCTCTAAATTGAAGGCAGTCATTTGTTACTCACCAAACCAATGTTCTGTAAGACAGATAAAATGAATTTATTTTGAAAATTGAAATGCGAGTTCCAATTCTTATTTTTTATTGCTTGGGCACTGAATATTTTGGCCAAATACAGTTACCGAATTATTCGAATCAATTGTTATTGGCGATATGACTTCGTAGTTAAAGCTCGGGCATGATAACTAACTAATTAGACTGATGTAAATATTGTATAATGACGTATTTTAAGATCTTAGAAGCAACGAACGCTGATACAGTATTGAGTAATTGAAGGATTACAAGAAAAGAAAAATTGTAGCAAGAGAAAAAGAAGCTAGGGTCAATCTTAAGGTTGAAAAATGAAAAGAGCCCAGATGTAAGATTTACAGATCTGTTAAAGTAGGAAGACAGGAGGGTTGGGGAAGGCATTAGGAAATAGGACAGGGAGTAGCCCGCTAGGGGAGAATCGTAAAGAGGGAATGTAAGATGGGGGGAGGAGACATTGCGGGGGAAAGGAGGGAGGGGGAGTTTTGTGGGGGGAAAGGAGGGAGGGGGAGTTTGGTGGGGGAAAGGAGGGGGGTTTTGTGGGGAAAAGGAGGGGGGTTTGTGGGGCATCAAAAATGTGTGTGGGGGGATGGGGTACCTGGAAGGAAGGGTAGGTTTAGAGGGGTATTAGCCGAGAGACTGCTAGATTAAACATGGGACAGGGCATAGCTAGGTGGATGTCTGGGAAAGATGTGCGCCGAGGGCCAGTCATTACAGTTATTGTGACTCATGCCCGGGCTTTAACTATAAGGTCACGCCTACTACCAGAGCACTCTTTAAATAGGAAGGAAGGGTAGGTTTAGAGGGGTATTAGCCGGGAGATGCTAGATTAAACATAGCTAGGTGGATGTCTGGGACAAATGTGAGCCGATCTCTCGTCTCTGTTGGACATCCAACGACACCGAATCGTCGGGTGAAAAAAAAAATGGCTTAAAGTTTATTTTCAAATAAAACAATAATCAAATATAACAAAAATGAAATTATTATCTGTTGTGGTTATTTAAATGAATAAATTAAGAGTTGCTGTGGTCGGTTAGGAGCGACCGCCGTTGACTTCTGCAACGTTGGCGGTCACTCCCACCTTAGTTTCCTTGGCGGCGATTCTCGGCGCGCCGAGAGAGTTCGGGATAAAAGGGGAGCGCTCGCTGGCTTTAGAACGGTGGCCCGGCGTGCCTGCAGTCGTCCCCGTCGCAGGGTCAGAGTGCTTTCTTCTTTCTCCGCCAGGGGGGCGACAAATCGGCTGAATTTACCGATTTTGGTAGAAAAATTAATAGTTGTCTTACAGATTCGTAACATCAACAGTTATTTGGGTTTTTGAGTTAGACCTCTTCCTCTGTTTCCTATTTGAGATTTATATACCTACATGCATGAAATGAAAGCCAGAAAACGAGATATACGCTCCCAAAATATATAAAATATAATATCTAGGAACTTCACAGGAACCCAGCGATATCCCTGTTACAAATAGAGGACTGGATTCGAACGCTGCTTTAATGTAATGAATGGTTCACACTAATATATCTATCGCGTATATACATAAATGAAAGCAAAGAAAGCAAAATGTACATTCCCAAAATCTACATATCTGTGAGTTTTCACAGGAACCCAGTGATATATCTGTTACCAACAGAGAACTGGATACGAATGCTGGTTTAATGTAATGGTTCAGGCCACTTATCTATATATACTCGTATACATAAAATGAAAGCGTGGAAAGCGAGCTGTACGTTCCCAAAACCCACATTCGACTTGCCTATTAATATTTCCAGTTTCCTATAAGAGGACTGTTTAACTAGCTTGTGTTACCGACGAGAGTCCCCTCTTGTACAAGAACCCGCCCTTCTCCATGTATTGTCTATGTCGGTGTTCTGTTTGTCTTAGTGCCCTGACTTGACCTGTCTCATGCTAAGTCCCCAACCACTCTCTCTTTATAAGTCCCTGACCACACCTCAATTGTACTTCATCACATTCACTTCATTTTAGAAATTCTCACAGTTCATTGTGGAAATACTCCGAAAGTGTTGTTCACACCGTACTTCACTTGATTCTGTTAGCACGAAACCAAATAAATGAACACATAAATAAAATAATTATAAAATTTATTATAATTATTATTATATATTGCGCTTAAGAGTGTATTGAATTTTTATATATCAACGGTTTATTTCTAACAGCGTGATAGACGCCGGTAGCTCAATGTTAGCCTACTGAGCTCAAGATCGCGAGTTCTGGGACTGTGTTAGGATGTTGGGGGCAATAATTGACTAGAAATACCTTCAAAGGCAAAAGTATTGCAAACAGCCTTCATTTCACATTTTGTACTTCTCCATCATAGGGGGAGTTACGTAATCGGTCAAAAATTTGATGTTGCTATATCACCGGAATTCCATGTTTTTCGACCCCTGATTCCAAAATATTTCAACGGAATTTCATATTTTCTGACCTCAAGATTCCAACATCCCATTTATACCCTCTATATTATCAGGACACGGTATCAAAATTCTAACGACAATCTCCATCATCACAAAAATTATCCACAAACACCCACCACGACGTCTCAAGTGGATATGGCATAGGGACCTGCTCCAGGACTAGCATCGACTCCTCTTCGATCACCTACCTCAGCACACTTGACACTGCACTAGTTATTGCAATTGCTAATGGCAAATGTTATGCCATTGTAAGTATGTAAATAAATAAATACTTTCTTTATATTTTTCATTAAGTTAAAAATAAATTGTTTTCCCAAATAAATCATGTTAACCAAATTTTGAATATAAGTATCAAGTTTTCAGTTTGGCCATTTTTGGATGAGGAAGATCACTTTTATTGTATTTTTTTTTTGTTTCATTTTCGAAAACATTACCTCATAAAGAAAAGATCTAATAAAAACGTATACGAAAGTCCTGTTATATGTGTTCACAACAGATTATATTATTTACTATAATTTTCAAATCATGCAATTTTTATATAAGTCCTACTAACAAGTTTGTTAGTAACTGTTTTATTGTGCGGCTTTGAACAAGTTTATTGTATTTGTAGTTAATATAATTTATCTTATACAACTAACTTCCTGTGATGTTACCCCATGAGGTGGGAATCACGACTTTGAATAAAGGTTATCTATCAATGAAACGGAACAGTAACAGTTGAGCCGGTGTGAATGAATGCTCTGAGCTAGAAGTGAATGAGAACTTTTAGCGCCCCCCCCCCCCCTCCCCCCCTTTTGCGCTAATAATCAATAGGGTTCCTACATCCTCATACTAAATTTAAGGTTTTTGAGTTGTCTCCTCCTCTGAACCCCCTTCCCTTCGGCCTGAAAATTAACAAGTATTGTTCTCATGGGGTTTTGACTTTAAATATGAAATTTTATGTCGATAAGTTCATTACATCGGCAGCTATTGTAGTTTTTAAGATTTTGCTGAAAATCAACAGATGTCGTCCTTATGGGGTTCTGAATACACATGAAATTTAGTGACGATATATATCGGGAGTTATGGAAGACATGAAATTTCGGTGGAAACTCCGAATCGAATTTCTGACCGCTCACATTAATTTTCATTTACACTTCATATAGCTGGTGAATTAAGTCGTCATTGAATCACCGGAATATCTGACCGATTGCACCGTCAATGTATTTCACAATTATGAATTAACCAATATACGTTTTCGCTATCCCTTCAAGATCAATCAAGCCCTGTCTCGGAACAGTAACTATTGAGCCGGTGTGAATGAGTTGAGCTAGAAGTGAATGAGAACTTTTAGCGCCCCCCCCCGCCCTCCAAAACCAGTCGACCGTTTGCGCTAATAATCAATATTTGACTTACATATGGGTTCATAAATCCTCATACTAAATTTTGTATCGATAAATTCATTATATCGGCACTTATTAGGATTTTTAAGTTAAGTTCCCTCCCTTGAAACCTTCTCTTCTGCCTATTTCGTAATTAGTTGTTGAAACAATAAATCTATGTTGGACTGATACCTCTGTATTACTTATTTGCTAAATCCTAGTATAAACAAATATTTCCCTTCTTAGTTCCCACAATAATCCTCTAGTCCGTGCCCTCCATTCTGCCATACTTCCCCTACAACGGCTTAAGCGTCAATGGCCTAGAGACCTCAGCAGCATCAGTGACAGTGATTAGTTACAAAAGAGAGTGACTAGGGAGTGTGATTTTCTGGGTGATTTCTCCCTCCCCTCTTGACATTTTGACATTACCATTATCTCTCTTTTAGCACATTTGCTTGTATTTATTTTTTAGACAGTTGTAAATATCTATTTGTAAATTAGAAAAAGTTTTGCACTATATTGACACAGATCGCAAAAAATGTCTTCCGACATTCATAATTCAAGAATATCATCATGTAGCGGTGTTTCTCTTCTGAAGTCTATTCTCAATGTATGCAGATACATACCTTTATTTTACGATACATAAAAGTTGCGGGTGACTGGCGCCGTAGGTGTAGTTCCCACGTAGGTTGCTCCACGCCTCCCCAGGCATTCCTTCCTACCATAATTTACATAAAGTCAGGTTGCCAAGGAAACTGTCATGTTCCTAGCTGTAAATATAATGGTTTTGTTGAATAATTAACAGCTTTACTCTCTTATACATTTAATATAAAGAAGTATTGCAATCGTGTGAAAATCTCAGATCGAGTTTCCAGTGGAATTTTACGTTTTAAGGTCTCATGAACTTAGATCTAATTAAATACTGGCCGAAATAAAAAATTAAAAAAAAATCGTCGGTGAAACATTATCATATTGTTCTCCAGAATGAATTAATCAATTAAATTTTCGCTCCCTCTCTGAAACCAGTCAACCGTTTACGCTAATAATCAACGGTTGATGGCAGTTATAAGTGATTTTGAATTTCTCCTGACACCCTTCCCTTCAGTCAATATCGCTGAAATTTGACAGATACCGCTTATATTTATTAATTAAATAAAAGTATTTTCAAATAAAAGTTGTTGAGAAAAATGAAAGGTAGGTATGAAGTACAATTTAGGACCTAAAGTACTATATGAAGTACAATTTTTTGATAGCCGCCCAATTCGCGGGATACATTCCGAAAATAATAACGAAATTACCCCTAAAGACAACATGTTCGATTAACGTAAAAACGCTAAGTCCTATCAGCAAATTTGATCTCACGAAAAATGTCGTTATTAATTGCTCAGTCATCATTATGCCCTCAGATTTGAGATAGGATCAATACAAACAAAGTTACAACACACCGAAGAATGTTGAATAAATGTCTGTAGGAAATAATAGTTCAAAACAACATGGGATGTGAAGCGATGGTCCTGAGCCTGTATAATGTCAGATACAAGACCCCTGCCCTAGGTGAATAAAAATTTGGGGTAGGCAAAATTTAGGACTCCCACAGTAGAATCGGGCTCATGTCCACCAGAGAGAGCGCTCTGGTAGTAGGCGATATGACCTCGTAGTTAAAGCCCGGGCATGAGTCATAACAACTAACTTTAAATTGTAACGCATGACAACAAATTTTAAGATATGTTTTCATTATTAATAATTTTCGTTAAATAGCACAGAAAATAAAGAAATAATAAAATATGTGTGATGTTGCAATAACAGGACGTTCTTGTACCAACCACCTTTTTACATATCACTCTCCCTCCTCCTGCATTCTCTCAAATTCATTTCATACTAGCATTACTTTCTTTCCTAAATCTATTATGACAAATAAATAAGTTCCATTAATTTTACTAATGAAACTTACCCGAGGACGCCATTAGCTCAGAGATAGCGTGATTGGGTACTGAGCTCAAGATCGCGAGTTCGAAACCCGGGCGAGGCTGTTACTTTTTTTTAACTGGGAGGTGAAGAAATCATGAGCACGACGTCCTTCGGATGGGACTTTAAGAGATGATCCAGAGCCTGTGCGATGTGAAGTACTATACACGAAATGACCTAGAGAACAAATATTAAAGATACAATTACTAACAATATATTCTATTACTTTCCCATGTTTGTGGTCCTTAATAAAACTGGATCAGACGTTTTTTTTTGTTATTTCCAGAGTGCGGTCAACAACACGATGCAATTTTCAAACTGCAGTAGGAAGTTATCATGAACAGTTATTTCTCCTTTCTCCGAGAAGAAAGAGGCTGGCTAGAAAGTGGTCGCGTTGTGGGTTGATTCTCTCGGCCGTTGCTTCGCGGTTCTTCCTTCGCACGGTCATTACCGAGCGAATTCGCCAGTGCATCGTCTTCCTTCTCATCATTTTCTACCTACAGGGATGTCTCCTTGATTATCCTGTTTTTCCTAACCGGCCAATCATTATTTATTCAGCACTAGCAGGTTTACTTTAAGTAGATTACAAAATTTAAGCAGGTTAGTAACTTCATCTGCTCGGTTAGTAACTTTAAATGGAAATTGATGTTGTCTCACAGCCTAAGAACTTTAAAACGATGTTTTATACATACATTATATATATCCGGCCGATATCGCGGAAAATTAATAGATGCCATCCTTATGGGTTTTTTAAATTTAAATATAAAATTTCATCTCGATACATTCATTACATCAGCAGTTATTTGGGTTTTGAGTTGAGCCTCCCCTTTGGATTTAGGAAAACATGGAATTCCGCTGAAAACTCAACATCGAATTTCTGTCTCATTACATAACTTCCTCTATACTTCATATATCCTGGGGTAGTAAAAGGTCTTTACAGGAATGATTTGAAATTTATTTACTGGAGTAAATTAAACATTTGAAACTGCATTTCAACAATAAATACTTACTCCATCATTTTCGTTTTATATAAGTTTTGTGGACACATATTTCAATTAAATTTTGAGTCGTGGGCGTTCCTAAATACAGCTTTCTTGGATAGTATTTTCGTTTTTTTTGTAGACAAAGAATGATTGCACTATAATTGTCTTTTCTTAATTTAGTTGTAGGGTGCAGGGCTCACGTTCGTCTGTCTACACGTTAAAAATAATTGATTGATTACGGAGTACTGTGCTGAATGAGGAAAAGCAAAGAATAAGTATAGCGCCGGTAGCTCAATGATCCGACTAGGTTATTTTATCCGGGTGTAACAAAACCTTGAGCACGCTGTCCTTCGGAGGAGACGTTAAATGGCTGTCCCGAGCCTGTGTGATTTCAGATACTCGTAAAAGAGACCCTTCTACCATAATTAAAACTGAATAGTTCATTGAATGCTTAGGTCCCTAGATGTTCACAGCATCCCACCCAATATATCCATAATGACAATTGAAAGTTAACTTACATAATCTTAGTTAACTAGGGTAAGGATTACTTGACATGATACAGACTCAAAACAGCCAATAAACATCCCCTCCGAAGGACGACATGCTCAACGTTTTGTTACTTTCCAGATAAAAACCGGGTTTGAACTCTCAATCTTGGATCTCTGGCTAACACCTAGCTCTGAGCTAACGGCGTCCTCTTAAATGTACCAGCGTGTGGCGCGCACTACGTTCGATCTACATTTATGACATTTTTCGTATGAACCGGGATTCTTTCCTAGACTACTTGGCCTATCTATTTTTTTTTTTCAAGGGGGCCGCTAGACAAAAGGAGCGGCAGAATTGATTTTCTGGCAACATATGGAGAGTTGAAAAGTCTTGACTAGAAATTTCATAAATATATATTTATTTCCGTTGAACCATAACATGGTAATTGAATACCTCATACAGTATTGGACATCAAAATAGCGTATACATTATATACATCAACCAATAATAATAATAATTATTATTTAAAAAAAAAATATATAAGGAAGTTTTTCAAAAATATACCTTTTATTTCCAATAGTACATTGAAAAGTAGAAAATAAAAATATACTTTCTTCCCGCATGCGATCATACATAATATAAGGGGTCGCATTTTATGTGTAGAGAGAGTTAATTATTTTTTCTGGAATAGACAATAATTCAAAACGAAATTTATTTTATTCATTTATTATATTTTCACAATATGTCCGCGTTTCTCAGCTTGAAACCCTGATATTATGTATATGAGAAATTACTGTGATCAACAATACTTCTATCTCTTCCACCGAACTCCTGAAGAAAGATAAAGTTTATTTTCTACTTTCAGTGTACTTTGAAATGATTGAATTATATGATATATTTTTGAAAAAAAATTGTTTTATAATATATATTTTTTGACTTGCATTTTAAACCTATCATATATTTTATTGAGGAGGCTAGTAGCTCAGGCAGAGGTAGCGTGCTTGCCTACTGTGGTCCAAGATTGTGGGTTCGAAACCTGGCCATGGATCTTAGTTTTTTTTATCTAGGAGGTAGGAAAACCTTGAGCACGCTGTCCTTCGTATGGAACGTTAAGCGATGGTCCCGAACTTATTCGATGTAAAGTACTCTTTAAAGACCCCTCCCTCTCTTAAGTAGTTAACCTAATGTAAAAAAAAATAGATAGGCCAAGTAGTCTAGGAAAGAATCCCGGTTCATACGAAAAATGTCATAAATGTAGATCGAACGTAGTGCGCGCCACACGCTGGTACATTTAAGAGGACGCCTACGGGTGGGCAAAGTTTAAGTGTCCTATTGTAGTCGGCTCATGTCCACTAGAGCGACGAAAGAACGCTTTGGTAGTAGGCGATGATTTTGTAACTTGAAGCCCGTGCATTAGGTACAATAACTAAATACGTTTTTATTTAATATCTCAAACAACTGGAAAAAACTAGATGATATATGACAGCCAACAGATAGCTGGTGAACCGTTCGACTGATTTGACTGAATTTTTGATGAAATGCATTGACACCGGGATGAGGCATATGCACCAAGTTTCAGTTTTCAATCTTTATTAGAAGTGACTGAAAAAGCGATTGGTAGACTTGACGGCACCAAAGCGAATTAATGTGTACAGTAAAATAATATATTTTATATGTGAATCCAGAACCCTTTAACGACGATCTATTGTTTTTTCAGCCAGATCGACCAATTAGGATTAGAGGTAGGCTCAGTATAAAAACTCCAATAACTGGCGAAAAAAATTAATGTATCGACACGAAATTTTATATGTTTGACCAAAACTCCTGAAGAGGTCCTAAGAACCCGTTCTGGTGTGTCTTTGGTGGACGGTGGACATGAAGGAAGTGACGGAAGGAGAGTGACAGACGTGGGGAGGCTGGGAATTCTTGGATAAGGAACGAATAGTGGAAGTCTGAGGAGCGAAGAGAGAGGATGAAGAGGTCCTAAGGACGGGATCTGGTGTGTTTTGGGTGGACGGAGGACATGAAGGAAGCCACGGAAGAAGAGTGACGGACGAGGGGAGGCTGGGAATTCTTGGATAAGGAACGAATGGTGGAAGTCTGAGGAGCGAAGAGAGGGGATGAAGAGGTCCTAAGGACGGGATCTGGTGTGTTTTGGGTGGACGGAGGACATGAAGGAAGCCACGGAAGAAGAGTGACGGACGAGGGGAGGCTGGGAATTCTTGGATAAGGAACGAATGGTGGAAGTCTGAGGAGCGAAGAGAGGGGATGAAGAGGTCCTAAGGACGGGATCTGGGTGTCTATGGTGGACAATAGTTCTTTTGATTTTAGTATTTGGAACGGAAGGAATCTAGAAGGTAGTCTCGGCGGTAGGAGGATTACTTTAATACAAATAAGTGCTCTACGAAATTTCACAAATGTAAATCTTAAAGGATACGATAAAAAAAGATTTGTAGAGGCTACAAACTGCCAAATAGGGGCACAAATCTTGTTCAATGAGCCATTTTATCCACAACCACGCCCCCAAACGACCTGTAATAATACACTTCTCGGTCTGGTAATCAGCAAATGGACTGCCCAATTGTTAATGGCTATATTAAAAGTCAAGATAGTAATCAATGTAAATTAATAACTATATATTTATTTTATTGTGTAGGTAGTCCAATTAATACATAATATTAAACTGTTTTTTTATAAAGATCCCAGATACATTCGTTACGTCGATAGATATTAGGGTTTTTGACCTGGGCCTCCTCTATTACTGTATTTCGCTTCTAACGATTTCGTTGAAGATATACGTTTGTCGTCCTTATGGTGTGCTGGATAAATTTCCTTCCATCGGGAGTTATCCTGTACACAGAGGCACATCCAGGAATTTTTACTTCCTCAGCTATACAAAGTTAGAGGAAGTCCCATTCATTACACCTATTGATTTTCAGGCAAATCGGCGAAAGGCAAGGGGGGACTGGGGACACAACTCTAATAACTGCCGTTGTAATGAATGTATTGACAGGAAATATCATGTTTATGTTCAAAGCCATAAGGACGACATCTATTTATTTTCAGCGGAATCAGCTGAAGGGGAGGGGGGAGATCAGAGGATGTATCAACAAAAAATTAAGTAATGTATGTAAAATATTGAGTTTTAGCCAAAATGAGGTAGAGCGGAAACATAATTGATTAATTTGTGCTGGGAAAGTTCATAGCCAATGATTCTTCAAATTTATTTTGGAATCGTCATGCTGTAGGTACTATGTTTCTTGTTTTCTGCTGCACTAACGTTTTTGAAGTGAAATCGGTCTAGTGATTGAACATAATGACGTATTGTCCTCATAATGAATCTTATTAACCTTGAATACATCATTAAGTTATGTACATATTATTTATTGTTCATTAGGTAGCTCCTCTGAATAAATGACTACCTATATATTATAATAACTATAATTGTCTCTGCCATTTTCCTCAAAACTTCAGGCTTTTCGCTATTACCTCACAGCTGTCATGGACATGAATAAATTTCAAGGAAACAAGAAGGGGATCTCAGAAAATTGTGATGAAAAAAATGTTTCTTGGGATGAAAGTTTATATGATGAGTTGAGTGATGACGGACGGCTTTACTTCTGAGGTACGTGACCGAAGAGGATTGAGTCCAGGCTAGTCCTGGAGCAGGTCCCTCTGCCATGCCCGCTTGAGGCGTCGTAGTGGATATGTAGAGTGAAATTCTAATACCCCGAAGAACGACACTCCGAGAAGGGCTCGATTGATCTTGAAGGGATAGCGAAAAGTTAATTGGTTAATTCGTAATGGTCAAATACACTGTCGGTGCAATCAAATTTGATTCAATGACGATTTAATTCCCCAGCTATACGAAGTATAGGGGAATTTAGGTAATAATGTTTTTTGGATATGAAACACGATTTTTTTATTATGTGGTTATTATATATTTTTTGAACAGTGAGAATAAAATTCCGTTTCCATGTAAAGGGTTTCCTCTAACATAAACATTTTTTTTACATGAAATAAAAATTTTTTTATTTTATCTGTTGACTTCAAGAATAGTGGAAGGACATTAAATAAATTAATTCCTTTATGAGTTATACTTTTTTCAAAAAGAGAAGAGCAATGTTTAGTTATTCGAAAGTCTTCTTTCTTCCTGCTATCGTAATCGTGACTAGTATTGTTGAGAGGGAAAATATTTGTATTTTTCCTAATAACCATTAATGTTTCAAATATAAACAGCGATGGCAAAGGCAGGATTTTAAGTTGTTTAAATATTTCTCTGCAGTTTGTTCTTTGAGTAATATTGTTTATAATTCTTAATGCTTTTTTTTTAAGTCTGGAAATATTAATACTCGAGCTACAAGCGCCCCAATGTATTAAACCGTAACTGATTATGGAATGGAAATAGGCCATATAGGAAATATAGAGTAGTTAACGTTTTCTTTGGCACGATCTTTTTAAGACTTAAGTAAGAAGCAAACGGAACTCAGTTTCTTACCGATAACAGCCGTATGTTCAGCCCATGTTAGTTTCGTATCAATATGGAATTTATGTAGTCGGTCTGAAATTCCGGTGATTCAATGAAGACTTAATTCCCCAGCTATACGAAGTATAGAGGAATTTATGTAGTCGGTCTGAAATTCCGGTGATTCAATGACGACTTAATTCCCCAGCTATACGAAGTATAGGAGAATTTATGTAGTCGGTCAGAAATTCTGTCGATGCAATGACGACTTAATTCCCCAGCTATACGAAGTATAGGGGAATTTATGTAGTCGGTCAGATATTCCGGTGATTCAATGACGACTTAATTCCCCAGCTATACGAAGTATAGGGGAATTTATGTAATCGGTCAGAAATTCGATTTGGAGTTTTCCATAACTCTCGATATAATATATGTATCGTCACGAAATTTCATGTGTATCCAGAACCCCATAAGGTTTATGGTTTATTTTCAGCAAAATCTTAAAAACCCCAATAGCTGCCGATGTAATGAACTTATCGACATAAAATGTATATTTAAAGTAACCCCATGAGGACAATACTTGTTAATTTGGAAGGGGGTTCAGAGGAGGAGGCTCAACTCAAAAACCTTAATAACTGCTGATGTAATGAGTTAATATTGACACAAAATTTAGTATGAGCATTCAGAAACCGCACTTGAGTTAGCTATTGATTATTAGCCCAAACTGTGGACTTTTTGGGGGCGGAGGAGAGCGAAATGTTAATAGATTAGTTATTCCGGGGGAGTACATTTCTGGTTATTTCATCAACCATTTTTGTTTATTATTTTCTGGCCATTAATTTTGAGGAATGCTTCTTTTTTTAAAGTAATATTTTTGAGGGTGTAAAAAGGCTGTAAAAAAAAAAAAAAAAATGGGCTGACTGGCCGTTCTATTTGCTGTTACTCGTACTAATTAATTTGTGCTAAGTAATGAGCCAGCCGACAGATGTTACTTGGGCCCCCTCCAACATTACTCACTCCTGGTTTATCACCTATACATTACTCGGCCACTACTCAATTAAGTATGATGAGACTCACATTACTCAATTAGTGTCTCAATGGTTTGCATCTTCTCATATTACAGTAAACATGCTCACTATTTGATCATCATTTGAGTAATAAAGTTGGAGATGAAGCAAGCTCATTGAGCCATTATATTGGTTGTCGAATTGTTTATTTTTGTGATAATAAGAGATCTTATCACTACTTACTACTACCTACTTACTTACTTACTACTTTTAATATTTTCAATAATAATAATATATCTAATATTGTACCTATAGTATAAGAAAATATTGTAATCGTGCGAAAATCCGAGATCGATGTTTCAAAGGATTGACGCGTTTCAAGGCCCCCTGAATATATGTTGACCATTTTCGCGATTATGTTTGTGGGTGTGTGTGTATTTAATTGGAAAGTTGTAAGCGCTCTATCGCAAAAACGATTGTAGTTAAAAAATTGAAATTTGGAATGATGATGTCACCTTTGCTAACTTAGATCTGATTAGATTTTGACCGAAATCGGACCTAAATTGAGACCACATTACTTGGGGCTAAAGTACATTTTACAAGATACCACTTATATTTATGATTTTTTCAACCTACTGAGGGAATCTTAAATTTTGCCTATTCTGGTTTATTTAGGTTGGGGAACTTTAAGGAGTACCAGACATTGTACAGGCTCGGGATCGCCTGAAGGACGTTGTGCTGATATCCCAAGTGAAAAGAACTAGATTTTGACAGTGTTTACCCAGAGAGTTTGTACGAGACTAGGATGGTGAACATTAGTCAAAGAATGGTATGCAGCTATATGTGAATGGTTGGAGAGACGTAAAATAAAATAAATGTTAAGGCGTGGCGCCGTTGGAAGGGGGGGGGGGGGGGGGGGGGGGAGGTCTACCGGTCACGTGTCACCTCAGTGAATCACAGACAAGAATAGAAGGACCTCTTGGGAGTCTCCGGTGGCTACTGACATCTTGGAGTCTTCATAGGATACCGCAGAATCTCAAGGAAGTTCCGGGTACCTTTCGAAAATTAATGTTATTTTTTTTTTTTAGTTCCAGTTCTTTTCACTACCCAAAAGTCACAAATTCGAGTTTTTAGAGGAATCGGCCGAAGGGTGGAGGAGCTCAGAGTGGGGCTCAACTCAAAAACCCTAGTTACCCTAATAATGAATTTATCGACACAAAATTTAGAATGGTGATTTAAGAGCCTCTATGTAAGTCACATATTGATTTTTAGCCCAAACGGTCGACTGGTTTTAGAGGGGGAGCGAAATGTTAATTGATTACTTCGTTCTGGGGAAGTACATTGTTGGTGATTAGCCGACATTTTTTTAAAAATTATTTTGTCTCTTGTGAGTCTGGCAGAACTCTAGTTTCACAATGAGATGGTTTGAAGTCACGTAACAATGGCAAGATTGTGGTCAAATTTGCCAATTGACACCCCTTTCTCCGTTTGACTTACGAAACATGAAACAATAGATATCACTGATGGACATGGACTGGGAGGGAGGACTAGGTTCTACAGATTATGAAAACGTGTTCTCATTGAATATGTGTTCAGTCGTGAGGATCTCAATGTTACCGGCTCGAATCTACGAGAGTATCGGTTTGACGTTCCATTAGTCATCCACGATAACTTTCGCGGAATTTGATATTTCCCTTTACCCTTAGCTAGGCGCGGCTGTTTAATATTATGAGTAATTTTATTAGTTACTTACTTTTAATTGTTATTTGTTAATTTATGTATAAATTAACAAAAAATTCATAAATAAATTAACAATAAAATATAAGCCGGAGAAATATAAATATGGAATGTTTGTAATAAAAAAATATATATATATTGTTTCTTTTCATATTTATTACTATGAATCTTTTATTCATTTATCTTCTATTGATTATTTATTTTTTTAAATAATTATTTTTATTCATCATATATCTGTTTATATTCTTAGATTTAATAACGGTTGAGTAGTTAGTTATTGCGACTCGAGCTTTTAACTACGAGGTCGTATTGACTACTACTAGAGCGCTCCTTCGTTCTCTGGTGCCTAAATTTTGTCTACTCAGGTTTATTCACCTAGGGCAGGGGTCTTTACTACCTGACATCATACCGACTCGAGACCATCGCTTAACGTCCGTCCTATCCGAAGGAACCCAAATCGGTCGGGTTTCGAACTCGAGATTTTGAGCTCATAAGGGAAGCACGCTACCCCTGAGCTACCGGCGCCCCTAATATGTACATAATTGTATGACGTATCCAGTTACTATGTTATGGTTCAGCGGAATTAAATACTATTTATTTATTTTATTTTTTTGAAGAAAATATATTTGATATTGAGTTTTCAACAGTATGTAAATACAAATTCTCGTAGTATAACACATCCCTTCCCGTTCAATTTCCCGGCCATTCTCCAAATCAAAGTTATTTAGGGCATATAAAACACATAAATAATTAAAAGTACCTCCTTTGCGCATCGATTTCAATGTTATTTCGCCTCCACAACCCAACTTCGACTGCCTACTCTAATTAGAACAGCTGATCTTTTGTTCTCCACTCATTGGTTCATTTTTAAGCAAAATGCGGCTTCATATATTTATTCACTAATTAAATTATTTCACTATTTTTATACAAATAAATATAATTAATTTTATAATATATTATTAATAATTACAATGTGAGTAATTTTATACATCACAAGGGAGAGCAAAAGCTTAGTTTTCACCGAACATTTTCTTTTTATAATTCTCGACATAAATTTTTTGTGAATTAAACGTGTTAGTGAACTAAAACACGGAACCTATAATATTTCTCTTCTAATCTTATGTTCTTTTGATGCATTAAACTGCTTAGAAAGGTCTAAATGTTTATTGTATTTTCCTTAATTTCACTTGAATAGGTCGGTAATAAATGTTAACTTTTATTTATTTTTAATACCTGCCAATAATCCATTTTATTAGCACTCTCTACTCTCTACCGTTCCCTTTCCTTCCGTACTTACTATTGTTATTTTGCTATTACATTATTACCTACATGTGAAAGTAATAATTTTATTACATCCCCTGATATAAGGGGAAGTTATGTAATCAATCCGAAATTCGATGTTGAGTTTTGAATGAATGAATACTTTATTTACTCATGTACTCATGACATTCTATTATCGAATATACAAATACTGACAATGACCAGGGCTATCTGTCAGGAGAGGGTTCTTCATAATTTTTTTTTTTTTGTAATGACAGATAAACAGCAAAAAATAGAAATAACAATAGTAATAAAGAAGAAGAAGAAGAAGAGTTTATTATAACAGTCGCATTTACAGAGGTACAATTATACAATAAGGTTCCTTAACCATTACCCTTATACACTAAATACAAATCAAAAATAATCAGTTAAATTAAAAACACTGCTACTGTTTAAGAGTAAATTAAAAAAAAACTCTTAAAGAAAAAAAAAAGAAAAAATAAATGTTCCTAATTGAAATTAATAGAAAATAAATTAATAAACATTCAAAAACAGAGATTATAATTTAAAATCGTGAACGGATATTTTTGTGTTTTCCTCCCTGAGTTTTCCCTATTTTCTTTACCAAAACGTTTTGATTTGTGTCACACTTAGGGTAAAAAGATTTTACTGAAATTTATTATATAGTCCAGTAGGAGCTCAACATTTATAGGTCTTCATGGATTTGTAGGATGGAGTGTCCCTCAAGGAGCTACTAACCAATTTAGGGCATTTGTTTTGGGCCACTTGAATAGTAATAAAATGGAGCAATAAACAAGAAACAATGTAATAAAATATTGTAAAATATAAAAAAATCGTCCTTTGGTTTTGAATCAACGTATATAATTTTGTGACGATATATACTTTACTTTGACAATTGCTGAGGTATTTGTGTTCAGACCTCCTCTAGCCCCCTCTCTTCCTTAATCGGCTGAAAATCAGTAGGTCTCGTCCTTATGGGACTCTGGATACAAATATAAAGTTTCACATCGATATACTAATTTTTTCGGGAGTTATCGTGTTCACAGTTACATAGATTATGCTCTGTAGATTTTTATTATTTTTATTTTTTTCCTAAATATATAAATTTAAAAAAATATATATATTCCCTTTTATTTATATAGATACTTTTATTTTGTTTATTTTTCATCATAATGAAGCTGTTAATTTTATGTTTTTTCCTGTTAATCTTTTGTTTATCTATATTCATAATTGTCTAGTTTTTCTCTAATGTAGCACTAATTTATTTGTCTATTTATTTATTTATTTGTACGTCATACTGATACTCTATTTCATCGTTTCCTGTTTTTTACGTATGTATTTATTCTTAGGAGGCTTCAGTCCCAGAATAATAAAACTTCTTTTCATTTTATTTCATAGACAGGATTTTTATTTTTTATATTTAGAAAGTAAACATCGAATTTCTGACAGATTACATAACTGTACTTCGTATATCGTGGAAAGTAAGCACTTTCCTATCTGTGTGTGTGTGTGTGTTTGTACACGATAATTCCTGATAAAATGAATGTATCGACACAACATTTTATTTGTGGACCGAGAAACTCCATGAGGATGATATCTATCAATTGTCTGTCAAATCGGCCAAAAGAAACTCTGCCGATGTAATGAATATTGACAAAAAATTTAGTATGAGGATTCAGTCCATGTGTAAGTCAACTATTGGAAAGACGGAAGATAACACCAATTATAGGAAGAGTCAATACTTATTGATTAATTCCTATTGGGGAAGTACATTACTGTTGATCCACTGATGTTTTTTTTTTATAACTAGTTATATTTTATTTAATATAAATTAATATTATATCCCTGTTATTATTTGTTTTAGGGAGTTGTTGAAGTATGGCCTCACGGACATTTACTGAAAACTGACCGATATCTCCACAGGTATGTTTCATCATGGTTGGCTATGAATAAATCCATTACTTAAATGTTTTTCTATCAATTAACGGATTTATTACAACAATCTAATTTATAATAATAGGTACTTTTATTTATTTATATGTTTATATGCCAAAAAAAACAAAAAAACATTGAATTAAAGAATGGCCACATTATTTAAAAAGAAAAGAGACTAAAGTAAATGTAGAAATTAGTTTGTAAGTTTTTTACTGTAAGTAATTTGATTTTTTATTTCATATTTTGCTTAGTCTAAATTTTTATTCACCTAGGGGTCTTTAACGAGTACCATCGCTTACCGTCCCATCCGAAGGACGGTGTGCTTAAATTTATTTTACCTCTCAGATAAAATAAACTAAGGGCCTCGGCCGGGTTTCGAACCCACGATTTGAGCTCAGAAGGCAAGCACGCATGCCACTGAGCTACCGGCGCCCCTTTTATTATTTATATATTTATTTTATTTTATATAATTGTTTTATTATCATTTTTGTGTACTTTTTTTTTTGAGCAGGGCATTGTCCGTATCGCTTTCGGATTCTCACGTTACAGTATTCTCCATACGTATGTTGAGAGAAAGTGGGTGAAGTATTGAAAAGAAGTGACACACGTTACCTTGTTTCTGTTTTTGTCTGTTTCTTCTCTTGTTTTCTTGTCTTGTATCTTGTTTTTTAATTCATAAAGTTGTCAGGGTAAAGTTCAAAATGCTTTCTCCAAAGTCCCTTCTCACACCTGCCCTCTCTAAAAGCTTCATCTGGTTACCTCCATTTTTGGACCTAGATCCAGGTAGTATTGATTTCGCTTCGGTTGAACACATGTCTGCCTAAATTTAAACAAATTAGAGTTTCCCTTGGGCCGATATCGTTGAACGGTTTGACTTGAGCCTCTCCCCTAATCCCCCTTTGACTGATTTGACTGAAAATCGGTGTTATCCTTATGACGTTACATTTATTGGAAGTTTTTGTGTTATGCCTTCCCGTAATCCCCCCCTTCCCTTTGGTCGATTTGCTGAAAGTCAATAGGTGTCGTCCATAGAGGGTTCTGGATTTACATATAAAATTTCGTGTCGATACGTTCATCTTGCTCACAAACACACAGAAATGTTTCTTCATATTTGGTATCTGGAGTTCGGAAAACATGAACCTCCGTTGAATACTCCGCAATTCAAATGTTTGACCGATTACATAACTTCCCCTATACTTCGTATAGCTAGGGAAGTAAAATCAGGAATAATTTTGGAATTATTAAATTATTTTACTGTTTAATTATTTCCTAAAAATTGTTGACAATAATTCAGAACGAATTTTCATAATATTAAAAAGGAGGAAAAGCTTATAATCTCGTGTGGCATGAATAAAACGACAACGACGTAAAGACGCCGTCAAAGCTCTACAGAAAAACTCACTTATTCCCTCTACAACTTAGCTTGAGTACCCTCTGGTTTTTTTGGTCCATGATGTGTATATGTTAGTTTTTTCGTCATATTCGCGACATGACACATCAAAAAAGAAGATGATGTTTTGCCAAAGTCAACACTGGATCTCTGGATCTATGGTTTGCTCCTGAGCCTTGTTGAGACTCTGCTAAGATACTGTTTCAGATATCAAGAAGCGGTGGACACGGAAGCTGGGCCGCATCGTTCCGCCGGCTGCCTCCCTGCTTTCCGCTTCTTGACTATCTTCCTTCGTATTTAGATTAACATCAAACTTTATCCTTAACGCTCACTACGTATTTAATAATAATTCCTTTCCCGTTAATCCATAACATGGTAATTGGATGCATCATACAATTTTTTTTATATAAAAATACCTCATAAATTATATATTTCAGTCGATTTAAATTAAATCTCAAAATACAATCATAATAATTAAAATAAAATAAATACTAAAATATAAATCAATATAAACATCCTAATATTAATAAATACTATTTTTAATTATAGATATTTTATTTATTTTTATATATTCTTTAGGATGTCTTTTTTCACGCTGATACTTCAAAAAAGTTGTTGGTTAATCACCGGCAATGTACTTCCACATCACGAACTAATCAAGTAAGTTTTTGCTCAGCCTCCAAAACCGAACGTTTGCGATAAAAATTTATAGTTGACTTACATAGGAACTATGTTGAGATTTTTGTTTATTGACCCCACTTTTCATCCCTTTGGCTGAATGCGCGGAAAATTAATAGGAGCTGTTCTTATGACGTTTTGAATATACAAGTAATACATTTTGTGTCAATACATTCATTACCACGACAGTTATTCGAGTTTTTTCACATATAAAATTTCGTATATCGCTAGATTCATTCTATCGGGAGTTATCGTGTTCACAGACATTCAGGAGACAGACATTTTTTTTTTTTTTTTAAATAATAATAATGAAAAACGATGGTTGTACGATCTCATGTTTCGGTAAAAACACAAACGAATTGTTTAGTATCAAAAGGTCACTTTATTTATATAAATTAAAAAATAATTTCCTGTATTCTCTCCATTTACTTTCCATTCACAAACCAAATTGATATGTATTGAATTCGAATGGTTCTATATCTCTATGGGCGGTACCAAACTAGAATGCCAGCCAAGAGCTTGTTGTAAAGAAAGAGATCGATGATTGGGTAGTTTGCCTCAGGCGGTTGTCGCTATCTATTGGGAACCGTCTTTCTTAAAACACAACAGAGGATACTGCTGTGAAACGCTCAATGTGGTCTTAGATGTTTTCATACTAGATTTCTAGTTTACCGCCTTATGTCTATGCCGTTTACGCATTATCTCCAGTAGTTTACAGTTGTGATATTTCAATGATTTTTCCTCATTAGGTTCAGTAGTTTATTGAGACATTTCCACACTAGATTCCCTATCTTACCGCCTTATTTCGAAGCTTTGTATCAACTAGATTCAGTAGTATACCAGATATTTCAATGATGAGCTCTGCATTGGGTTTAGTAGTTTATTAAGATTTTTTCACACCTGATATACTAGTTATTATCATAATTTTGCCTACCGTCCTTCGGATGGGACGTTAAGCGATGGTCCCGAGCCTGTTCAGGTTCTCGTTAATGTGAATAAAACAGGGTAGGCAAAATTTAAGACTCCCATAATAGAGTCCGGGCTCTTGTCCACCAGAGTGACGGAAGAGTGCTCCGGTAGTAGGCGATATGACCTCGTAGTTAAAGCCCGGACATGAATCATAATAACTAACTACAACGGCCGCCCTCTCTCCATCTCTTGCATAGCTTCCAACGGCTAAAACAATGACTTAATTAATATGTGTGCGACTGTATTTGATTACTTACCAACCTCTTTAAATGGATATCTTAAAAGTAGTTCTTTTCTTTCTTTTCAAAAATGGATCAATAAAGAAATTTCATTCCTAATGGTTTTCCTTTATTCACCTTTTAATTAGGTATTCCCTTTCTTCGAATTAACTTTCTGTATTCTTACCTACGGCTATTCATTACAAATTACCTTTTGTTATTGTTTCTGACGGCTAATCTATTATGTTTTTCAATTTTTACTTCACCAGCTATACGAAGTATGCGAGAATTTATGTAATCAGTCAAAAATTCGATGCGAAAATTCATGTTTTCCGACCCACATTTGATTCCAAAAATGAAAAAAAAAGTCTGTGTGTCCGTGAACACGATAACTCCCGATAAAATCGGGAAAACACGAAATTGTATATATGTATCCAGAACCCTCTAGGGCGACACATATTGATGTTCAGCTAAATCGGCCAAAGGGGTGGGGGGATTAGGGGGGAGGTTTAACGCAAAAACTGTTAATAACTGCCGATGTAATGAATGTATTGGCAAAATAATTTAATACGAGGATTCATATTCCACTCGGGAAAGCTTTGGACGAAGAGCGAAAACGTAATTGATTAATTTGTGGTGGGGACGTAAATAGTGGGCGTGATTTGCTCAGAAGTTAGGAAATGCTAGTATTTTTTTTTAAGTCGATGAATCAGATTGTACTTTTCACCACGCAGTACTAACTAAGTCTCCCTCCTGACCCTATCTACCGATTTGGTTGATAATCAGTAGTTAGTTATTATGACTCATGCCCGGGCTTTAACTACGAGATCATATCGCCTACTACCAGAGCGCTCTCTCTGGTGGACATGAGCCCGATTCTACTGTGGGAGTCCTAAATTTTGCCTACCCCAAATTTTTATTTACCTAGGGCAGGGGTCTTTAATGAGTAACTGACATTGTACCGGCTCGGGACCATCGCTTAACGTCCCATCCGAAGGACGGCGTGCTTAAGTTTATTTTCCTCCCAGATAAAATAAACTAAGGGCCTCGGTCGGGTTTCGAACCAACGATCTTCAGCTCTGAAGGCACACGCATACCACTGAGCTACCGGCGCCCTCTATAATCATTTGTTAACCATGGACTCCTGAAACCTCAAGCTAAATTTTGTGTTCGCTTATTCATTACACCGGCAGTTATTGGAGTTTTTATGTTGAACCTCTCTCCTAATGTTCATAATCAATTATTAATCAGGAACTCCTACTAAATGTTGTGTTGATACTTTCATTACATCGACAGTTATCAGGGTTTTTTAGTTGACACCGAGACTTATAGAGGTTTTGATAGCCACCTCCCCACACACTATATTAATTTTTACCGATTTTTAAAATCATTTTTGGAATGTTAAAAATCGGTGAAAATTCGACATCGTATACTTTCCGATGGTTTATCTTCCGATATCTTTCGTATAACTGGTTGAGATATTGAGATATAACACTTACAAAATTTCTTACGAGTTGTGTTTCTGTGTTGAGCACCCAACGGGAACGCCCTTTGGTCGATTTGTCTGAAAATCAATATGTGACTTTTCGTTCAGATATGGATTCTCGGGGTACATTCATAAAAATTTCGTTGTTGTTGATCCATTAATCTGAATTTTCTGAAAATATGAACGGTTTTGGGTGGCCAGCCGTTAGCTCTTCAATGAGCCTTGTCGACTATGACCTGTTTATTGTTGACTGGGAGCTGACCGTTATGGGTCCGTCCAGCTTGCACAATCCGCATAACTCACCCATCATCCAATCAAAAATTCATTGTTGAAACGTATGTCAAAGTTACGCCAACCTTACGGCAATAAATTAACTTAATAATAATAATATTTATTTCCGTTAAACCATAACGTGGTGATAGGCTACGTCATAAAAATGTATACATCAAGATATTTTTGGAATTACATGTTTTAAAAAAGTTTAGAGTGAGAGCTCAAGATCGCGGGATCGAAACTAGGCCGAGGCTCTTAGTTTTTCTTATCTGGGAGGTGAAAAAACTTTGAGCATGCAGCATGCACTAAGGTGGGACGTTAGACGATGGTCCTGAGCCTGTACAATGTCAGGTAACTCGTTAAAGACCCCCTATGGTGAATAAACCTGGGTAGACAACATATAAGACTCCCCCGTAGAGTTGGGTTATTATAGGCGACATGACGGGGCTTGTGTCACAATAAAAAGAAAAACTTACGAGTTGTGCGCACATGTGATTAGTAATAACAATAATAGTAAAAAATATAATACAATTGATAAATAATAGAAAATAAATGGAGGGCGCCGGTAGCTCAGTGGTATGAGTGCTTGCCATCTGAGCTCAAGATCGTGGGTTCGAAACCCGACCGAGGCCCTTAGTTTATTTTATCTGGGAGGTAAAATAAACTTAAGCACGCCGTCCTTCGGAGTAGACGTTAAGCGATGGTCCCGAACCTGTACGATATCAGTTTCTCGTTAGAACCCCTGCCTTAGTTGAATAAACCTGGGAAGGCAAAATTAGGAGTGGAGTCGGGCTCATGTCCACCGGAGTGACGAAAGAGCGCTCTGGTAGTAGGCGATATGACCTCGTAGTTAAAGCCCGGGCATGAGTCATAAAACCTAAAACTAAACTCTAGAAAATAAATGAGTATACAAATAATAATACTAATAAATACTGTTGATAGTTTTTAATTATAATTATAACTTAGAATAAATATTTTTTATAATTCTTCCAAAAGTGTATTTTTCATGACCATATTACGGGACATTCTTACGTTCCTCCCCTAGGTCACAGTGTGCGAAATATAGAAAAGGAAGAAAAATAAAAAGAAACGTAACTAACTAATAAATAAATAAATAAATAACCTAATATAAATAAAATAAATTATTATATAACTAATAAATAATACGAATGAAAATATTAAACAAAGAGTAGATTGGACAGACTGTACAGGATGATATCTGTGGTCCGTTTTGGAGGGAGAGTAGAAAAATTAGTTGATTAATTCGTGCTGGGAAAGTACATTTCAGGTGATACACCGACGATTGGTTCATGCCCGGACTTTAACTACGAAGTTATATCGCCTACTACTGCGCTCGTTCGTCACATTGGTGTAAATGAGCCCAAATCCATTATGGGAGTTCTAAATTTTAACTACCCTAAATTTTTTTTCAATAGGATTTTGGGGTCTTTACCTGATATCGTACTGGCTCGGGCCCATCACTTAACGTCCCATCCGAAGGATGGCATGCCCAAGGTTTTTTCACTTTCCAGAAAATAAAACTTGAGGGTCTCTTGAGCCCAGTACGCAACCACGATACCTCTGTGCTACCGGCGCGGCATCCTCAGACGAAGTAGATATTAAATTTCATGACTTACCACTGACTGTTGCTATTTCGATGGGAAAGTAGAATTTGGGATGTCATACTCAGTCCCGAAAAAAAAATTTCATTCATCAATTTCATGACCTGAATTCTCCTCAAAAGTCCTAATGGCTTCTTTTATTTTTCTATGTCTTAACACTTTCATATTTGTAGTTAAGTGAAACTATGTAAGTGACGGGACATGCTCAGATTAAAGCTGAGAGTCGTAAATGTATGTCACTGGCAACGTGCGCGAAATTTGAAATTTCTATGAGTATTAACGACGACATTTTCGCTTTTACTTCTTCAGCTATAGTTATGTAGTCAGCCAGAAATTGAGTTTTCAGCGGAATTTCATATTTTTCGAACTCTGATTCCAAAAATTAAGAAGGAATGTATATACACGAGATTTTATATGCGTATCTAGAACCCTCTAAAGACACCTATATTGATTTTCAGCCAAATTGTCCAGGAAAGGGAAGGAGTGTGGTTTAGGGGAGGAGGATTAACACGAAAACTCTAATAACTGCCGATGTTATGAATTTATCGACAGAAAATTGAGTTGAGAGTATATTCAGAGCCCCTATGTAAGTCAACTATTGATTTTTAGCTCAGAGGGTCGACTACTTTTGAAGGGGGTGTGATAATTAAAAAAATGTATAAAATAAATAAATAGGTAAATAAAAATGAAATAAACAAATAAAAAAATTAATAATAATTAAAACAAAAATAATATAAATATTACCACATTTTCCGTAGAAATTTTAGCTGGTCTTCTACTAAATTTTGATTTTTACAGTAATTTCCGAAAAGGGCCCCCAAAAAAAAAATCGAAAGTTCAAGACGTCCAATTTTCAAGAAAGTGCACTTATTTAAAAAAAAATTCTTTTAAATATAATAATGAGATGCCACATTGTTTTCCTTAAAGTTGCAAAGTGTTCAATATAATCCAAAGGTATAAATTATCTTATTGGATTTACAGGGAAATGAATAGCATAGAATAAGAGAACAAATATTGGGTTTATTTATCTAAGCCTACATTATAAATAAAATCAAAATATCAATATCAAATTACTTAGGTACCTTAAAAATCTTATTAACTAATTGCTACATCTACTTTAGTCTCTTTTCTTTTTAAATATTGTGGCCATACTTTAATTCCATCTTATTTTGGGCATATAAACAAATAAAAGTACCTTTGCTCATCTACTTCACTGTTATTTCACTCCTACATGGTTCACTACATCTTAACACTAAAAACACTTCTCTCTCTAGACTGTCCACCTCCACAACTCTCCTTAGACTATTTCACACTTTTTGAAACAGCTGATCGTCTTTGTTGTCTCCATTCATTGGTTGTTTACATTTATTTTTAAAGCAAAATACGACTAGTCCATCTTTGTATATTTATTCACTAATTGAGTTACTTCACTCCTAACAGCTGTTTTTATACAAATAATAATAATTGATTTTATAATATATTAATCTTAATGTGTGTAAATTTTTTACATGACAGGGGAGATCAAAATTAATTGATCTTGGGATGTACAATGCCGGTGAATCACGACTTTTTATTGTTATGGCTATGATTACAAAAATGCACACTTCACTTCACCATTAGGTTGTATACCTACTCCATTGGCTCAAGATCATCCCAAAATCAAAATATTCTCAATATTCTCTAAGATTCACTTTTTGAGTAGATTTTTGGCAAACATACAAAATACAAAGTATAGGGGAAGATACGTAAAGTCGTAGAGAAAACTGAAAGGGACATTTTATAAAAGTACGATTTTTCCGTCAAAACCATCCTAAAATGTGTTGAAACAAATTTGTTTTAGACGTTTGCTCGATTTACGCCAAAACGGTTAGTCTTAGCGAAAAAATTCAAAATATTCAAAGTAATATTTAAATTGTAGTAACGCAAAGGAACGCATTAAAAAATAGAAAAACAATTCTGTTAGTTATTGTGACTCCTGCCCAGGCTTTAACTGCGAGGTTATATTGTTTACTACCAGAGTGCTCTTTCATGAGCCCAACTCTGGTAGTCCTAAATTTTTCCTATGCAGATTTAGTTACCTAGGAGTAGTACCGGCCATTATATAGGCTCGTGACCATGACTTAACGTCCCATCCGAAGGACGGCATGCTCATATATGTGTGATGTGGCTATTACAGGACTTTGATTAAATTCATTTCACACTGGCATTAATCGGTATATGGAAGTCAATCTCAGTACGCCCATACAATGAAACTGAGAAAAATGCGGACGCAAGTGGTTGGCATAAGAATGTCTTGTAATAACCTTTTTTTTTCTATGTTTATAATGTTTGTTTCTAGTCTGTGATGTTATCGCCTCAATTGTCACAATTAAACATTTAGGTTAAAATGTAGTCATAAATGTCACGATTTTTGGACACCGTTGTAATCCTAAATGTTTGAACATTTCTTTTTTTTTGAAGGTTTTTTAATTTCTTCATTACTTCCAATCATGAAAATTCGTTATATATCAGAAATAATTATAACTTATGATTACTTAGACGTTCTACTCTCTAAAACTATAGTTCAAGGCTATTATATATTCACAACTATAATTATACTAATATAATATAGAGCCAAATGATGGTTATTATAATTATTAGTTCACGATTTTATAGTTACATTGTAGCATTTCTACCATGAGACTCAGGCCCCCAAAGCCAATTACATTGTAGCATTTCTACCATGAGACTCAGGCCCCCAAAGCCAATAAGGGACCCGCTGCTATAGTTAAGCACACTCAGTTAAATATTTTGAACGGATATGAATATAAGAAAGTCAGTGAATCACTGCCAATGTACATCCCCAGCACGAATTAATCATTAAGTTTTCGCTCTCCCTATAAGACAATTTGTGATTAAAATCATTAGTTGATTTATTTACGTAGGAATTTCTGAATCCTCATACTAAATTTTATGTCGTTACATTCCTTACATTGGCAGTTATTGGGTTTTTTGAATTGATCCCCTTCTATTTGGCTGAGTCCGCTGACAATGGCGCTGAAACAGATACACTAAGTACATATATTTTTTGTGGGATTTGACAATATAATTCTTCGATTTTATTATTTTACTTCTACAGCTGTACCACAATGAATATTACCAAAAAAAAAAAAATCCAATTTGTGAACACGATAACTCCCGATAGAATGAATGTATCGACACGAAATTTAGTATGAGGGTTCAGAGGCTCCTATGTAAATTGTTTGGTTCTACATGAGGTGACTGACGTCCCCCGGGACATTGCGGCTCAATGTCCCGATTGTTTCTTAAGCTTCACTCGGGACGCTTTTTTGTCCCGAATTCTGCTCCGGAAATTTTTTTCCTCATGTAATTTTAAAAGATAGTTAATATAGTTTTTTTTTCAAATAAAAGTTTTTGATTCATTATAATGTAGGTTTAAAGAAAAGGTTAGGTTAGGTTTTATGACTCATGCCCGGGCTTTAACTACGAGTTCATATCGCCTATCGAGTTCATATCGCTCTTTCGTCACTCTGGTGGACATGTGGCCGACTCTACTGTGGGAGTCCTAAATTTTGCCTACCCTAAATTTTTATTCATCTAGGGCAGGGGTTTTTAACGAGTACCTGACATGAAGGACGACGTGCTCAAGTTTATTTTACCTCCCAGATAAAATAAAATAAGGGCCTCGGTCGGGTTTCAAACCCACGATCTTGAGCTCAGAAGACAAGCACGCATACCACTGAGCTACCGGCGCCCTCTGGTTAAGAGAAAATAAACCCAATATGTTATCTCAAATTCCATTAATTTTCTCATAAAAATACCATTGGATTTTATTATTGAAAATTTGCTGGCATTTCTAGTTATTTTTTTAATGAAAAAATCGATGTAGCACGTCATAAAATTTATACTTTTAAAAATTTATAATGCCTCGAATTCTGCTCCGGAAATTTTAGAAGAAGGAGACCATTTGTGTGGTCTTTGTTCAACCTGAAACGCGTAAAACAATAAAATTTAGTTTTAAAAAAATACCGAGTATATAACCAACCCTTTATAGTTGAAAGAAAATAAATGGGTTTGACTTATACACCCTCATTTAAAACGAGCTGATTCTTTATAGAATTAACAGTTTCTTATTTTCACGGTTGCCTACAAATTCGTCCACTGTTTCAGTCCATTAAGTTTGTCGTCCCTTGTCAAGATAATTTACCGAAACTGACAAATCCTTGAGATAACGGTGTCACTAAAACAAAGATTTAAAGAACCGTACCTGACTTCTGTTGACAAATGACACTCCTGTTTACAATTTCTTAAAAAACCTTAAGTTCCCGCTGTCTGGACTCATATCCTACTTTTTGGTGTTATTTTATCTTCATAATTGCAATCGATGTTTCATCATTGAGAAATGTCAATAAAAAAAATGTCGGTGTACCGCCGGCAATGTACCTACATAAGCGCTAATAAATCATTTATGGTTTCCAGATTTACTTTGTGAAGCTAGGAATATATAAGTAAAAATACAATATTTTTTTGGCAAACTTCTTCACTATATTCTTAAATACTCGACTAGTTTCGCCGTGTTTAAGGCATTATCAAGAGTCACTTACAAACTGACAGAATTGGTTGACAGGGTAGATGGTACAGTTTTGGAGGGGGGGTTTAGGTAGTGACGGGGAATCCCTTGTTTTTTTTACCCTATACATTCTAATAAACAGATATTTACAAGATGATAATAAATATAATAACAAGAAATATAATAAAGTGAAGGCAACAGCAAAAGTGTTGGCATTTATATAGGTAGAACTCTTGAATTATAATATAAATGCCAACACTTTTACCTTCACTTTATTATATTTCTTCTTATTATATTTATTATCATCTTGTAAATATCTGCTTATTAGAATGTATAGGGTAAAAAAAACAAGGGATTCCCTGTCACTACCTAAACCCCCCCTCCAAAACTGTACCTTCTACTAGGGTTGGGCGATAGTCGATAGTTACTATCGATATATCGATAGATCACGCCTATCGGTACCCAATATCGATAGGCCACGCCTATCGGTAACCAATAACGATAGTTTTGACTATTGATATTTTTTTAATTTTTACTCACAAGTTTTGAAGTTGATGACGTAGTCACGCACTTGTGCAAACAAATTAAATTCACGGTATTGGGCTTTGGCTCTTCTAAGTATTTATAATCCTAACTTCCTCTTTAATTGGGAATCTTATTCTACAATTCTTAGAAATTTTTTTGGGGTTGGCCGGCGAGAGCGCAAAGCTGATTTTTATTATGAGGGTGACTATACGACGAGAGCGCAAATTGGCAAATTAATTATATCTTTATCACAGAACTTCAAACAAAGCCGTTGGCCGGCGAGAGCACAAAGCTGATTTTAATTATCCAAATTTTGTAATATTTCTATTTATGTTTGTTCTAGGAATTTATGTACCTAGATGAATGATTATCGCTGTTAGACAGCTTACAACAATGAAAATTGAGATGGCTGAGTAATCAGTAGGCCTTTGCAGTGGCGGCCTTTGTGGCGGGCGAGACGGGCAACTTCAAAATAAATTAAAAACTTAATTAAAACCTTTGCGCTCTCGCCGTATAAAAATGGGATTAATTTTTATTATCTACACACACTTTTTGAAAATTCAAATAAATTCGTTTTTCATTTATCTTTATAATTATCCCTTATCTTATAATTTATAATCCTGCAAGTTTGCAATAGGTAGGTAGGTAATTGAATTTAATTATAATAAATTTCTTGAAATTCTTTATTAAATAGATCTGGACAAAAATGAATTGCTATCGGAAAACTATCGATAGTATTCGATAGTTTTTAACCGATATTATCGGACTATCGATAGTGCCAACTATCGACTATCGCCCAACCCTACCTTCTACCCTGTCAACCAATTCTGTCAGTTTGTAAGTGACTCTTGATAATGCCTTAACACGGCGAAACTAGTCGAGTATTTAAGAATATAGTGGTTTGACAAAAAAAAAAAAAAAATGTGTATTTTTACTCATTTATTCCGCTTCTAAATCCTTTTATTAAATTTTGGGTCAATAAATTCATTACATGTGCAGTTATTAGGGTTTTTAAATTGAGCCCCCAACCCTGAACCCACCCCTTCCGTTCGACTGATTTTGCGGGATATTAATAGGTGTACCATTCTTATGGAGTTTTGAATACAGATATACAATTTCATGTCGATACATTCATTACCTCGCCAGTTATTGGGATTTTAGAGTTGAGCCCCCGTTCTGATCTCCCTTCACCTTAAATTAATAGCTGTCATATTTATACAGCTTTGAATTCATATATGAAATTGCATCCCAATAAATTGAATATAACGGCAGTTATTCGAGTTTTTGTGTTAAGTAAAAATGTTAGTACTACCATGCTCCCCTAGGCAGGCCGTGTTAGTTCAACTTGGCTCCGCCTTGGCTTTTGACATTTTATTTGCATACATTATTCGAAATAAATACTTATTAAATGTTTAGTTACTAGTTAGGGGGAAAAATGTTAGTACTACCTGTCTCCGCTAGGCAGGCCGTGTTAGTTCAACTTGGCTCCGCCTTGGCTTTTGACATTTTATTTGCATACATTATTCGAAATAAATACTTATTAAATGTTTAGTTACTAGTTAGGGGGAAAAATGTTAGTACTACCTGTCTCCCCTAGGCAGGCCGTGTTAGTTCAACTTGGCTCCGCCTTGGCTTTTGACATTTTATTTGCATACATTATTCGAAATAAATACTTATTAAATGTTTAGTTACTAGTTAGGGGGAAAAATGTTAGTACTACCTGTCTCCGCTAGGCAGGCCGTGTTAGTTCAACTTGGCTCCGCCTTGGCTTTTGACATTTTATTTGCATACATTATTCGAAATAAATACTTATTAAATGTTTAGTTACTAGTTAGGGGGAAAAATGTTAGTACTACCTGTCTCCCCTAGGCAGGCCGTGTTAGTTCAACTTGGCTCCGCCTTGGCTTTTGACATTTTATTTGCATACATTATTCGAAATAAATACTTATTAAATGTTTAGTTACTAGTTAGGGGGAAAAATGTTAGTACTACCTGTCTCCGCTAGGCAGGCCGTGTTAGTTCAACTTGGCTCCGCCTTGGCTTTTGACATTTTATTTGCATACATTATTCGAAATAAATACTTATTAAATGTTTAGTTACTAGTTAGGGGGAAAAATGTTAGTACTACCTGTCTCCGCTAGGCAGGCCGTGTTAGTTCAACTTGGCTCCGCCTTGGCTTTTGACATTTTATTTGCATACATTATTCGAAATAAATACTTATTAAATGTTTAGTTACTAGTTAGGGGGAAAAATGTTAGTACTACCTGTCTCCGCTAGGCAGGCCGTGTTAGTTCAACTTGGCTCCGCCTTGGCTTTTGACATTTTATTTGCATACATTATTCGAAATAAATACTTATTAAATGTTTAGTTACTAGTTAGGGGGAAAAATGTTAGTACTACCTGTCTCCGCTAGGCAGGCCGTGTTAGTTCAACTTGGCTCCGCCTTGGCTTTTGACATTTTATTTGCATACATTATTCGAAATAAATACTTATTAAATGTTTAGTTACTAGTTAGGGGGAAAAATGTTAGTACTACCTGTCTCCCCTAGGCAGGCCGTGTTAGTTCAACTTGGCTCCGCCTTGGCTTTTGACATTTTATTTGCATACATTATTCGAAATAAATACTTATTAAATGTTTAGTTACTAGTTAGGGGGAAAAATGTTAGTACTACCTGTCTCCCCTAGGCAGGCCGTGTTAGTTCAACTTGGCTCCGCCTTGGCTTTTGACATTTTATTTGCATACATTATTCGAAATAAATACTTATTAAATGTTTAGTTACTAGTTAGGGGGAAAAATGTTAGTACTACCTGTCTCCCCTAGGCAGGCCGTGTTAGTTCAACTTGGCTCCGCCTTGGCTTTTGACATTTTATTTGCATACATTATTCGAAATAAATACTTATTAAATGTTTAGTTACTAGTTAGGGGGAAAAATGTTAGTACTACCTGTCTCCGCTAGGCAGGCCGTGTTAGTTCAACTTGGCTCCGCCTTGGCTTTTGACATTTTATTTGCATACATTATTCGAAATAAATACTTATTAAATGTTTAGTTACTAGTTAGGGGGAAAAATGTTAGTACTACCTGTCTCCCCTAGGCAGGCCGTGTTAGTTCAACTTGGCTCCGCCTTGGCTTTTGACATTTTATTTGCATACATTATTCGAAATAAATACTTATTAAATGTTTAGTTACTAGTTAGGGGGAAAAATGTTAGTACTACCTGTCTCCCCTAGGCAGGCCGTGTTAGTTCAACTTGGCTCCGCCTTGGCTTTTGACATTTTATTTGCATACATTATTCGAAATAAATACTTATTAAATGTTTAGTTACTAGTTAGGGGGAAAAATCTATTTAAAATGATCATTTTTTTATATTTGAATTTTTATTACGGAAAAAAATTGATAATGTGAAACTACCTCAAGCTATTAAAATTTGCTATGTGGTAAAATTTGATCGTAACTCTCATAAAAATATTAGAAAATTTATCATAATCCAATTTATCTATAATGATGAAAGACGTAGATATTTTTATACCTTAAAAATGTTCGTTCTCCTCATTATAAAATCTGTTTTGGCCTTCAAGAATAAGTATGTTTCATTATCATGTATTTTTAATGATAAATGCAAGGTTATAATAAAGTATCTGCATTTTAATTAAGATGTTTTTAATGCATCATCATTTTTATTAAGTAGGTACTGTGCAACTATTTTTAGTTTAATGACGTAATTCTCATGTTGTAAAGTACAGCTACTAAGGTACTTTACCAGAATTTACACTCCCCAGCTCTACGAAGTATAGAGCAAGTTATGTAATCGGTCTAAAAAATTAGAGTTTTTAACGGAATTTCATGTTTTCCGACATCTAAATAACAGAAATGAAAAAAAAAAAGAAAAATCTGTGCGTCTGTGAACACGATAACTTTCGAAAAGATGAATGTATCAAAACGAAATTTTATAAGTGAATTCAGAACCATTTAAGGACGACACCTATTGTTTTTCAGTCAAATCTACCAAAGAGGAGGGGTGGATTAGGAGGGGAGGCTTAACTAACATAAAAGTTTTAGTAACGGCTTATAGAATGATTATATCGACACAAAATTAGAGGGCGCCGGTAGCTCAGTGGTATGCGTGCTTGACTTTTGAGCTCGTGGGTTCGTATAACGTGGGTTCCTAACCCGACCGGGGCCCTTAGTTTATTTTATGTGGAAGGGAAAATAAACTTAAGCACGCCATCCTTCGGATGGGACGTTAAGCGATGGTCCCGAGCCTGTAGGATGTCAGGTACTCGTTAATGACCCCTATCCTAGGTGAATAAAAATTTAGGGTAGGCAAAATGTAGGACTTCCATAGTAGAGTCGGGCTCATGTCCACCAGAGTGACGAAAGAGCGCTCTGGTAAAGCCCGGGCATGAGTCATAAAACCTAACCTAACCTCGACACAAAATTATATATGTGTGGCCAAAACCCCATAAGGACAGCACATATGGATATTCAGTCAAATCGGCCAAAGGGGAGAGGCTTAATTCAAAATTCTAATATCTGCCGTTGTAATAAAAGTATCGACACAAAATTTCAAATGTGAATTCAAAACCCCGTATAGACGACACTTACCAATTTTCAGCGGAATTGGCTGTAATCAATAATCCCTCAAATAAGGAGTTGTAGAGAAAACTGAAAGGTTTTTTAGACGATTGTCCAATTTATGCGAAAATCGTCAGTCCTATTGAAAAATGATTTTCTACGAAAAATTGTCCTTATTAAAATTCCTCAGATTAAAGATAGAACCAATACGATTAGAGTTATAGCGCCCTGAAGAATGTTGAAAATAAATGAAGGAGTGATGTAGAAATAGTAAACCTACCTATAAATTTAAAATATGTTTTTGTTATTGGTAGTTTTTTTTTTAAATTAAAAAAGAAAAAAATATTTTAAAAATGTATATTTGTGATGTGGTCGTTACAGGACTTTCTTCTAACCATTTTTGTACAGATCACTTCCCTTCCCCTCCTCTCTCTCAAACTCATTTCATACTGTCTTCACTAAGAAAGCCACTCTCAGAATTACGCATGAATGAAACAAAGAAAACTGCTGACGCCAGTACATTACATTCATATATCCAGTAATGTCAGTATAAAATCCATTTGAGAGGGCGGGAGGGAGAGACTTGAGATAGTGGTTGGTGTAGGTCCTGTAATGGCCACATAACATTTTTTTTTTCTTAATTATTTCATCATTTTTAATAAAAAAAACTACCAATAATAAAAAATTGTTTTTTTTTATTATCCCTTTTAATATTTACAAAAATAAGACCAATGATATCAGGTGGAGTAGTCTGCGAGGGTAGTCAGGTAGGGTAGTCTGCTAGAGTAGTCAGATAAGGTAGTCTGCTCGGGTAGTCAGGTAGGTTAGTCTGCTAAGGTAGTTTGCTAGAGTAGTCAGATTGGGTAGTTGCTAGGGTAGTCAGATGGGGTAGTCTGCTGTAGTAGTCAGATAGAATAGTCTGCTAGGGTAGTGTGCTGGAGTAGTCAGATAGGATAGATAGTCTGCTAGGATAGTCAGGTAGGGTAGTCAACAAGGACGAAATCTTTTCTGAATGAAGATGAGTAATGTCAATTTGTGTGTCAAAAATAAAATAAAAATGGATTAATTAATTAAAATTCTTATTTTTTTATTTGACCAGCTCAACAAAATGTATGTTATACATGGTGGGGGTAACATGGGGAATTAGATTAGGGAATGTCTCTAAGAAGAGATACCCTTAACTATTTACATCAATATTATATTGAAAACATTCGGTAAAAGTCCTCAAATTAACATGTACTGGAGAAGTCTAGATTTGAGACGTCGTGTAGCGCTGGGTTGTCCGATGATGTATGCAGTAGCTACTGAAACAGTGGACAGCCTGTCCTGGTATTTACGGAATTTGGTGTGAATGAATTCTTCTATTGAGGGAAATTCGAGGTCGCGGTGTAATTGGGAGTTTCAAACAAACCAAGGTGTGTTGGCAGCCATTCTAAGGATTTTGTTCTGGAAAACTTGAATTCTTTTTATTTTAGTTGCGGAAGCAGATCCCCAAACTTCACTGCCGTAAGTTAAGAATTAATTAAAATCACCAATTTATATAATAGTGAAAGAAAAAATAAATTAAATGAATAAAAAATAATAAGAAAAAGGAATAGTCACGTAATATTAAACAAAAACAATTAAAAAGAAAACATGTAATAATAAAAATAACGAACATATAACAAAAAATAACATTGTTAAAAGGACTCATCAAATATTTTTAAGTATGTAACTTATGTAAGTCTAACACTTATAAATATTCCAATGTCTAATGTAGGTACTTATAAATGATCGGGATCGAAAGTCTGGAAATGGGAAGGACAACGATGAACAAATGTCTTGTGTTGTGTCTACTCCTCCATTTCTGGAGAGGAACCTTCATAGCGCCCCAGCATTCCCTCATACAGTTTTTTGAACTTGATTTGAATGATATTGCGTTTTTGCACTTATAGTACTGCACTAATAACACGTTACAATTTAAAGTGCAAAGTTCATTCTCGGTCCAATGTTTCATAAAAAAAAAAGTTTCCCTCCCTGAAGGATACAATTTAAACATGCTGATCTGTGCATTTGGGGGGGGGGGGGGGGGGGGGGATGATGATGAAACATGTGTTGCATACATTTGAGAATGTGCAATACATGACTTTAATTGAGAAAGTCTAGTTGTTTAAGGTTAACTAGTTACAAATTTCCACAATCTAGTTCCATTCTCTCACCTCTTTGCCGTTGTTAACTTAGATCAATAGTTCTCAACCTTTTCTCAACAATGCACATTAGCCATGCCTTTATAACGGTGTGGTGTTGTTTGTTTATTTACACAACATCCACGGCCCGGGAGGCCAAAACCCTACCCTCTAGTCCGCACGGCCCTTCTTCTATCTCTGAGCTATCGGCGCCCTCTTTTGAGATTTTATTTTGATATGTGAAATAATTGTGAATTGTTTGTTGTAGAAGACCACGAAGAAGGAAGCGGAAAGGTGGTAAAGAAGGAGGTCGGAACCGATGGTGTACTCCTGACATCGCTCTTCGGCTGTCGGAGGACATCAAGCAGCTTCTTATCGGCGATGAAGGACTGACCTCTGCCATCATGCCGGGAGGTCATTTCTACAGTTATTTTATTATTTTATCTCTGTTTCGATTTCCCGATATTTTTAGAATTTCTTACATAGATAATTCCTGTCTAATTTCTACAGTTATTTTATCTCTGTTTCGATGTTGTCCCTATGTTTTTAGAACTTCTTACTGAGATAATTCCTGTCTAATTTCTACAGTTATTTTATCTCTGTTTCGATGTTGTCCCTATGTTTTTAGAACTTCTTACTGAGATAATTCCTCTCTAATTTCTACAGTTATTTTATTATTTTATCTCTGTTTCGATGTTGTCCCTGTATTTAAAACTTCTTTCAGAGATAATACCTATCTAATTTCTACAGTTATTTTATCTCTGTTTCGATATTGTCCCTATGTTTTTAGAACTTCTTACTGAGATAATTCCTCTCTAATTTCTACAGTTATTTTATTATTTTATCTCTGTTTCGATGTTGTCCCTGTATTTAGAACTTCTTTCAGAGATAATACCTATCTAATTTCTACAGTTATTTTATCTCGTGTTTCAATGTCCCGATGTTTTTAGAACTTCTTACAGAGATAATTCACACACTGTAGTGAGAAGTGATTATTTCAGAAGTTGCAAAATGAAAAAGTCGTCGGTACATTAATTTCATTGGCAGTTATTTGAGTTTTTATGTTAAGCTTCCCCCCTAATCCCCTTTTACTTTGGTTCACTTGACTGAAAAACAATAGATGTTGACGTTAAAGGGTAGGTTCTGGATTCACATATAAAATTTTGTGTCGATACATTCATTCTATCGGGGATTATGGTGTTCACAGGCACACAGAGTTTTTTTTTTTCCCCATTTTTGTAATCTAGAGATCGAAAAACGAGTTACATAATTCTCCTATCCTTCATAAAGCTGGAGGAGTAAAAATAATAATTTTCTAGCTCAAATATTTTAGACACAACTCAACTTGCTGTAGTTGTGTTTTTGTTTTCGGGTTTTAGCCAAAGGAAGTTAAGAAATACAGATATTCTAAATAATTCCTTTCATCATTTATTTATATACGAGGTGTGCACAAAAAATAACGGGAATTTTCGGTTACTTCAATGAAGTATGAGCAGGTACATTATCATGGTGCAAAAGCCATGAATTGTTTCACCACAAAACCGGGCGTTTTTTTTCGGATTGCTTCACGCAAACGGCGTTGCACTTGTAGGTAGTACTCCTTATTGATCGTTTGACCTTGTGGCAAGAACTCATGGTGCACTATGGCGTTAAAATCGAAAAACACAGTGAACATGACCTTCACATTCGCGGCCGTCTTCACGGCCTTCTTGGAAACGCTTATACACTCGTAAACCCTAGTTTTACTCTCACCAAAAGCAATATTTAACATTTCTAAAACTTTGCTGCACTTTATTCCATTCTTATAACAAAATTTAATTCAAATTCTCTGATCCATTTCGTAAACAAAAAAATTGGTTGTCTGTAAAGTCGGTTTACGGCCGGTAGGTTGACGTGACTACGTCATAACATCACAGTAGTATAATACACAAAAGAAGTGGAAGGAAAATAAAATGGAAACAAGTTCATTGATAATTAACGGCGCCAATCGCCGCCTTCGGTTGTAGGCAGGTGAAGATAAATATTTTTTCGCACATATTACTCCAATCGGACAACATACTCAATATGACGAGCTTTGAATTATATTTTTAAATGCAATACCATTCAAGGCACCGAAGGACGGCATGCTCGGAATTGAAGATAAATATTTTTTCGCACATATTACTCCAATCGGACAACATACTCAATATGACGAGCTTTGAATTATATTTTTAAATGCAATACTATTCAAGGCACCGAAGGACGGCATGCTCGGAATTGAAGATAAATATTTTTTCGCACATATTACTCCAATCGGACAACATACTCAATATGACGAGCTTTGAATTATATTTTTAAATGCAATACTATTCAAGGCACCGAAGGACGGCATGCTCAAAAGTGTAGGTAGGCGATTTTTCCATCATAATACTCCAGTTTTAAATAATACTGAATACAATGATGATGATGATGATGATAGGACATGATAAGGTAGGCTACACGAATGCAGGGTTCGACATGCTTGAACACGCAAGTGCCTGTTCAAGGTCACAAAATCAGACTGAATTGGAGGGAGAACGGAAACTTATTGAGGTTTAGAGGGAGAGCGGAAACTTATTAAGGTTTAGGGAGAGAGCTGAAACTTATTGAGGTTTAGAGGGAGAGAGGAAACTTATTGATGTTTAGAGGGAGAGCGGAAACTTATTGAGGTTTAGAGGGAGAGCGGAAACGTAATGAGGTTTAGAGGGAGAGTGGAAACGTATTGGGGTTTAGAGGGAGAGCGGAAACTTATTGATCTGGGGATGTACGATGGTGGGTGATTCCCAGCTGTGGAGGGGGGGGGGGGTGATGGTCACGTGGGGTCAAAGGTCATGAGGAGTAATTAATTAGTAATTTTAATAATTTTAGTCACATGACGTCTCCCTCGCTCTCTTGGGGAACGTGACATGACGTCACACTTTTTCGAACATGCGGCCCGTCGCATCGATTTATTAGACGTAGTCACGTCAAAAATAATCGCCGATCGTACCAAAACACATGTAACCTCTTTGACAGCAGACTAAACATCCGGTCTGTTTAACAATGTACACATATTTTTCAGACATGTTTACCAACATAACAACGAAAAAATCGCGCGAATCGGACTAATACAATCCGCGAAATTTCTAAATTCCCGTTACCTTTTGAACACACTTCGTATGCGACAATGTTTTCTAGTTTGTAGAAAAGAAGAAAGATGTGGAGTTTAGAAAAATTAGTATGCTCTTTAATAACATAAATATTTGGGAAGACTGCTCTAAGTAGAACGAGAATTGTATCATTGTTTGGCTCTGTTCCTGGCAGCTAGCATGTGCTATACAGTATGTTTACATACAATAGGCTCTGTACAGCCCAGTGCCAGTCCTGTATTACTGGGGAATGTGTCTTGTTTCATGCACTAACCACTTGGGTGCGCCATTGGTCTCAACATTCCTAACAGCTTACCCACAGTTTTATTTACGAGTATATTGTATGAATCACATACATTACTTCCTCAGCTACACGAAGTATAGGGGAAATTATGTAATCAGTCAGAAATTCGATGCCGAGTTTTCAATGGAATTTATTTTTCCGATTCCCTGATTCCAGAAAAAAAAAAAAAAAAAAAAAAAAAATGTGTCAGTGAACATGATAACTCCCGATAAAATGAATGTATCGCCATAAAATTATATATGTGTATTCAGAACCTCACAAGGATGACACCTATTAAATTTCAGCCAATTCGGTCAAAGGAAAGAGAGGGATTAGGGGGAGCTTAACTCAAAAACCCCCGATGTAATTGTAAATGTGTTGACACAAAATTTCATAGGTTAATTCAAAATCCCATAAGAACGACCTAAAGAAAAGAGGGGGATTAGTTACGGGGCTTAACACAAAACCCCCAATAACAGCATTTTTTTTTTATAGAAACCAAATTTTTTTTTATTATTGAAATATTTTATTATGCATATTTACAATCGGTACAGTAAATAAGTAAATTTGTTGACAATAGATAATGGAACAATTTCTGTACAATGATAAATACATACAAGAGAGAAAAAATAGAATAAAATAAATAATAATTTTAAAAAAATAAGAAAAAATAAATAAATAATAATTTAAAAAATATATAAATAATTAAGAATAATAAAAATGTCTCCGTGAAGTCATGAAGAATATGTAGGTACAAAATTTTAATGAAAATATATATGATAATTCTAAACCCTATACTTAATGATGGCATATATTATTGTTTTTGAAATCGGTTCAAGGGAAGGGGTGGGATCAGAGGGGGCTCGACTCAAAAACATTAATAACTCCCGACGTTTGTCAACCATTGATTTTTAGTCCAAACATGTGGTGTGGGTAAATATTTACATTGCCGGTGATTCACAGTAAAAAAATGTATTTTCAAAACATTTTGCCATTTTATTCTTTAACCTTTTAAAATGGATGTAGGCCATTTTTCAGGTAGATATATATCAAGTTGTTTTACTAAATTAGTCCTAAGGAGGGCTTGCCTGAGATGGACCCATCACCGTTACGGAAGGGTTGACCTGTCCAGGTAGTTCGTCCCTAGAGACTGGTTACTTTTGTATTAGCTGACCTCAGTCTACACTGTTCTGTACTCTGCTGATGCATGCTTCTGTCTGCTGTAGGTTTCGAGAACTCCTCTATGAAGTCCAGCTTCTCCCTGTCGTCGCTGCAGCCCTCTAGCTCCAGTCTAGAGAGTCCAGAGCATGCGACCTTTCAGGATAGACCCTACTCTTCTCTCAGGAAGAAACCCAGGTAAAATTTCACTTGTATAATAATGTTTATGAAGAAGTGTTATACTCACCAACTGCTCAGAGTTGTCGACTCTACAGGGGAATACTACGGGAGCCGGGGCATTCATTCATATATCTTATACGTGATAATAAGATGTTGTGAGACGAGATTTCTCATAGAAATAAAAGACGTTGTCTTCCCACTGTTTTATTTTTGTCCAGAATCGGTTTTCAACACAACAGCGCCATCATCAGTGGTCCATCTATGATAGAATAAATATAATTTACAAATAATAAAAAGTATAAATCTTAAAGCATCAGGGTACAGAGTAACAAAATAAAAAATATGAACTTACCCCATCCACACACCACAACGGTTAATGGTCAACTGGCATAGCTCAAAGGGGATAGCTAGGTTCACTCACTCTACATACAAAAACATGCATTCAAATATACACAATAACTATAAAATAAATCTCTACATAATAGTAAAATATCTCTGCAGAAGTATACAATTCACCTTGCAGCCAAAGGAATTTTTGTCATAAAATATAATAAAAAAAAATCAATAAATAAAATTTTGAACAATATTATCACAGACTTAAAAAATAAATATTTAAGGGTAAGTAAGATTTTATTTTTTATTTTGTTACTCTGTACCCTAATGCTTTAAGATTTATACTTTTCATTATTTGTATGTTATATTTATTCTATCATAGATGTACCACTGATGATGATGCTGTTGCGTTGAAAACCGGTTCTGGTCAAAATAAAACAGTGAGAAGACTACGTCTTATATTTCTATTATATATCTTATGTTTTTGATTGAGGGATTTCTTGACAAACATAAACTCCTCCTTAGACATACATCTCTTCTTCATTCATAGTTAACCGATCAGTATTTCGGTGTCAGTCAGAGCTCAAGCTATGTTTTCCTTCTGCCATCCCATATTGACCGTCGTTCCTCAGAACCCAAATCAGCTTTAGGCAGATCTCCTCTTATGAAGTGGTGATGCCATCAGGATTCACCGCTGGCTGTTTTTTTCCTCACTCAAGTGATCCATGTCAGTTTTTATTTTTTTACTCCATAGTTAGTTATTATGACTCATGCCCGGGCTTTAACTGCAAGGTCTAATCGCCTACTACCAGAGCGCTCTTTCGTCATTATGGTGGACATGAGCCCGACTCTACTATGGGAGTCCTAAATTTTGCCACTCTTGCAGTGACATTCACCTAGGATATAGGGTAAGGTAACGAGTACCTGACATCGTACAGGCTCGGGACCATCGCTTAACATCTCATCCGAAGAACGGCGTGCTTAAGTTTATTTTCCACTTCACAGTTTCATTCAGTGGCTCCCTCTGAAGGTATTTCCGCGGTACTTACGTCTAAAAACGCGCCTAAATTTTTCGACTTTTGGCCAGCTTTTTTGAAATTCCGACCACTGTGCGGCGTGCTTACGTTTTTCACTATATAATATATATAAAATAATATAATATATATTTTTTTTTTATTTATTAGGGGCGCTGGTAGCTCAGTGGTATGCGTGCTTGCTTACTGAACCCTTAGTTTATTTTATCTGAGTATGTAGAATAGACATTTTATATATATATTATATATAAAGTGTAGAATACAATTTTTTTTTTAATAGTTTATTTCAAATCGCAACTGCACAAAAAAAAGCACAACTTATTTCTCAGTCTCTACCCAGCGTCAGTTCAGGTTACCATTTCCGAGATTCAAGTGAATCTTTTCCAACAATCGGTTAAAGAAAAGAGTCCACTAAATCCTGAAATGTTGTTGAAAGTTAAATTCCTGTCCTACACATTTCATAAGTATAAAGAAAAAAAAAAAAAAATTGAACGGAAAAATAAAACTCTTTATTGGAACAGAACTATTGGAGCATTTTTTTTTTTGTATGACGAAGTGAATATGTTTATATATGTATATATATCAGCCTTTTGACCTCTAAACAATTTAAAATTACCAAAATGTTTAATATTTAATGTACTAATACAACCTGTTATGTAGTACTAATATTAAATAAATGTTTATTTTATAGAAGATCAAAACACTGTATCACATTCACTTCTTGGTTTGGGGTGAATAAGATACTGCAGCGGGATGAAAGTAGTTATACCATGTCAATCGAAGGCGAATAACAAAACTAAAATTAAGAAAATATAGGGTTATGGCATTATTATAATTATTAGTTAAGATGTTCCTAACCAAGAAAAGAGGCTCTTCGTGATTACTTTATCTTTAGACATCCCGCACCTATATTCCACTCTAAAGCCTAAAAAATATGTCAACGATGAATTTGAAATGTGGGACTTGTTATATACAAAACCACCCATAGAAACATTTTTAGGGATGTAAAAAAGAAAATAAAAATAACATAAAGAACGTAGAAAATGAAAAAATTATGTAGAATCGCCTTCATGTATTTAGGTAGGCAATCGTAAAATCTCCTTATTTTATGAAGTTAGGCCACTTAACATGGCCTTTTGAAGATGGAATGAGGCGATCATCTAATCGCCTTCACGGGTCAATATAGGCAATCATTCTTTGAAAATACCTTTATTTGCTTTTGATATGCAATACTAACGTTCTTTTCTTTCTAGAGAATCTAAATATACATGCAGTCGTGAAATGTCTCTGATCAAATTAAAGTTAGCAGCACTTAGTTTCACTCAAAAAAAAAATTATTGATGTATTTAATTTCACTCAAAAAAAATATTATTGATGTATTCTTTTAAGAAATTTTTTTGTTATTAATTTAATACTAATTTTAATTGCATCTTTTAATGTTTTTTTAAGAAATGTTTTCTATTTTTATTTATTTTTTTCATTTACACTTCCTGTATTTCATTCTAATCTAATTTTTTTTTACAAATTTTATTTACCCTTTAAATGTGTTTTATCAAGTGTGATCTATCTTGTAGGAAGGACCCGGAGAAAGATTCCTGGAGGAGATCCTGGGGGAACAGAGAAGCCAACAAGGATGAGTTCTGGGCAGCTCTGGAGAACAATTACCAGTACCTCATGGGCAATAACCTCATCGACACCTGTCAGGTAACTAGCCTTCTTTCAAGGTATTCATGGAATAATGTAGCTCAAATTACGAAGAAAACTGTAAATATGAAAATACTTTCTTATTAAGTTATGCATTAAAAAAAAAATATATTGCACAATTGTGATGAAGGAACCTTAGTAGAAATCATCTACTGCCTTGAATTTTTCTACTTAATGTATGTTTTATATTTGACCTAAAGATTTAAATAACTATTCAAGCGAAAATATATTTTCATATATTATTAACATACAATTGAAATTATTAAAGAATTGTAGAGAACATTTTTTATCTCTTTTTGTCCATTACTCCTCAATTATCTAATCTTTCAGTGATGAAATTGAACAGAAATGTTTTACGCGTTTCAGTTGAGACAAGTGTGCTGTACTTATGGTATGTTTCAGTAAGGTAGTACCTTATTTTTCAACTTTTAAAATCATTTCACTTAGCAAATACTATTTGCCTGACTAGGAGTAATTGGTGTATACATCATCATAACTTACAAATACATATAACCAAACAACATTGCCTCTGCCTGGCAGAATTACAACTCTGGGTCCGCCTTCCAGAATGCCGATATCCTCATATTCGGTGCGAAGGATGCAACTGGCCCTAAAGGCTGTTACGTTCCATTGTGGGTTTGTTGTAGCTCCGTGTCCGGTAATCGGTTGATGGGAAAAGGGGATCAGAGAAGGGGGATGTGAATCAAATATCCTAAAAACTGCCGATGTAATTAATGTATTCAGAAGCCACTATGTAAGTAAAATATTCAGTTTTAGCCCAAACGTTCGATTGGCTTTGAAAGTAGAGCGAAAACGTAATTGATAAAGTATATAGCGAGTGATTCATTCTATAATCACTTCTCACTACATCTTCCATTTTAACTTGGAGAAAAAGTCTGTTTCACGCAAGCTCATTTCATCCTGTGTGAGTCACTCTTAACCTCTGACATTTGTTATATTATTATTATTTCTATATTTTTTAAAATTAAATGTTGCATTGATGTAGGAGGCTCGTCGAGACCTGCAGTACGGTGCCTCTCCGACTCACGAGTGGAGCTATGACCAGTTCATCTCTCACTTTGGAGAGTTGCAGTCATGGCTGACCAACATCCAGGACGCAATGTACAGCAGGACCGAGAGCAGCCTCATCGACAGAAAACTAAGACTGGTAATAATAATATTTATTACCGTTAAACCATAAGATGGTGGTAATAGGATAAGTCATAAGAATGAATACATTAAGATATCTTATAAATTAGATAGCTACATTAACAGATATTAACTCTTAGAGTTTGATACACGGATTAGAATTAACAATACTATTTAAAAATAAAATGAATTTAATTAATAAATACATTACATACTTGAAAATATGAGTACAAAAATAATAATACTAATAAAAATATAGCTTTGTGATAGCTAAAATAAGATGTATACAACTGTGATTGTAGTTGTCTCTAAATACCGCGAGAATACAGCGTAGAGGGTAGTTTTCGAATTTGTTGTGAAATGCTTCGATTCGTATTCATTTATAGATTAAGTTTGTCATTTAAAAATGAAATAAACTATTCGGTATCTCCTAAAATGGGTAAAAACATTATATTATTTGTTGTGATAATATGACAAAATATATATTATTTATTGATCGATATTTTCAGCAGTTATTATTATTATTATATATTAATAACGATATTATATAATAATATACATATTGATAATTTTTAGTACAAATCTTTCGCCCATTTCCAAAAGGGTATATACATATTCAGAACAAAATAGTTATTATGACTAATGAGGCTTTAACTACGAGGTCATATCGCCTACTACTAGACCGCTCTCTCGTCACTCTGGTGGACATGAGCCCGTCTCTACTTTGGGAGTCCTAAATTTTGCCTACCCTAAATTTTTATTCACCTAGGGCAGGGGTCTTCAACGAGTACCTGACATCGTACAGGCTCGGGACCATCGCTTAACGTCCCATCCGTTACGTTTACTTAAGTTTATTTTACCTCCCAGATAAAATAAACAAAGGGCCTCGGCCGAGTTTCGAACCCACGATCTTGAGCTCAGAAGGCAAGCTCGCATACCACTGAGCTACCGGCGCCCTCGAACAAACTTGTTGAGATATTTGAGTATTTTCTTCATTCAAATCAGACAGAAATGCTAACAGAACCTGTAAAATACCTTTCAAATTGTATTAAAAACGTGTAATGATGCCAAACAGGGTGTGAAGATAGCTGATCAGAAAGGATTATTTATTTCACAGACTGCAAAATAATAATGTAGTCTGACCTCTCACAAATTTTATTATTTCATGTTAACAGCTTTCAAAGTTGCCCTCATCAGCAGGCAGTCTGGCAAAACAATTTAAAAAACATAATTTATAATTTTTAAGAATGAATTAATAAGATAAAATTCTCCAATAAATAAAAATATATGTATAAAACTATTAAAAAATATATATGTATTACAAAAAATTGAAATTTAATGGATGGGGTTAATTATGTTTTTTTAAATTGTTTTACCCCAGACTGCCTGATGATGAAGGCAACTTCGAAAGCCGGCTAGCATAAAATAATAAAATCTGTGACAGGTCAGACTACATTTTTTATTTATAGTCTGTACAATATTAATTCATTTATTTTTTACATACTGTTGAATCTTGATACTATTCTATTGTTGTAGAGCCATATTGAGGAACTTCAACGAAAAACCTACCTGCGGAAGTTGTTCAACAACCAAGGGGGGCGGCTGGTGGCGAGGAATCCGGAACTGAAGGGAGAGGTAGCCCGGAGGATCAGCGTCCTCAACTCCAAGTGGGAGCGGCTGGAGCAGGCGGCCACCCCCAGGAAGAGAGCCAGACCGGACTTTCCTGACATCTGTCCAGGTGGGTACAGCAAACACTTGCTAACTACAGAGGCGAGAAGGTAGCCACGCGGGGATAGTAGAAAATAGTGCGTAAAGTTTTGATAGAAACTATAAAAATGTATAATGTGAAGATAGCTGATGTAGTGAGAAATAATTATTTCACAGGTTGCAAAATGAAAACCTATGATAGGAGAGAATCAGTAAATCAGCTACATAAAATAAAGTGATATAATAAGCTTCAACAATTAACGTACTGAAAAAAACATAATAAAATAGAATGAATTAAATAGTTTGTTTTGAGTAGTTTTTTTATTGGAAATTTTTACTTTATTTTTTTTAAATGTTATGTTTTTAAAAATGTTTTATCCGGTATGTTAATTATTGAAGTTTTTTTTTGTATCACTTTATTTTATAGTGATTATTTATTGAATTCTTTCATGTATTTATTTTATGAAACATTCGTATTAGGGCATATAGTCAATATTTTTATATATTTATTTATCAACTTTCGTCCCGCATTACATTTTCCATAATCTTATGTAAACTAATAATAATAACAATAGCCTTTATATTTGCTTCTTTAAGGTTCACAATAATAATAGTAATAAATATACATCTATACAAATTGGAAACTAGGCCCATCTTTGGGCATAGGCCTCTCCCATTTTATTCCATACACCCCTGTCCAGATCGTCCACTCCACCGCACCAGTTGTCTTCCTCTTCTTCTCTTCGGGTAAATCGGGTACCACTCTGTCGTCCTCTTGGCTGTATGTAAACTAATACATACTGACAATTACCTGTTACAAATCTGTTGTCCATTTCAAAAAGGGGAATATACTCGTATACAAAACAAAGTTGTTGTTGAGATATTTGAGTATTTTCTTCATTCACATCTTTATTACAAATCAGACAGAAATGCTAACAGGACCTATAAAATACCTTTCAAATTGTATTAAAAACGTGTAATGATGCAAAACAGGATGTGTTCACATTCTGTTTTCTAGCAATAAAAGTGATATGTCGATAAAACTCTAGTGTTGTCAAATAGGATGTTCTATCAGTAAAACATAATGACATAAAGTAAAAATGTAGTCTGACCTCTCACAGATTTTATTATATTATGCTAACCGACTTTCGAGGTTGCCCTAAACATCAGTCAACGTATCTGTCCGTAAATTGTTAATTTTTGAATAGATTTATATTTGTTATTTATACACTACATATTTTAAATGATTAATAGAGTCGACAGTATCTTTTCAATGCAATTCGAGGTTCTGTCGTGTAAATGAAAATTCAAAATTTGGCCAACGTTTCGGAAACTATTGTATATTTCCTTCTTATTTCCTATTCTAAGGAAATAAATAGTTTCCGAAACGTTGGCCAAATTTTGAATGTTCATTTACACGACAGAACCTCGAATTCCTTCTACATATTTAAAATGTTTCAAGTTAACTTTTTTTATTATCTTTTATCAGACTGCCTCATGATGAGGGCAATTTCAAAAACCGGCTACTTTATTATGATAAAATCTGTGAGAATTCAGAGTACAATTTAAATGTTATAGTCACTTCTCACTTCATCAGCCATCTACACATCAATAACTTGTTCATTATTCATTATAATATTTTAAAAAAAATATTTCCAAAATTTTTATAACAGTAGAAATTATCAATAATTCATAGTAACATAAAATTATAACATTCATCTGCAAGAATAACTTGAATCCGAATATTATAAGACACGGAGTATTCACCTGATACACCGAAAAAAAATATATATGTATTAATTAAGTTAATTAATCTCCATTTTGTGGAAGTTTGAAGTCAGTGCCGTGCAACGAGTATTGGCCGCCCGTGTACAAATAACCATAACGCCTCCCCCCTCCACAATTAAAATACCCGAATGTTTTTATGTTTTTCCCCTTCACATTTTGAATAAGTTAATGATTTTTATTTTCCAAATAAATATTTGAGCAAGGAAATTAATAATATGTGTAACAACAATATTTTATTTTCAAACATTATATTATGATGTCCTACTAAACATAATTATTACCTATGTACATAATAATGATAGGTAATACAATTTACATATATGTACATATATTTACTTTATATAATAAACTTTTATAGCACGTTTTGTGGCAATAGAAATGAAGAGATCACTTTCGATGAATAACAACGAAAGGGCCGTCAGTCTCTCTCGTTCTCCATCCCTTCAAATGAATTTACCTTGCTTTTCCCTTTGGTTTCGGTTTTTATTTTTTGTTTTCTTATAGACGATAGATTTAAAATAAGGAAAAGCAAAATTAGGGCGCCCCTATTATGGACATAATTGGTGGCCGCCCGTGTGCCTCGCACTCCTTCGCCATAGGGTCTGCACGACTCTGGTTAGCTAAAGTCATCTACCAGCACTTTACTTACACTACTATAAACTAGTGGCAGAAGAAGCAACTGATGATTGCTATGACAATGATGAGTTGTTACTCTGAGTTGTTGATGAAGAGGATGATACAGAAGAAACCGTTGAGGATCATAAGTTTGATTAAAATTAAAACATTTGGTAATAACAATTTATTCATGATGTTTTCCAAATTAATAAGTTGTATCTTAACAATTATTTTAAACAATAAATGTTTTGATTAAATGATTTAAAAAGGGAGAAAAGACAGTTGAAATAAGGGATGTTCATTGCAAATTCACCACTTTCCTGAAAACGTTAGTTTAATGGATATTGCAAACGACCGACTGAATTATGTTCCTTAATTTATAGGAAGTCAACATATTATTTGTTTATTTTCTTAACTATTTTTACGCTTATTTTTTTAAATACTATATATCGTATTATATATATATTTTTTAATTTATTTAGATGTTGAACACGAGTTGCGGTGTTTAAGAAAATGGATCAAAGCGACAGAAATGAAGCTGCCTCCTTTGAATTTTCAAGAGAAATGCAGCCCTGAGGAAATTGAGCAGAAGTCAAAAGAACATGAGGTATGTAACACGTATTTAAGTTGAGGATCATAAGTTTGTTTAAAATGAAAAAATTGGCAATAAAAGTGTATTAGTTTAAGAACTGAAGAAGATATTGTATATAACATTTAAAAAAAGTAAAACTAAGTCATATTCAAATAAAAAAAAGTGAAATTAAAATTAGAGGTAACGTGTTTACCTAATGTACTCATGATCTTGGGCAGGAAACCATTCGAGGCTCTTAGGTTCTTTCTTCAACAACAATGAAAAAAAAACATGAGATGCCGTCCTTCGGAGAGGACGCTAAACAGTTAGTATATATTTCTTACAGAGCTATCTTCACATGGAAATGTCCTGAAATTTTGTCAAATGGTTGAAGACAACTCTGGAAGAAGTGTCGAAAAAAGTAACAACAATCATACCAAAAAGTTAAATGTATTTAAGACATCATTACATTAAAATGAAGTTCAAAACAGATTTTTAAAACATTAGCTTAAAAAGTGTTTAAAGCAGGAAGGAAAGTATTTCTGAAATACCCTGAAATCCTGAAAATAATTTTTTTGCCTAGGATCTATATTAAAGATGAAGACATCAAAATCTGGCCGACAGATTTGTTATTGTAACCCATTTGTATTCCTCTTCAGGACAGGAAGACATTTAATTTCGAAATAGACTATAAGACGAACTACCTTTTGTTTTTGTCATCACTTCCGGCCATGAAAAAAATAAATAAAAATATAATTAAAATAATATTAGAAATGTTGGCTGGAAAAAAAGTCCTCAAAGACAAAGTCCGGGTTAATTATGTTATATTGTTATTGTTTGTGCCCGGGCTTCAATCACTACTTTTTGGCTACTACCAATTCTTTAATTTTGATTCATAGAGGAATCAACTTCTTTAATGCCCTTCCCCACTTCTTGAAAACATTAAGATACAATTTTTAAAAAATTCAAAGTTTAGTTTATTTTAGAGGATCTCTTCTCATATACTGTGATAAAAGCCTTTTTGCTACCACATTTCCTGTAGAAATTTGATCTCTTTTCTTTATTTAAATTTTGATTTCTACAGTAGTTTTTCGAAAATGGCCCTAAAAAATATATTATCAATAATTTATGGCGTGCAATTTTTAAGAAAGTACACGTATACAACAAAAAAATTTCATTTAACAAACTTTACACTTGGATTTACAAAGAGATACCAATTTTTTGGATAATTTTAAATAATATTAATTTCTAATCCAAGGTTTTTCAAATGATATTACTGGGCCAACAGGGAAGATGAATAGAATAGGATTTTAAGAGGACAAATAATTGGGTTATTTTCTTTATTTACACATTATGATTAAAAATCTGAACATTGAACAAAACAAAAATAAAAAAAGAAACAAAAGAACAAAATCATTAAAACTAAATACTTAAAAACTATTCTTTTTGTTTGGGCATATTGAAAAAATATAAATGATTAATTCTACCTCCTTGACGCCTCTACCACACAATCCAGACGTTGACTATTTTCACATCTCAACTTCACCCTTAGTCAACTTTCTTTAATTGTTCAACTTCACAAAATAAAAAAAAACATCTCTTCACATCCACTGTTCAAGAGCTAGCTCACGACTCTACTGTCTCTATTTGTTTCACAGCTGTTTTCTTTTTATTATGTCCCTTGTTTTTTTAAAACCTTGATATATATATATATATATATATATATATATATATATATATATATATATATATATATATATATATATATATATAATATTATAATAATATATATTATATTATAATAAAAAAAATTACTTTTTATATTCATAAAAAAAATGTTCCGTAGTTTACATCACAATACAGAATTTTCTTCTCATTGCTAAAAAAATAAATAAATAAAAATAACCATTATGAAAGTCGTGATGCCTACATAAAAGCTTCAATTTCATACTATATACTCTATAATAAACTAAAAATTTAAAAAAAATTGTATCTTTAATGTTTTCTAGAAGTGGGGAAGAGCATCAAAGAAGTTGATTCCTCTATGAGTTAAAGAATTGGTAGTAGCCAATATGACGTAGTGACTCTGGAAGAAATGACGGTAAAAGTAACCAAAATTTAAGTGAACTATTTAAATTTTTGAAAAACATGTCTGGCTTCCCCAGCACGGATTAGTTACTTACATTTTCGGTCTCCCTCCAAATCCATTCGACCATTTGTCCTAAAAATCAACAGTTCACATAGATAGGGCCTTCCGAATCATACTAAATTTTGAGTTGAGCCCTCTTCTCTGCTGATCCTTTCCTTTCACCGATTTCGCGGAATATTTTTAATAAGTGTAGTTGTTAAGTCGCGAGTTGAGTGTGGGTGAATTCGGGAACACGCCGAGACAATCGATAGGAGTCGGCGGGACTCTTGAAATACATGAGTCAGTAAGCAGTTGGGCACCACGCGGGGTGGACTGAGTTGGTTGAGTTGGCACCACGCGGGGTGGACTGAGTTGGTTGAGTTGGCTGTTACCACGCGGGTATAAAGTGAGTCGTCTCTTAACAACGAGAGGGACCAGTTGGTCACCACGCGGGGTGGACTGAGAGTCTGGGTCAAGCCAGCACGCGGTGTGCGGAATGGATTCGTCCTTATTACCACGCGGGTATAAAGTGAGTCGTCTCTTAACAACGAGAGGGACCAGTTGGTCACCACGCGGGGTGGACTGAGAGTCTGGGTCGAGCCAGCACGCGGTGTGCGGAATGGATTCGTCCTTATTACCACGCGGGTATAAGGTGAGTCGTTAGTTACCATGCGGAAGTGAGTTGTTTATTACCACGCGGGTATAAAGTGAGTCGTCTGTTACCAAGCACAGTAAGTGAGTGACTTGTGTAGTTCCCACGCGGTATGGGACTTATTATTGAACAACTGACTTTGTGTTCGTTACCACGCGGTTTTGTAATAAGGGTGTTGTCCAAATAAATATATCTCTTGTTCTACTCGAAGTTCTCATTTAACCTTTACCCAAATCCAACAGTAGTCATTTTTGAGTTTTGATTTTACATATTTCATTTCATGAAGACACATTTATACAACAGCAGTTAATATAGTTTTTTTGTTAAGCCGCCCCCCCCCCCCCCCTTCATCTCCGCTTCTTTTAGGCCGAATTGCCTTAAAATCAAAAGATGACGTACTTTTCGGGTTCTGGATACACAAATAAAAAATTGTGCGGATACATTCATTCTATCGGAGTTCTCGTATTCACAGACGCACTCATAATTTTTTAGCTGATTTGGCTGAAAATCAATAGCTGCCGTTGTGAGGGCGCCGGTAGCTCAGTGGTATGCGTGCTTGCTTACTAAGCTCAAGGTCGCAAATTTAAGCATGGCGTCCTTCGGATGGGACTCTAGCGATGGTCCTGAGCCTGTACAATGTCAGATACTCGTTAAAAAGACCCCTACTCTAGGTGAATACAAATTTAGGGTAGGCAAAATTTAGGACTCCCATAGTAGTCGTCATTTGAGTGGTCTGGATACACAAAATTTCGTTGAAAAGGTTTGGTAGGCCAATTTCGAATTTATTTAATTTTTTGTCTCTTAAAGGCATTGGTTAATAGCGGCAGGCTGCTTACTGGTTTCCATCCTGTTCCAAAGGACCAGTAGTCCGAATAAATGTTAAATTAAAAGTTAGATTGATGCGGATGGATCTCAGACACTTCAACTCTCGATTCATTCCCAGAGTGTTGGTTGTTAGCTGTATCGTTTTTAAACATTCGAGAAGACATGATTTGGGATGTGTTTTTCATGCTCTTTCATCTAATACCCTACTCAAATGCCCTAACTTAATGTGCGCTTTAGTTTTTTTAGCAAAAATGTTATTATTTTTTTTTTTTTGCCGATTTATCAGAAAAAGAAAAAATATCAAATTTCATGTATTTTTCATTTTACTCACTTTCTCTACTCAACGATGCTACTGCAGCCCTTGCTATATTGGCTCCAAAATTATAAAAAAAAAAAAAAATTAAAAAATGTATAACGCATGCTTCTCTTAGGAATCCAGTTTGCTCGAAAATGCCTAAAACAAATTTCGAATCTTAACATTATGAGTGAGATAAGATTTGTTTTAGCATCAATATCAATAGTTATAGAAAGAGGGGGTGGGGGGGGGGGGGGGGGGGCATCATTTCGGTGATCTTTCTTTCGTCCTATCGAGAGTTATATTGTTTTTTAAATTTTAATAAAAATATTTTCGCCATGTACTTCTGGATTTCTTCAATTTTGATATCATACTCATTTTTTGCTATAATATTTTGGTTTCCATGAAAGCGAATGGTCCACTAAGACGCAAATACATTCGGAATTTCATGTAGATATGATATTTTGTCTAGGAGCTAGAGACTGACAGAAGGCTTTTTTTTGTCTCATATATAGCCATATTTTTTTTTTTTAAATTAACTTCCAAATAATGAATTCCAAATGTGGCCTTCATTATTATTAAAATATTTATTACGTTTTATACCTCATTTAATTATACATACATTCATGTCATGGATCATAAAATGAATAAAAACTCATATTTTAAATTGCATTATTCAAATAGTCATTATTATTACGAAAATTTATTGATGGTAAAGTCCACTTTCACTAATATCACTAAAATTTTAATGTATATTTTTATTATTTAATTGTAGTTGTTAAATATGGTATTCCTCTAAGAAAACTGAGATGTGTTTGTTGTTTGCTCAAATAGTAAGGTGTATATTTTTGAAGTTTAACTTCATTACTTACAAATAGTTGAAGCAGGACGTTTTGAGGTAGATGCAGAGGTTTCCTCCTCCAAACCGCAAACGAAAAATCGTAACATTCTGGTTACGTAGAACAAACACATTGAAGGGTTACGTAGGTATGAGGAACACATTGAAGGGTTACTAGGTATGAGGAACACATTGAAGGAATCCGTAGGTACGAGGAACACATTGAAGAGTTACATATGTACGAGAAACACATTGAAGGGTTAATTAGATACGAGGAACACATTGAAGGGTTACTAGGTATGAGGAACACATTGAAGGGTTAATTAGATACGAGGAACACATTGAAGGGTTACTAGGTATGAGGAACACATTGAAGGGTTACGTCGATACGAGGAAAATATTGAAGGGATCCTTAGGTACGAGGAACACAGTGAAGGGTTAATTAGATACGAGTAACACATTGAAGGGTTACTAGGTATGAGGAACACATTGAAGGGATCCGTAGGTACGAGGAACACAGTGAAGAAATTATTTCCTACCCTGTTACCAATGTTAATAAGAATAGTTAAAATAAAAATATAGTCTATTAGCACAAAGAGAAACTGAAACTACAAGAGTTAAGTACGGAAGTTACACTTCAAACGTGTGTACTAACTGCAAACACATGTTTTTTTTTTGTTTTTTATACTATTATATATTTTCCACAGCTTTATTCTTCTCGCAATTTATTTATCAGTATCTATAATTTATTTGCTGATGTTTATTGTACATAATTTTTTCCATATATTCATCATAATAATCTTTTGACAGAACATATCTTATGAGCCGACATCCGTGTTAACCCTTAGTCTAATCTAGATAAAAGGTTTTGACAATAAATATCTGGAAATAAATTAAAGATACTCATGGAAGCCCGTCTTCTTGTGCTAGCTTGTAAAGAGCAAAAAATAAATTGGCAGAAGAATAAATATGTGAAAAATATATGTTATTAAAAATTCAGAATGACGTTACACAACCCAAATGTGTTATTTATTTTACTTCCCCAGGTATACGAAGAATAGGGGTAGTTATGTAATCGGTCAAAAATTCGATAAGGAGTTTTCAACGGAATTTCATGTTTTCCAACCTCTAGATTCCCAAATATGAAAAAAAAAGTCTGTGTGTCTGTGAACACGATAACTCCCGAAATAATGAATGAAATTTGAATGTCAATTTAGAACACTCAAAACGATATCTATTGTTTTTCAGTCAAATCGACCAAAGGGAAAGGGGATTAGGAGAGAGGCTTAACATAAAAACTATAACAACTGCTGATAAGAATGAATATATCGACACGAAATTTTTTATGTGAATTCAGAACCCTCTAAGGACGACACCTATTGATTTTCAGCCAAATCCACCAAACGGAAGGGTGGGTTTAGGGGGAAAGCTTAATACAAAAACTTTAATAACTGCTGATATAATGAATATATCGACACGAAATTTCATATGTGAATTTAAAATCCCCTAACGACGACCCTTACTAAATTTCAGCGTAATCGGCAGACTTGGGGGGGGGGGGGGGATCAGAGGGGGCTCAACAACTCAAAAATCCCAATAGCGAATTAATGAATTTTATCGACATGGAATATCATATTTAAAGTCAAAACCCAATGAGGAAATAACCTGTCAGGGGAGGGGGCTCAATTCAGAAACCCTAATAACTGCAGATGGAATGATTTTATGGACACAAAATTTAATATGAAGATTTAGGAGCCCCCTTATTTACTTACCATAATGAAAATATTTTATGTAATTCTCATTTGTTCTTAATCCTCTCCATTTTCAGAGCACTAGTTATTGTTTTATTTTTCGTTAGGGGTTATTATGGCTTTAACTACTGTGTTTACTAGGGGACAGGTTATCTACCCTTAAGTAGGGCCACCCTTATCCATGGATAAGTCCGCAAAGAACGGAAATTGTAAGTTTACATCTAGTATACTGACTTGAGAGTTTGAACCTTGATTCTTTGGATTATAGGCAAGCTGCTCACCCATGTGGACCCCCGGCAAACCACAAGTATTATATATATATATATATATGTATATATAATGGTCATGAATGAAGACATATCAACTAAATCAGCTGTATGTTAACATATAGTCAGCCAGGATGTGATAACATCAGCTGGAATGTTTTTTTCTTGATGAACGCCCTGATTAACTTTTTTTTTTGTAAGTTATATTCCACAGAACTCTCTTTCTTGAAACTATCTGATGGAGAAGTTGTCTTTTAAATTAGATTATCTTAACTTTATAAGAAACAGCCTCATTCTATTGGTAATAATAAATAATATAATAAATTTTAATTTTGTCTTTATTATTTGAAACTCATGAAATAAAACATATTATATGAGTTCAGGGATTAACTCTTTAATCTGTATCTGATCCGTAGTGATGGGGGAGAGACCACTAAACTACATATCTTCTACTAAAATACGTACTATTTATAGATAAAATACATTTTTAAATTATTTATTTTTATGAATTATTTATTCATAGAACTAAATGAGTTATTTGAATTTGTGTTTTTATTGAATCAATATTTATTATTCTTGAGATCGAGTTTTCAATGGAATTACACGTTTTGAAGTTTTCGAAAAACGTTTTGACCATATTCTTGATGTTGTCTAGATGTCTGTGATTGGAACTTGTGAACACTCCACTCTCAGAAACGATTGTAGATTTCATTAGATGTTTTTTGTATTTTTTTATGTACATATCTATTATTCTGTTTTCTTTTTGTATTTACAACGAAAACAAATGTCATCATTGATTTATATGTATATACATTTATAACTATAAAGAAGTTTTCTCCTTCAGTAAACCATCAAAACAATTCTCCAGTTCCTTCATATTATATGGTTGCATAAATAAATCAATTATTACATTATTATACTATAATAAAAAAGTACAAATCACCGATGAATATAGGACGGTGCACGATAGGGGTTAAGTTAGTTATTGTGACCCATGTCCGGGCTTCAACAACGAGGTCATATCGCCTACTACCAGAACGCTCTTTCGTCGCTCCGGTGGACATGGGCCGGACTCCGAAATTTTCATTAACTTAGGGTAAGGGTTTTAAACGAGTACTTGATCGCAAAGGCTCGGGACCATCGCTTAACGTCTCATCCGAAGGACGGCGTGCTCAAAGTTTTTCACTTCCCAGATAAAAAATCTAAGGGCCTCGGCCGGGTTTTGAATCCACGATCTTGAGCTCAGTAGGCTAGCACGCTACCTTTGAGCTACCGGCGCCCTCGATATGGGTTAAGACAGGCGCTTATACACGGGAGGGGGAGGGGGGGGGTCCTAGGGGTCTATCCCCCCCTAGAATTAAAGAGGTACACTAGATATGAGGAAATTGGAAACTTAGTTATTTAAAGTAGTCAGATGAAAACTGGCTGAGTTCATATCACTATATATTAATAAATTTTGAACTTCAAAATCATTTCAATAAAAAGTTTATATTATGATAATTAGCTCCTTGACGTAGAAATTATGAATTTAACTTTTTTTAAAAAATATATAAGTAATTATTTTGAGTTACTTACTACTACCCTCATGAGGAGAAGTGCCACATCTACAAAAAAAAAAAAAAAAAAAAAGAGTAGAATTTTTATAACTAATAAATTCGATATTAAATTCCCTACCATTTGTAAAGAAAAAAAATAATGTAGAATCTACATTCTACATGACAATATCGATTTTATGAAATATCAATTACTTATGCTTAGCCTTTGAACTCGAAACTATTCGATCGGTAGATACCGCACTTCTCCTTATGGGGGCAGTATACTATAAGCGTTACTATCGGCGAATTTTATGTAGAACTCTTAAAAACCTAAATTCATTTTATGCATTTTTTCGATATAACTCTTATAGTTCTGGCAACACATTCTCTTATTTACGCGAAAAACGCGATTTGATGTCACAAATGGTCAATGAATTATATATGTATATTTAATGAAGTGAGTTTGTGTTTAATTTTTTCCGAATTACCCCCTCCGAGAAGTTAGGCTGTATATGCGCCTGGGTTAAGATCCAATAAATATTTTTCATATATTTTTTCACTTCTTACCTAACTCATTCAAAATGTTTTCCTCCACAAATTTCTGGAGGGGGGGGGGGGGGATGCTATTTCAAAGAAGAAGGCGTCAGGGCCCCCCAAAACCGTAGATCCTCCGCCACTAGTGAGTTTATTAGGTGGATTGGGAGGATGGATTGAGTGGTTTGTATCGGCCCTGATTGGAAGTTCTGATTACTTTTTCCCCAGCTGTTTGCCTTATTCAGAGAAGTATCTATATCGTATTGAATTGTTTGATGTTTGACTGACCTCGCTCCTGGCTGTTCTCGTGGGAATGGTCCCTTGTGTTGCTGAAACCTCAGATTGGTCTCAATAGATCCCCAACCTAGACCACAAATGAGTGACCATTGTCCGTAGACTCACCAATTTGGTGGTCACCCACCATTTCATTTCATTCTTTACTGATTGGCTTGTTTCATTCTTTACCAGTTCCCAATTCAGCACTAAATAAACCTCTCTTCTTTCTCACTTCCTACTTTTTTTGTAGGTTTTACACTATATTGTGTTGTCCAGTTTTTCCGTGTATTGGTTGGACGGTTTTCTTATGAATGTACTAGCAGGTTACCCCGGAGTCACTTTAAGAATGTTAGTAAATTCGGAGTTTTCTTCTTATGATTTCTAGAATCATAATAAGTTTAAATTATACCTTTAAAAAGATGTTCTACTTAATGTTCGATTCAAAACTCGAAACCCATATTAGCAGAGACTTTCGCTCCAATACGACATATATTCTTAGAAACGTCAAATATTCATATGACCAATAGATAGTCAAATATTCATATGACCAATAGGTACGTCAAATATTCATATGACCAAACGTTTGAAATTTGATTTGAAACAATTTCTTAATACATTATTTTGATATATCTTTTACGGTTTGGGCAGCATATGCAATAAATGGTGCCGAAACTGCCGTTTTTCTTCTACTTGCATCACTATAGCCTATGTCCACCGGGGAAAAAAATAAACTTCCCAATACCAAAGGAATTATCCAAATCGGTTAAGTAGTTTTTGAGATCACTTCAAATACACAAACAAATTTTCTCTCGTTATATATTAGTATAAATAAAACAAATTTATTTTTTTAAATATTGTCTATTCTACAAAAATTGTATATATAAACTATCGATTTTGGCATTACACCATCGTTTAGTTATAAATGAAGACACGTTAACTGAGCAAGAACCTTCTTATAAAGGAAGAAGTTGGCATTGCCACTAGGAAATCTTGGTTTTACAGTTAGGAATTTTGTTGAGTCGCGAGTTGAGTATGGCAGTTGACTGGCACCACGCGGGGTGGACTGAGTTCGTTGAGTTGGTCGCCACGCGGGGTGGACTGAGAGTCTGGGTCGAGCCAGCACGCGGTGTGCGGAATGGATTCGTCCTTATTACCACGCGGGTATAAGGTGAGTCGTTAGTTACCATGCGGAAGTGAGTTGGTTATTACCACGCGGGTATAAAGTGAGTCGTCTGTTACCAAGCACAGTAAGTGAGTGACTTGTGTAGTTCCCACGCGGTATGGGACTTATTATTGAACAACTGACTTTGTGTTCGTTACCACGCGGTTTTGTAATAAGGGTGTTGTCCAAATAAATATATCTCTTGTTCTATTCGAAGTTCTCATTTAACCTGTACCCAAACCCAACAAATTTGTTTTGTCTGAAATATATTCTTTCTTTATTCAATATCAGTGGTATAAATAAAATTATTACATTCTAACAAGATAAACTAATTTATTCATGTGATTATGCCTGAAATAATGTTTATATATCTAACAAAATTATTACTTGTGACGTAAAGAATATAAATAAAATTAAAATCAAAAGCTTTTTCTATCTTTAAAAGAACTAATTGAAGATATACATTGAAATTATACCAAGATAAATAAAGAAAGCTCTTCAATTTTAAAGAAACCGAGACTCTAAAAAAAAAAAAATAGACCTGATTAACTTTTGGAGAAACAGAAACAGAAAATTAGGGAAGAAAGAAGAATTATAAAAAAACATAACCTCCATTTTGAACAAGTGAAATCTGTGCCACTTCTTTTTGTGAATTTCCCTATCATTAGCAAGGAATTGTCTTCATCATAGTCTGTTTTTTGTAGTTTTTTTTCTTCAATTATTTACTACATTATTTTTATTTTCCAAATAATTAATTTTTTTAATTTATAAATGTCATCACTATCTATGATAAAATGGTTCAAACAAATATTTAAATATAAGAAATTCATACAAATACAGAAACTACAAATTAATCTTATATATAAAAGTCAAAGTCTTGACCGGGGTACAAATCCACAATTTATGATGAATCTTTACAAAATTTTGCACACATGTTCTTGCTACCTCCCGGACGCGTCGTAAGCGTAGTTAGAACGCAGATTTTTCTTCAGTTTTTTAATAATAATTCGTCAAACTTTCCATGCGTAATACATGGAGCAAATAAAAACAAGTAATGGCGCCTGTCTCAATTCTCACCGATATATATCGAATATCAAATATATATCGATCTGTCACTCTGTCGAGAGCAGTCGAGAGTTCGCGATACAAACAATGTCAAATACAATACAAGTCGGATTGAGTTTGTAATTGTCTTGGTTTTGTTATCCGTTGTAACGCGTTTAATTGGTGCAATAAGTGCAATTAGTGGAACGTCAATTTCGAAATCAACTAACCGTTTTCTGACAAACATCAAATTTTCTTATTCGGTAAATATGTGCGTCTTTGTAGTTGATACCCTGCATTTCGAAGGTGACAATTTGTATTGTGAAGTAAGAAATTTGGGTTTGTAAGTCGGCTATTTGCATTTTCGGTTGAGCATTCACATTTTATGTAGTTGGCAAATTGCATTCTTTAAGGTTAAATTGCTTTTTATGTTGACTATTTGGATTTTAGTGGAAAATTTGAGTTTTTATGGTTGACAATTAGCAATTTTTTCGATCGAGTTGCATTTTTTTGTTCACTTAGTGCATTTTTTACTTGAAAATTTGCATTATTTAGTTGATGATTGCATTTTTGTCGTAAATTTCTATTTTTTGTCAAAAATGTGCATTTCTGGTCGAAAATTCGTATTTTAAGTAGTTGACGATTTGCATTTTTTTAGGTTTAATTGCATTTTTTTTCCATTCTTGGATTTTTCACTATAAATTCCTAATTTTATTGTTGACTATTTGCATTTTGCAGTTGACAATTGCATGTTTTGTCGAACATACGTATTTTCGTAGTTGACAATTTGCATTCTTACAGGTTTAATTGCGTTTTTTGTTTACTATTTGGATTTTTCATTATAGATTTGCATTTTTTGTTGACTACTTGCGTTTTGCAGTTGAAAATTGAATTGTTGTCGGTAATTTGCATTTTTTGTCGAACATACGTTTTTTTGGTAGTTGACAATTTGCATTTTTATAGGTCGATTTGCGTTTTTTGTTGACTATTAGTATTTTGCAGTTGACAGTTGCATTTTTGTCGACAATTTTCATTTTTTTTAAACATACGTTTTTTTGTAGTTGACAATTTGCATTTTTTTGTTGACTATTAGTATTTTCCAGATGACAATTGCGTTTTTGTTGACAATTTTTATTTTTTGTCGAACACACGTTTTTTTGTAGTTGACAATTTGTATTTTTACAGGTTTGTTTGCGTTTTTTTGATGACTTTTTGGGTATTTTACTATAAATTTGCATTTTTTTTATGACAATTTACATTTCTTCACATTTGCTCTTTTGAGGTTACATTGCGTTTTTTGGTTGACTGTGTAGATTTTTCGACATTTGAATGTCAATTGTTGATTATAAAGAACAAATTTTTGTATTCGAATTTTCTCTCGCTTTGTTTATTCGCTGTTCAATTAACGATGGCACCTAGAAAGCGACAGTTCATTGGTCGTGATAGCAATTCATCAAGTCGATCAAAAAAAAGGAGAGAGGCGGAATCTGCAGAACAAGCTTCACACCGGCTTCAAGAGGAAAGAAGAAGGTACACGCTTCAACCCCGTAGGCAACCTGCTGATCTTGAGTTAGCAGGATTCAATTATGAGCAAGATGTCGACTATCATATGCATCCCAGTATACTTATCGGAGAAATGAGCATCATTTGTTCTTTTTGCTCTGCTCGAAAATTTAAAAATGAAGCTCCTGGAATGTGCTGCTCTAATGGAAAGGTCAAATTAACACCGCTAAAGAATCCTCCGGAACCACTGCTTACTCTTACATCAGGATGTACGGCTCAATCGAAAAGTTTCTTGCAAAACATACGAAAATACAATAGTTGTTTCCAAATGACTTCATTTGGAGCAAAAGAAATTCAAGAAGGTGGTTTCATGCCAACTTTCAAAGTTCAAGGACAAATATACCACCGCGCCGGGTCACTGTTACCACTACCAGAGCAAGATGCTCAGTTCCTGCAAATCTATTTCTTAGGCGACACTGACTTGGAAACAGATAGACGATGCGCAATAATCCCTGGAGTCGATCGTGAAATCGTTCGTCAATTGCAAGATTTACTACATCAAAGTAATGCGTTAGTTCGGATTTTCGAAACCGCTCTGGATCAGATGCCTTCTGATGATTACAAAGTCATCATAAAAGCTGATAAAACACCGACAAGGGAACACGAACGACGTTTTAACATCCCAACCATCTCTGAAGTTGCAATCGTCATTGTAGGACAACAGTTTGACAGACGCGATATAATTCTCCATAAACGAGGTGATAACTTACAACGAATCGCTGAAACGCATAGATCTTATGACGCTCTTCAATACCCTCTTCTCTTTTGGGAAGGTGAAGATGGGTATCACTTCAACATCTTTCAAGTTGATCCAGAGACTGGTGCGCCAACGAAAAAAAAAGTTTCAGCTATGAACTTCTACGCTTATCGTCTCATGATGCGATCTGGCACTAATTACCTTTTGCGGTGCGGCCGTCTTTTACAGCAATACGTGGTCGACATGTATGCAAAAATCGAGACTGAAAGGTTACTCTATCTTCGTTTAAATCAGACAAAGCTCCGTTCAGAGGAATATATCCATTTGCGAGATTCACTTGCCAGTGATCGAAATGTATCAGATGTTGGTCGGATGGTGATTTTACCCGCAACATTTACAGGAAGTCCAAGGCACATGCATGAGTACGCGCAAGACGCTATGGCATATGTGCGACACTACGGCCGTCCAGACCTTTTCATAACTTTTACATGCAACCCAAAATGGCCTGAGATCACCCATCATCTCCTTCCAGGGCAAACAGCAAACGACAGGCATGACTTAACAGCAAGGATTTTCAAACAAAAACTGAACAAAATGATGGATGCCATTAAAAAACTTCATATTTTCGGAGATGTGCGATGTTTTATGTACTCCATCGAATGGCAGAAACGAGGTTTGCCACATGCCCACATCCTGATTTGGCTGAAGGAGAAGATACATTCAAACAGGATCAACAACATCATCTCAGCAGAGTTGCCTAATCAAGAATCTGATCCGTTACTCTTTCAAACAATCAGTACTAGCATGATACATGGCCCGTGTGGACATTTGAATCCTTCTGCCCCATGTATGAAAGATGGACATTGTACGAAAAAATATCCACGGGAATTTACACTTGAGACCGAAACAGGCCATGATGGGTATCCAAAATACAGGCGACGGCAACCAGAAGATGGGGGCAATGTCACAACAGTGAAGGTTAAAAACCAAGAAATTCAGGTAGATAACAGCTGGGTAGTTCCCTACTCACCGTTACTATCCAAGATGTTCCAAGCACACATAAATGTAGAATTTTGCAACTCGGTAAAATCAATCAAATATATTTGCAAATATATAAACAAAGGCAGCGACATGGCGGTATTCGGATTTGCAAATGAAAATGATGAGATTGCACAATATCAGATGGGGCGCTACGTAAGTAGCAATGAAGCTTTTTGGAGGATTCTGAGCTTTCCTATTCACGATAGACACCCAACGGTTGTTCATTTGTCAGTGCATCTTGAAAACGGGCAAAGAGTTTATTTCACTGAAGCAAACGCACGAGAAAGAGCAGAAAATCCACAACACACGACGCTCACAGCATTTTTCCAGCTATGCACAGATGACCCATTTGCCAGATCATTGCTCTACTCCGAAATCCCGCGGTTTTATACCTGGAACACTTTAAAAAAACAGTTTTTCAAGAGAAAGCAAGGCACCATAGTACCAGGAACAGACGCCAAAGAGAGTGATGCATTAGGTCGCGTCTACACCATTCACCCGACTAATGCTGAATGCTACTATCTAAGGATGCTTCTCCACCAAGTCAAAGGACCTACGTCTTTTGAAGCTCTCCGCACTGTGGATGGACAAGTCTGTCAAACTTATAGAGAGGCGTGTCACAAGTACGGCCTTCTTGAAGATGATAGTCATTGGGACACTACTTTGTCGGATGCTGCTTTAACTTCTTTCCCGTCACAACTGCGTAGTCTTTTTGCTATCATACTGACAACGTGCACACCGTCAAATCCAAAAAACCTGTGGGAGAAGTACAAAGATAGTTTTAGCGAAGATTTTTTGCATCGAGCGCGCCGCACAAGCAACGACCCTGACCTACAGTACTCGATTCGAATTTATAACTTGGCTCTCATTGATATTGAGGACAAATGCATGTCCATCAACAATAAGACCCTCAATGATCTAGGTTTGGTATCTCCAACGCGCGATGGCATGGACATTACCGACAGAGATATATTAAGAGAAACAAGCTACGACACAGAGGCGTTGCGCGTATTTGTGGAGACAAACAAGCAACGATTAGTTCCTGATCAAAGACTGGCATACGATTATATCATGCAACATGTTGCTAATGATGAAGGTGGCCTCTTCTTCCTTGATGCACCAGGAGGAACGGGAAAAACATTCTTGATTAATTTAATTTTGGCCGATATACGAAAGGATAACAAAATTGGTCTTGCCATTGCATCTTCAGGGATTGCGGCGACACTTCTACCAGGTGGGAGGACTGCGCACTCAGCTTTGAAATTACCATTAAATCTTGCGACTTCTGATTCGCCGATATGTAACATAAGTAAAAGCTCTGGGCAAGGTCATGTTTTGAAAATTTGTAAAATTATAATTTGGGACGAATGTACAATGGCCCACAAAAAAGCTCTAGAGGCACTTGATCGGACTTTGAGAGATATTCGAGGAATCAACGAACCTATGGGTGGTGCATTCGTCTTAATAGCAGGAGATTTTCGGCAAACCCTGCCTGTGATTCAACGAGGAACCGCTGCTGATGAGCTGCATGCATGTTTGAAAGCATCTTACCTTTGGCGGAACGTTCAAAAACTGACTCTTAACACAAATATGAGAGTTGTTCTGGGTGGAGATGACACAGCAGGACCTTTTGCACAAAAACTTTTGCAGATTGGTGAAGGAAAGTTTCCAACGACACTCATGAGTGAAATCTCATTTTCGCCAGACTTTTGCAACGTCGTCCCCACAATTGAAGAACTCATTGACAAAGTATTCACTCATATTATCAGCAATTACAAGAATCACACGTGGCTTTGCGAGAGAGCTATCCTCGCACCACGTAACGACGATGTCAACAACATCAATACCATTGTACTTGGCACTTTACCAGGAGAACTCACAACATACAAATCCATCGATACAGTTCTCGATCAAGACCAAGCTGTCAATTACCCCACAGAGTTTCTCAACTCATTAGAACCTCCAGGTTTTCCACCTCATATGCTTCGACTGAAAAAAGGTTGTACTATAATTCTACTTCGGAACCTAAATCCACCAAAACTCTGCAACGGAACAAGATTGGCTGTAAAAAATTTGCTTCCCAACGTCATCGAAGCCACAATACTGACAGGCGCGGCTAAAGGAGAAGACATTTTTATTCCTAGGATTCCTATGATACCCTCTGACATGCCATTTGACTTCAAGAGGCTTCAATTTCCAGTGCGCTTAGCATTCGCCATGACTATTAATAAATCACAAGGGCAATCTCTGAAGGTAGCTGGCATCAATCTAGAAAAGCCGTGCTTTTCTCATGGCCAATTATATGTTGCCTGTTCTAGGGTTGGTTCGCCAAAAAATTTGTACATTTACTCGCCTAACAATACGACTAAAAATATAGTTTATCCCACAGCTTTGGACAACTGACTTTACTCATTCGAATGACATTACCGTTAACAGCCAATATTATTTATTTCTTTATTTCATAACGTTAAACTTTTAATAACGTTATAGGCATTTATTCATCTTGAGAAACGTGAGTGCAATACACAATTAAATCATGCGCTGTGACTTCCATTTTGTTAGGCTGACGTTTGTTTCGATATTATGTGCAATGTCTTAACAAGGTGTTCTTTAATAAAGTTCCTCTTCAATAAAGTTAGTTCTGAGTAAGTTATTAGTAAGTTAATTGCTTATTACATACAAGTTGCCCAGAACGTGATATTGCACACACTCTCCATAGAGAAAGACTTCCGAATTTCTTCTTACTTTTTCGTCATTTTTTGTTATGCAAGTATGAAAATTATTTTGATCGTATAGGTTTTCATATTTCACTGTGTGTAAAGTAAATTTTTTTTTTAACGGTACGGACAATAAATTGTTCTCATCATTAATGAACTGATACAAGTTGTTTATAATCCAAGGTGATTCATGAACAGTTTCTGCAATAACGTTCATTACACAACTACAATTTCCTTACATTATCTTTGTCACAGATTTCGAGTAGTAGCCGTGAAGCAGCCGTTCTGCTCGCGTGTCTTTCAATAATTTGAAAAACAGGAATATCTTACTTGGCAGGATGACTGTCGGGTACACTTGCAACTTCTACGAAGACGAACTAAATTTTTAAACGACAAAACGCGCAGCGGAGCGCGCGCGGGCTCAGCTAGTGAGATAATAATAATGGCAATACTTCCCGAAACGTGGTATTTTTATTTATGTAATATATTTTGAAATGAAAAAATAAGTGGGAGAATAATAAAACTGCTAAATATATTATCTTTCAAAATCACATTATAAACAAAAAAAATCTTTCTGTGTATTGGCCTGGACAAAAACTGTGAATAAGAGAATCAGCAATTTTTTGAGGTTTTTAAAAGTATTTGTTGTACACATTTTTATGTCGATTTCGGCCTATTGTGTGCTTGCTTCGGTTCTGGTATAGCAGACACCCCTTGCTTTCTAGAGATTAACCTGTCTTAGAATATGGACTGATTCTTAATTCATATATAATATAATATTACAGCATCACTTCTCCCATTTATTTTTTGCCTCTCAAAAAACAGATTATTTTTTTCATTTTTATTATGATTATTAGTTTTTGAACGCAAATATTTTCTGTTTCATTTTTCGTTAAGATAGGATCTTCTTCCTGTGTGTTTCTTTGAGGCGGAGAGTCGCAGCCTTAAATGATCTTAGAATTGTATAAATATGCCAACCTAGCAAAACTTAAATGTTACTATTGAATTTAGTAACATTGACAATGGCATAAGCCAAAACTGCTACGCTACATATATACATATGTGTATGTCCAAGCCCCAGTATATTCTCCAAGGATCTTTCTCAGACTGGCTATGACCCTCACCTGTACAATGCGTTGTATACTGAAAATAATTATAAATTTCTCTTTGAAATTGATCATCATCTCTGAATCGATTTTCAAGGGTGTGGAGCGGTCCTAACCTTTTGTCCAGAAAGTCTTACATAGAGACAGCCTCAAGGCACCTCAACGACCCTTGCCACGTACCCAGATGGTATGATGACTGCATTCGAGATTGGCTTTCCATTCCCAAGGGTGTTTCTTCTAGAATATCACTGCATAAATTATTATTATCATTGTATGGTAAGCTTTGGTGAATCTTATTATACAGAATAAAAAATATGGAAAGTTAATACATGTCTGATGTCTTTCGAAATTGTTGTTTTTATATACGAGTATCTTATATTAATTCGGTTTGGGGACGTCAAATCTGCCGATCGTTTTTTCAGATAGAATACCTGAAACTTGGTACATATGTCCCATTCCAGTTTAAATGCATTATATAAACATTTGAGCCAGATCAGTCGAGCGGTTCATTGTCTGTCCATTGCATGTCATATATCATATCATTTGTTCATTCAGATATTTGATTGGTTTATGTGAAAATTGTTGGCTCTATGGAAAAATAGCCTATTACAAGAAATGTTCCTTATAAAATTTCTGACTAATCATTTTTGCTAAATTTGAAATGGAGCAACATGCCCAGAGTTATAGCACCTCAAATATTGCATTCCCTAACTACAAAAAAATATAGTGATTAATCAACAGCTGTTAAATTTATAGGTTTTTAAAATGCAGGTAAATAACTGAAAAGAAAAAAAAAATTATAAATAAAATAGGCTTTACAAGAATATATCTTATATTTCAAATATAACACACAGACAAGTAGAACATATATATTTTCTTTCCATAGCTGATATATGAATAATAAATATTTAACAAATAAATTCCGACATAATATAATGTGTCCAATTTTATGTTTTTGCAACTATAAAATGTGGCCTTATGCCGGAATTTATTTTTTCAATGTCTATAATTTATATTCCCATCCAACACCGATCACCTGCGGAAAGAAAGAGTTTATTTTCTACTTTTCAATGTATTATAATTGAAATATAAGGGATATTTTTGAAAAACTTGTTTTTTATATTATTTTTTCTTAATTAATTATAACAAGAAGGTAAATTCCGACGAAGAAACGAAACGCCAGAGAATTTCTGTTTCTCTAAAGGTCAAATTAAGCTTTCTTATGAAAAATATTGTAAGATTTGTAAAAATTAGGTTTGAGGTTGTTTTAGATTGATATCTCCATCTAGAACATATACCAGACTAAAGGTCATCTCTATCTCTTGGACATTTAGAGCCGAAAACATATTTTATACTTGAGAATTTCGGTTGTATTGCTATAAAACTATCATATGGAATTATTACTTTCCCAGCTATATATAGTATAGGGGAAGTTATCTAATCAGTCATAAATTCCCCGGAATTTCATATTTTCCGAGCAAAAATTAAAAAAAAAAAAAAAAAAATGTGTTTTTGTATAGGCATCAGTCAACACGATAACTCCCCATAGAATGAATGTATCGACCCGATATATTAATGAATTAAGGGGGCTCTTCTCAAAAACCCCAATAACTGCCGATTGAATACATATAACGACACAAAATTTAGTATGCAGATTCAGAAGTCGATTGGTTTTTGAGGGATAGCGAAAATTTAATTGATTAATTCGTGCTGAGGAAGTACATTGCCTGTGATTCTTGGTCAACGATCATAGATCATACTGTAGATAGCGTCCCCACTCTTGGTCGGCCATCTTTATCAAAAACAAAAATACATATAATATACCTTACTTTCTACAAAATATTAATAACTAAATAAAAATAATACAATTATGATTATAATAATAGTAGCTGATTTGTTGCGACTCTCTTAGTGCAATATACTCATTTAGGGACAAATACTCTAGCGATCCCATGGTGCACCTCATCTTAAGGAAACTGGAATCTCTACATACTCTTGGAAAAGACATAGTCTTCACCTGGATTACAGGGCATGTAGGAATCCATGGTAACGAGCTGGCGGACCGAGCCGCCAAGGAAGCTACAGCTGGCGTGCTAACAGAGGCCATACCTGTCCGTCCTGCAGACATCAAGCAGCCACTCAAATTGGCCATCAAAAATAAATGGCAAAAGCAATGGGAGGAGTGCAATATTTTTCTGAAGTCGGTTAAACCTCGAATCGACACTGCTGATGTGACGTCTCTTTCCCGGAAAGAAAGAATGGTTCTGACGAGGCTAAGAATAAGGCACACTTGGCTAACCCATGTCCACATTTTGTTGCGGAGACGCCCACCGAGTTGTCCACTGTGCAAGGAGGAACTGACTGTTTTCCACATTCTTCAGTCCTGTGAAGCTCTCAAACCCTACAGAGAAAAAGATACCTCACGATGCTCGAACAGTGCTGAAGGATGGCCCGGCCTACACATCTCAGCTGCTGCAATTCATGCGAAACACTGGACTGTATCACTAGAAAATTATATGGTGCCATTCGCGGAGGAATAGTTAATATCCAGAAAGATAGCCTTATCCGCATGATATCACTATTATAATAATGGTTGTGTTGGCGCTAATGGCCTCTGCAGTCAATGCGCCTAATAATAACAAAAAAAAAAAAAAAATTAATTAAATATGTGTATATAATATTATAAATAAAAGAATATATTTCGAATTTTTAAACTGACATTTATTTAACCCTCCGAATACCATGGGGTCGTTAATGACCCCAGTCTCGCAGAATTTCGAAAAAATATATTGAAAAACTTGAAGGAATTAATTGTGACTCTGTGACTTTTTTTGCACAACTATATACTATCATTTCAATCTTCATTTCCACTGAATACTTCAATATCAAGCAGCTGTAATCACTACTGTAATCACGTAATTTTTCCTGAAAAATGTGGCTGGGGTCCTCGCGAGACCCCCATGGTATTCTGTGTACCCTTTTGCTGAAAATGAAATTGGTGTGTAGTTTTGTAATAATGCGTCACTTGAGTCAGTTTATGAAGTACAAACACAGCTCATGTTCCAAGAAGTCATTCTCCCCCAATTACCAGTAGGTGTGAAAGAGTTGAAAGTGAACCATCTAACTCTTAAACGTCACCTAGAATCAAAATTTAAAATGGGGTCTCACAAAGACCCCTGTGGTATTCTATGTTCCAGCTGGATTGTGGTATTCGGAGAGTTAACTAAAAAATTGATCCTGTATGTGGTTTCTTCTTTTTTTTTTTTTTTTTGATAATATTTCGGACCATTTCCACATACATCCCTTCTTCTGGTCATTGTGAACGAAACATCGTACACAACAGTAACATGTATAATGTAATTTTGTTTTTGATAAAGATGGCCGACCAAGCGTGGGGACGAGTCTTTGTTATGATCGTTGACCAAAATGGATGTGTTTTCGTTCATAGTGTCTAGAAGAAGGGACGTGGAAGTGTCCCGAAATATTGTCAAAACAAGAAAAAAAAAAGCAGATGTGCCTCACCCTTACAAGCGCAAGGTTGAAGTGAAACTTCTTTTGTCTTCATTAACCATTAATAAATAAACAGATTAATAAATATATATGTATTTATATTTTATTTGATTTTTATTATAACTATTAATCATTTTAAAGTAGTTACATTTGGGTTAATATAGGACAATGAAAATATTAAACCTAAAAATATGTACAAATTATATTTTATTGATCTGCTACTTCACTGTTACTTACAAATGTTACCAGAGGTTTGTGTTAACTAAAGTGTGATATAAATATTCTTGTATCAACTTTGTTGGAGATATCTTGTAATACGATTTAATCAATAAGAAGAAATCAATAATTTTAATGAATTTTAATAATTTAAAAATATAAATGGAGCGTAATTATTAAAAATTAACTTTATGTTGACGACTTTCTTGTTGCTGTGTTTGTGTTTGTTTTTGTCTTGCACGGAATTGTCGAACAGGTTCCGTTGAAGTTTTTGGCATTTTTAACTATTTAACACTAACTCAGAATAAAACTAAACGTATTAAATTAATAATCAAATGTATTATTTTACCGCATAAACCGTACAAAAACACGTAGCACACAACAGCTGATGCATCGGCACCGACCTAAACTCGTAGTTGACTTGTACGCATGTGCTACTCATCTTCCTCCCTTTAGCGTTTCATGTTTGATTTTTTATGTCTAGGTCCGAATAATGAGTCTCGTTAAAGAAGTTTCACTTCAAAAATATGAGACCTCTGGAAAAAATTAACATATAACATCCCAGAGAAGTTTAAGAAACACGAACTATATTATATTTCCTTCTTAACTAGAGATCGTCTCTTCTAGAAATAGAAAGAGGATTGTCATCATTAGTCTTGCTCTATTTTTGGTAATAGTTCTTTCTGTGTTGTGATTTACTTTAGTTGTTTCAGTTGAGGTCAGTTGTTTCGACTGATTGGTCGCATGACCCTCGATTTCATCGTCCCAAAGTTTCACTTCTCCTCGAGAGAGTCTCTCCCCCTATTTTAGTTAACTTGTGTTGAATGACATCTGGGAGGGTTCCGGAGTTCTGAACAAGTGGAACACAGCGAATTTGGAGGAACTACACCTTGCGGAGATAACCATTCGTAACGCCCCCCCCCCCCCCCCCACCTTTCTCTCTCTCTCTCTCTCCATCCTTTCTAGGAACTAAGAAGAAAAAGTTGTCAGTTTTCCCCCACTTACAAATTTGACTAACCTCAATTCATGAAAGGTTCTCAAAATCTTCCGCGTTCAAGTATGACTTACGACTTTACTAGAAATATACATTTTTTTGCCTCATGAAAGATTGAACAAAACTTTATAATAATATTATTATTTATTTCCGTTAAACAATAACATGATATTCATCAAAATTGCATACATTATATTCACCAACTGATATTAAATCTTAAGGTAGCTAGCTACACACGTAATTGCTAGCTTGACAAGCATGCATGATCAATCAATCCTTTTGTACAAGCATGCTTGAGCGTCTGTAGGATAATTTTGTACAAGCGGCTTGAAGATTGCGCAAGCAGGACGGAACGTGTGTACCAAGATTGTGCAAACTTGTGCAACGTCTCTCATCAGTCGCGTGGAGAGCTGGCCTCTGTGCACGTGTCGTCGTTCTGTTCAATAAATGACCGTTTTTAAATTTTTAATTTAATTTATTGTGCGCCATGACTAGCGATCTAAAAAAGTTGAATCGTGAAGCCCTTGAAGATTTTATCCGTGTATACGAAAGTCAGCCGTGCCTCTTGCGCATGAAATCGAAAAAGTACCACGACAAGGGAATGAGAGATGCGGACAAAAGCACCCAAAGTGAGCGCATCATCGTCGTCTGAACTCGACATTTTCCAAGCACAAACTGCCGCTGGTCCAGCAAACGTGTGCCGTGGTGGCAGGGTATTTGTGCATGCTTATACAAAAGGATTGATCATGCATGCTTGTCAAGCTTGCAGTTACGTGTGTAGCTCCTTAAGAATACAAATAATGATAGACGACATAGACGAATAATGATAATTATAAAAATGAATTAAATGAATATAAAATCCCCACTGTTATTAAATACAATTTTTATTATACATATATTATTTCTTTAAGATAGATCTCATTTCACAAATATATTTCGATGCAATTAAATGCCATTTACACAGATCACATAGAGCCAAATACAATATAATATATATATATATATATATGTATATATATATATATATATATATATATATATATATATATATATATATATATGCATAATATATAAAGGGCGCCGGTAGCTCTGTGGTATGCGTGCTTGCCTTTTGAGCTCAAGATCGTGGGTTCGTAACCCGACCGAGGCCCTTAGTTTATTTTATCTGCGAGGCAAAATAAATTTAAGCCTGCCGTCTTTCGGGTGGGACTCTAAGCGATGGTCTTGAGCCTGTACGATGTTAGGTACTGTACCGTTGTGTGTAGAGATGAAAATCTCCCCCCCTCTCTTTAAAGTTCGTTTAAAAAAAAAACATCGATTATCGATGGCAAAACCTAGGAAGATAGAAAAAAAGCGAGTAAGCAATTTGAGTGTGTTAATTTGGGATAGATATTTTTGTGATCAGTCGATATAAGAGTGGACTTGTTATTTGGTTTTTCTTATCTTCTTTTTCTCTTTTATTTTTAAACATACACCCCAAGGAAATCATTCCCGGTACGGACTTACAGGACTAGTAAGGAGAACTCTGGGTCCCGCTGAGTAGATTGTGCTTTCCCGGGGTGGAGGTAAGTCCACTAACGGCACAGTACTCGTTAAAGACCCCCACCCTAGGTGAATAAAAATTTAGGGTAGGCAAAATTTAGGACTTCCACAATAGAGTCGGGCTCATGTCCACCAGAGTAACGAAAGAGCGCTCTGGTAGTAGGCGATATGACCTCGTAGTTGAATCCGGGCATGAGTCCTAACCTAACCTAACCTAAAATGTTATGTTGTCATTTCTTTAAGATAGGTCTCATTTCACAATTATATTTCGATGCAATTAAATGCCATTTACATAGATCACATGGAGCCAAATACAATTGATAATATACATATATTGCATATCGTATGTATAATATTCTTTTCAAGCTTTCACTTTGCAATTTGTGTTTAAATTTTTTTTTTTTTTTTTTTCTGTAAAAACAGGACTTACAATACACGTAATAAATAAAATAGAAACGAAGAAAAGGTAAAAGTTTTATTGAAGTAGACTTGAGGTAGCCGAAATTTTTGTATTGCATTACTCAAGTAGAAACACGTAATTTGGTATCCTTGAGAAATTGGTCCTATCTCTAACTGTCGGTCATAAATACTGTTTCATTGCTAAAAGATTTCCTTGGAAGCTTTTAAGGTGAATATAGAGAGTGTTTTTCAGGTAGGCAATAAACGGGATACGCAGTAAACCAGGTGAGTCACCGGGGAAACAGATATAGTTTGAGGGTCGTCGGTAGCTCAAAATCTTGGATTCGATAACCGGCCGAGGCCCTTATGTTTTTTTTTATCTGGTAGGTGGTAAGAACCTTGAGCACGCCGTCTTTCGGATGGGACGTTAAGCCATGTTAAGACTTCTATAGTAGAGTCGGGTTCATGTCACCAGAGCGACGAAAAAGCGTTTTGGTAGTAGGCGATATGACCTCGTAGTTGAAGCCCGGGCATGAATGACAATAAGTAACTTAATGTCTTATGAGATAGAGAATATTTTAGAAAACAAAGTTTGTTTTAATGACTTGAGTATCTTTTGAAACATAGATTTCCTTACTTTGTGTCTACTTATTATTTAATAAATAATCCACATTACAATAATTGTTATGTAATAGTGAAATAAAGCGTTAGTAATTATTACTAACGCTTTATTCACTATTTTCTAACTACTAACGCTTTATTCACTATTTTCTAACTACTAACGCTTTATTCACTATTTTCTAACTACTAACGCTTTATTCACTGTTTTCAAAAGTCTCCCTACGTTTATCTATCATAGGCTGTTAGAACTTATTCGATTCAGTGTTAAAATTTACATATGACAATCGCTACTCACATTATCAAGAAATTAATTCCCTATTTTGAGATTGAAATGTTCAATAATTTTGAACTTACCGATGAAAATTGCTCATTGATAATATATTTTAGCACATTAAGTTTTACTAAACTAGATTTATTTTTCTAAATATAAACACCCTATTTTGAGTACATACAACTATGCATCATAAAAAGGGGTACAATTTTGATTCCATAATAAACAAAATAATACCAACCTTGCGGACAGTACATAACAATTTCGCGTAATTCCATATTTTTGGTTGTTCTTGCTGTTAATTAGTTATTATGACTCATGTCCGGGATTTTGCCAACCCTACATTTTTATTCACCTAGAGTAGGGGTCTTTAATGAGTACCTGACAACGTACAGGCTCGGGATCATCGCTTAACGTCCGATCCGAAGGACGGCGTGCTTAAGTTTATTTTACCTCCCAGACAAAATAAACGAAGGACCTTGGCCGGGTTTCGAACCCGCGAACTTGAGCTGAGTAAGCAAGCACGCATACCACTGAATTAACGGCGCCCTCTGGAAATAGGCGATATGGCTTCATTTTTAAAGCCCGGGCATGAGTCACAATAGACTAACTATTCATATGTAATAGTAAGATGTTGTGGAACGAGATTTCTTATAGAAATAAAAGACATATTTCATTCCTTTAGCAGCTCCTACACTGTACTGTTGGGATCTGCCACTGATGACGCTGTTGCGTAGAAAACCGGTTCTGTTCAGTGTGGGAGTTATTTCTACAATTAACTATTGGTTTTGGAGAGGGAGCGAAAACTTAATTCATTAATTTGTACAACCACTTATTTATGTGTCTTCTTATTGCAACCTTGGTGCCACAACCCATTAGTGAGTGAAGACCTTCTCAAGCAGTTATCCGCCAGTACACCAAACTTGTCGCTTGTCATCCCATCCAATCATCGTACCATTGGTCTTCCAATTATCCGAGTTCTATGCGCCTCCTCCAACGTTTTCCTAGGTATTTTTTCTCTTCCCCATCCTAGCTACGATTTTCAGAAAATCGGGTATCTTACTGAACACCACATGATAAGAAAACATCTCTTTATAATGGATCTTGTTCCGGATTCATTCTGCAACCCAGAAGAGTTGAGGAACAGAACATCGAAAGGATCCTGCTCTTCATTAAAGCAGTATGTAGTTGGGTATTAGTGAGGGGGTGTTTTATGGGGCTTCAGGTTTTAAAATAACATGGGTACCTAACCCACCCCTGCAATCCCGCCCACTGCTACATACATCCTACTTCAAGTGTCTGTTATCCTCCACTTCTGTTCTAATACAATACTTGTTGGGTTTGGGTACAGGTTAATGAGAACTTAGAGTAGAGCAACAGATATATTTATTTGGTCAACACCCTTATTACAAAACCGCGTGGTAACGAACACAAAGTCAGTTGTTCAATAATAAGTCCCATACCGCGTGGGAACTACACAAGTCACTCACTTACTGTGCTTGGTAACAGACGACTCACTTTATACCCGCGTGGTAATAACCAACTCACTTCCGCATGCTAACTAACGACTCACCTTATACCCGCGTGGTAATAACCAACTCACTTCCGCATGGTAACTAACGACTCACCTTATTCCCGCGTGGTAATAAGGACGAATCCATTCCGCACACCGCGTGCTGGCTCGACCCAGACTCTCAGTCCACCCCGCGTGGCGACCAACTGGTCCCTCTCGTTGTTAAGAGACGACTGAATCCTGTAGTTCAAAGAATCAACAAGTCACTCACCACAGGTCGTTCAAGGAACACACCGTAGGTATCGATTCTCGGCGTGTTCCCGAATTCACTCGCACTCAACTCGCGACTTAACATCCCGCCCCTATTTACCCAGATGCAACAATACTCTTTACTTCCTGGAACGATTTCTCTTTTCCCATCCCTATTTTCTTATTATTATTATATATAAAATAAGATAACTTATGATATTTCTTCTTATTTTCAGATTATACACCGCTTATTTATTTTCTAAGTGGAAAATAATCATCATTAGATATAACCAAGCTTAATTCCTCTTGTAAACTCATGGCAACTCTATTGTTATAAAAACATACTGCAAAAAACATCATTATAATTATACAGATATTAGATTTCACTAATTATATTTGCTTTCACAATTTGTCTCCCTCTTTCTTTTAGCTATTTTTATTTTTGATTTATTATATTATTAACTTTCTAACTTGAAAATATTTGTTTTAAACATTAATGTTTAATAAATAAATTAAAGAAACTTATTTTTTTTTTAATGAAATACTGTCTAACCCCTGGTCTCAGCAAGCACTTCAGAAACACCTCATATCCAGGCAGACTAAATTCGTTATATCATATACAAGACCTTTGTCCGCCCAGTTCTTCTGTATGGCTCAGAAACCTGGGAAACTTCAAAAATGAGCGAACAGAGCTTATTGGTGTTCGAAAGGAAGGTTCTGCGCAGAATATTTAGAGGAGTGCAAGTATAGCGCAGACGCAACAACCAGGAACTCTACGAACTATATAGAGAACCAGATGTCCTGAAAGTCATGAGAAGATTGGGTGGTTAAGATGGGCAGGACATGTCGCCAAGATGGAAGCTGAGGAAATGTCGAAGAAGCCCATTCACGGATTAAGACGGCGAGGGAGACCTAAGCTGAGATGGACAGATGGTGTGACAGAAGATGCCCGAAACATATTTCACATCAGGAACTGGATGGCAGCCGCACAGGATCGAGACAAATGGCGGCTGTTGGTGGAGGAGGCAAGGACCCGTCACCGGCTTGTATCGCCATGATAAAAAAAAATAATAAAAAAATACTGTATTCCACAAAATATGTATACATAATCTATGTTTATGTACGTCAGGTAGGTAGGTAAGAAGGGGTTGGACTTTCAACTAGAGGGAATCCCCGTGTCTTTTCAGTTAGAAATTTGTTTGTTCAGAAATAATTTTTTTTCCCCCTTTTTTTTGTTTTTTTCTTCAATAACAGTGGTAAAATTAGGGAAGGCATAACTCCAAATTTCTCAAGTTAGAATACTTTTTTTTAAATGTAATTTTATATGGAAATTCGTGAATTAAAAAAAAAAAAAAAAAAAAAAAGATATAACTATATGCCTATTTTATTTCATCAATAAAACTCTCGGTTGTCGTTCAGAACTCACCCCTTTTCTCCCTTATGTTTCTTCAACCCTTTCCTTACCTACCTGGTGTACCTATAGTTTATGTACACATATTTTGTGAAATGGACAATATTTCATGAAAGAAAAAAGAGAAGTTTGTTTAATTTAATTACCTGACATCGTACAGGCACGGGACCATGCCTTAACGTCCCATCCGTCCCGTGCTCAAGGTTTTTAGTAATTGTATCCTAAGGGCCGGATGTCGAGCCCGCGATCTTGAGCTACTTCTCGCTCGCGCCCTCCATTAAATAATATATAAATTATATACATCCACCGATATGAGATGAATAATAATAATTATTAAAATAAAATAAATAATTGTATTTAAAATTTCAGATGTGAATAAATACTTTTTTTTTTTTTCAAATTTTTGATTATATGCTTTCTTTAAGATATCTTTTGTCACATTTCGGGGCGATTACACACCCCTACCTCTAGTTGAATATAAAGAAAAAAATATATAAATAAATAAATAAATTAACAAATAACAATAAAGTAAGTAATAAATAACTAATAAAATTAATGATTGCTATTCCACTTGGAGGTTTTCCTCTGCAAAAAGGAGAGCACTTCATTAACAGGATGTTGGAAGAGACACCATTTTTTTTTTTTCAATTTTGAATTTGGATATAGGAAAAAATTTAATTGCTGTAAAAATTAAACATAGACATTTTTAACGATTACATAGATAACCTCCCTTACATTAAAAAACAAAAAATAGAAGGAAATGGGTACCTGTAATAATCATACACTTTCACTATTTGTCATGATTAAAATATTTTAAATAACCGACTATAAAAAGAGAATGTACGTTAAATGGTAGGCTTTTAACGGGAAAAATGTTTAATGTACACAAATTTACATTGCAGGAAGATTTCAATTATAAGTGCTTATAATTTATGAAGAAGTATTTTGAAGGATTTGTATTGAGCAGAAATTATAATAATTTTATTTTAGGAAACGAGGCTTTTGATAAGAATAATGAGAGAACCGTTTGTTACCGGTAACTGTGATTAGGTGAAGATGTCTACAGCAAAGCTGTTATAATGTATACAGAGATAAATGTTAGAATAGATTTCTGGGATCTGCGTCGATACAGTGGAAAGAATAAAATGAATAAAGTCACTTTTGAGCTTAGTACTGACGATGGCGTAAACCGAAACCGGTTCAGGTTTTGTGGAATTAGACAATAAAAAAGGTGAACTAGTTCTTTGTTTTTAGTTATTTTTTATATCCCTGTCGGCTCTATTGGCTATGGGGAATCAGTTTCACAATAGTTCCTTGTCCAAAACAAACATGCTGATGAACCTAGGCTCATTAAGAAGGTACCAGATTTCAGTTGCTTTCCTCTGGGTCCCAGGTCATTATGGCATTGTAGGTAACGAGTCAGCAGATAAGAATGACAGGCGCGCCATGCTACCCTCATCCGAAGTCTACATCAAGGAAAAAGTCTGGATCAAATGACAGTTTCGGTGGCTTGGTATGACCGATAATAAGCCAAGAATCATCAAAAGCTCCACTCGAGTTTGGAACATCTCAATAAGAGAAAAAAAGGAAAGAAGAAGTAATTTTAACTCGGTTACGTATGGAGCACACCAGGCTGACCCATGGATATCTGATGGCTCGGGAACCCCCTCCTCTGTGTCAGTGCTGCGGGGTGGGACTGTCTGATGATGGCTCGGGAACCCCCTCCTCTGTGTCAGTGCTGCGGGGTGGGACTGTCTGTCAGACACATTCTAACTTAATGCATGGCATACAGTCCCCAGTGTGAGAATTTCCGAAATTCTATCTGATAATAGCTCCCAAATTACCCAACTATTTCATTTTCTGCACTACACAAACCTCCTATCTAAATTATAAAACAAAATTATCTTCACAACGTAGCCTTTCTATTCCGTATATAGCAATCTCCTTTATTATTATTAATTTGCGCCTATCCAAATTAGCCCGCTAGGATCCCCACAGACCTGTATCCATCAGGCATCCATGACCCTCGTAGTGGAAATGCCTCAAAGAGAGAAAAAAAAAAAAAAAAAGTTTGGCTTATAAATTATCGAGAGAGACTTTCATTGACATGATTTATCGAAAAAAAGGCTTTTAAGCTCGTTTCAGTCAATTTTTTTTGACATACCCTGGAGTCAACTATGAGGTCATATGGCCAATTTTTAACGTGCTGGGACATGCGTTGATTATGTGATATTGAATTCCTGTGTATATCTGTTTTCAGCCAGATCGACCTAAGAGAATTAGATTGGCTTAATTCAAAAACCCGAATCTATCGACAATAGATTGCTTGGGTGTACCCTGCAATTCTAATCTTTATGCCACATATTCCAACCTTGTCAAATTGTCAGTACGTTGATAAGGTCTTGATTTTGATCCCAATATTCCACGTAGTACTCCGTAAAGTCGATTCAATTCTTGTCGTTTGTCATGATTAATTATTCTAATATTGACTTGTTCCATGTTTGTACATCGAAATGTTCGTGACTGAATAGTGATGCTTTTACTTCCCCGCTATACGATGTACAGGGGATGTTATTTAATTTGTCAGAAATTCGATGTTGAGTTTTCATCGGAATTTAAATGTTTCCGTACGAAGTTTTATAATTTTTGTTTCTTTGTTGCTTGTGTGAACACGATAACTCCCAATAGAAATAATGTATCTACACGAACTTTCATATGTGGATCGAGAACTCGATAAGGACGACACCTATTGATTTTCAGCCGAAACAGCCAAAAAGAAGCGGAGGATTAGGGGGGCTTAACATAAAAACCTCAATAAGCACCTAAGTAAATAATATATCGACACGAAATTTTATATATATACCCAAAACCTCATAGGAACGACAGCTGTCGATTTTCAGGGAAATCGGTAGATTGGCTCAGGAGGGAGAAATCTGAGTTGATAAATTCATGGTGGGGACGTACATAGCCTATGATTCACCGATTTTTTTTCCTTTACTCGATACCCCATGTCTGTTCATTTCACTTTATCCCACGTTGATTACACCATTTCTTTTTCTGAGGTGTTCCTGGCTACTTTTAGGTCAGAACTAATGGAGGGCCTTACATAAAGCCTATTTTTTGGCGATACGGCGATCAGACTTACTCCAATTTTTAGCATATTAAAAATTATACCTATTATATTTTTGAGGTATGATATTTCATTTATAAAAACGTCAACTAATGATGATTAACCATTTTTAAAGATGAAAGCTTTTTTTTTTTTTGAAAAGCTTGAAGGGGGGGGGCATGAAACGTTGCATACTGTGGAGGGTTTAGATTTAATTTCACGGTTTATTACTGTTCCCGCTTTCACTTTCTGCAATGGAGGAGCCTAGAGTTGTATTGGGAAAATCTGATTTTATTATTGTAAAAATATATTAGTGTCTATAACGAGCACTTGACATCGCACAGGCTCGGGACTATTGCTTAACGTTCCATCCGAAGGATGACGTGCTCAAGGCTTAGTAGGCTTTCCCAGGGGCGTAGCCAGGGGGGGGGGGGCAGAGCAAAAAACCAAGATAAAAATTAAATAAACTAAAAAAATAGTTTTTATTAAAAATGGATTGCTTGCAAGTTACCAATAGGATCTTCAAATTTCCCGTGCGCCTGATTCCTAAATCAGCAATCCGCTGTTACATAAATGTACATGTATAAGACAAGTCATATTACATTTATTTAAATATATATCAATTCGATCACTTCATTTCCTCGCCCAAAATCGTAATTTATGTTATACTTTATGCTCTTAAAGCTGATTTTATATGGGCAGTAAAACTGCAAAGCGCAGCAACAGCAAATGCACGCTATTGGATGTGAGTCATTTAATTCTAAAAGCACAGAAACCACAACGTGCATTTGCTGCTGCTGCGCTTTGTAAAGTCAACTTAAATATTACAGTCAGTGGTTACCTCAGAGGGAGCTTCTAGAGGTCCGAGTCTCCCAAATTAATAACAAAACGTTTGCAGCGCTAACCACGGAAACTGCGGGATGTGCCCCCGGGAGTCAATCCCTTTAGGAGCTAATATTTTCAGTAGCAGGAACATGTTGTTGCAGTGACAGACCTTTATCTGTTATGCAAATAACAGAACATTACTAACACCCACTTAGTATTTGTTAAGTCGTGGCTAAAGATGCTGAATGTGACATTCTCCAAAATGTCCAACATGTCGTTAGGATCATACTTTGTACGTTTGACAGTGCGTAACTTGTTCCAAAGCCTGTAGTTGATTTCTCCAGTCACGGAAGTGTTCCTGATAAAATTGGTCTTCTCTTGTACCAGCTCGTTAGTAGCAACATAATATCACTGACACTTAGGAAAGTAAAAGTGAGAAAACGGATGAAGGGGAAGGTCGATGGTTGGTAGTTATATGCGAATAGCAAGGCGTCGCGGTGTGTAATCCTTCCACCGCCTGGGACCTCCCTAGCTTTAGTTCGTTCCATTGAAGTGCTCTATGTAACTTACAAGTCTCACTGTATTAATCAAGACCACACTCACCAACCTTAGTATAAATCATCATTAGCGCTAGACCTTTCACGCCTCTCATTCGAATTGCTATGTTTTCTCTCATAACTTGGTTTGTTTGCAGAGCGTTAAGAAAGTTCAAGTACTCTGTGTCCAAGTTTACTATTTATAAGACATAAGGTGTCATTGTATACCAGTGGATAATGTTCTTTACCTTCTCTTCATTAAAGACCATTACCCATAAATTTTACTTTTTTATGAAAAATTAACGTCTTATAAATATCTCATATGAACAGGACTTTCTTACACCCATTAACGCTCCTCCCTTATACCCGGTGATGCCAGTTTGAAAAGTAAGAGAGAAATGAACTTGTGAGGGACGAGGGGGGGTCAGTAAAAATGTAGTGGGTATGAGGCACAGCTACGACTGTGTCGCAACCGATGACGTAGAACTACGACTAATACATTCAGTTTTTCCATTTAAAACAAAAGAAATCTTTCTTATTAATTGGGTAGTACGATTTATTATAAAACAAATTTCAACCCTTCATATTTCATAAATAATGCATATTACAAATAAAATAAATACCATAACTCATCCTTCTTTTTCAAGAGAAGGATGCCTGCGACTTTTCTACAAACTTTGAGACACAATCATTCGGGATTTTGCCTAATTTTTGTTTTTATGCTGCCGTAATTAAGGGATGAAAGATGCATGGTTGAATCTTGTTTTATAATAAATCGTACTACACAAGCTTTCTATCGGCGTTTGGTTCATTATTCTACGATTATTATTTTAGGAGATATAAGCTCTGAAAGTGTGACACATTTTCTTGACTCACTTTAACCCCCCATACCGCCGGAAAGAACGTAGTTCTACATCAAAAGTCTTATTATGGTCAAAAATATATGTATATATATTTACGTCTATTATTCCAAATATGGAACTACTTCTTTATGTTATTATCAAATATATAACTAATTATTATCGAAACGAACAATATTAAACTTAAACCCGGATGAGACCCTTGAGTTTTTATATCTGGCAGGTAAAAAAGTTTGAGCACGCCGTCCTTTGGATGTCAGGTACTTGTTAAAGACCCCTCTTACTTACCCTTGCTAACTAAATCTGGATAGGCAAAATTTTGGTCTCCCGCTGTAGAGTTGGGCTTACGTTCACCATAGCGACGAAAGAGCACTCTGGCAATAAGCGATATGACCTGGTAGTGAAAGCCCGGGCATGAACCACAATAACTTAACTCCACTCAACCTAAAAAAAAAAAAAACATAAAAACAAAGAACTTAGAATTTATAATGTCTAATTCCACAAAAAAAAATATATATATATATATAAAGTGTATTGGTTTCATCTATGCTATCGTGGTATTTATGGCATGAAAATGTAATTATAAAACTTCTCAGCCGATTTTGAAAATTATTTTTGTATAATTACTTAAAAAACCTAACAATTCATTTTTTTGCTAAAATTGCCACGGGCTTATTTCAAGAGAACATCTCATTGCATCAAATTATGAACAATCTAAAACGAAAGTAAATATAGTGAAAAACGGAATTTTTAAAATGGTTGCCAAAGTTGTATGGAATTTCATCATTGTATATTAGTTGTCCATCCATTGGAGCGCTATAACTTTGGCCGTATTAAGTCCTATCTCATCTAAAGGCAGATTGACGGTTGGAAATTTAATAAGGAACATTTTTGGTGAAGATAAATTTTTCAATAAGATTAACCGTTTTCACGTAAATCAAGCAAACGTCTTTAAAAAAATGGGATTCAAGACGTAATTTTAGGACAGTTTTCAGGATGAATCTCTCAATTCGTGTGACCTTCGGAAAAAGGTAATTAATATAAAATGTACCTTTAAGTTTTCTCTACAACTGTTATTTTAAGAAATCTTTGATTAGATCATAAATATAAGCGGTGTCTAGTAAAAAAAGTGTACTTAGGTCCGGAGGTTAACTTTCCAATCGTCAAATCTACTGCAATTTCGGTAAAAAAAAAGTCAGTAATAGGTCAAGTTCGTTAGGAAAATGGGTTATTGCTAGGAGTGGAAAGTAAAGAGATGGATTCAATGTCCTCTCATTAAATTTAATATTTTTTCCACGAGCTTTCTGTATATTTTATTTACAAACTTTTCGTTTACAAACTAAAAAAAAATGGGAAAAAGATCAGGCTTGTTTATGGTGGAAAAAAACAAACTTGTAGAATTTCTGCTTTCGGCACTGAGTGTGCTTTCTTCAGGGCCATATATACATTATCAGTAAGTTTATATGTGCTAGAATTGAGTAAAGTAAGACACTAAAACTAAATGTGACTAAAATAACCAAATAACTTTTAAATATTTACACCAAAACATACTAAAATATTATATTTAAACACAAACACTTATAACTAAATAAAACGTATAAATACATATAATAAATATATATATAGTATATTATACCCAGATAATTAAACAAAAACAAATACTACAATATGATAATGTGTTTCTTAAACTTCTTTGGGATGTTACATTGTTGGTTAATTCCGGCATTTCTTCCAGAGGTGTCTTCTTATTCTTTTTTCCGACAATATTTCGGGACTTATACAAGTCCCTTCTTCCGGTCACTATAAACGGGTTCATAGTGACCGAAAGAAGGGACTTGTAAGAGTCCCGAAATATTGTCGGAAAAAAGAATAAAAACCTCTGGAAAAAATGCCGGAATTAACCAACAATATAACTAAACAAAAACTAAGTATAACCAAACAATATCAACAACATGAGCAAACGAAGGTCTTAAATTAAAATATAATATAATATAAAAACAAAGTGTGATGTCACACAAAAATATATATTAAATCTCCTAAACAACTTACATCATCTATGACTAGAATTTTCAAAAACCATTTAAAATAAAATAAAATATATCTTTAAAATAGTTAAAGTTTAAAATTGTGATACGTTCTGTCAGGATGCTATTTACTCATCTGTAAAAGAAAGGGGGATGGGATAAGCAGATATAGAGACCTGCATCTCATAGCAGATGTCATAATAAGACGTCTGCATCGAGATGCAAGTCTCTAACGAGACCACCCAGATTTCAGACATTTAGAAATAATATGACATAGAGGGCACGCTAAAAATTTGAATTATAAGTACTGTTTTGTTTACGAGGTTAGGAAGTATCGAAAACTTGTCAGAAATTCTACAAGTTTGTTTTTATCGACCAAAAGCCTGATCTCTTCATCTTCCTATTATTACATCGTTGGAAATTTGAAACTATAGTAACTTGTACGCAGAGAGAATTGGTGGCCCAATCTCTAGAGTCCATTAACTCCATTTTACATTCTTATATATTTTTAGTAGAAGGAAGTATTCTAATCGAGTGAAAATTCGTGTTAGAATTTTCATTGGAATTTCACGTTTCAAGATCCTCTGAAAATTGTGGATCATTTTCACGATTTCGTCTGTGTATGTACATATGACTGGAACTTTGTGAAATTGAAGATGTCACATGTTCTAACTTGGAGCTGATTAGATTTTGTCGGAAATCAGACGAAAATTAAGACCATTTTTCGTGGCCTTAATACATTTTACAAGATACCGTGAATATGTATGACTTGATCGAAAATCTCTTCAAATAGAAGTTGTAGAGAATACTTGAAGACACATCATATATGAAATAAATTTTTTCGCCCGATTTGGGAGATATATGCAAAAACCCGTTCGTATAATGTCGTTTTGAAACTAATTTTTTTTTTTAGTTATGTTCTAAACTAACAATAATAATGAAACGAAACCCGGCCAAGACCCTTGGTTTTTTTATATGGGAGATAAAAAAACATTGAGCACGTCGTCCTTCGGATGGGACGTTGAGAGATAGTCCCGAGCCTGTGTAATGTCACGTACTCTTTTAAGACCCTTAACCCTAGGTAACAATACCTGAATAGGCAAAATTGAAGACTCCTACAGTAGATTAATTTATACCAGAGCGACCAAAGAGCTCTGGTTACTACCAGCCAGAGCCTACTGGCGATATGACCCCTGGTAGTTCAAGGCCGGACATGAACCAGACTAACTTAAAAAAATAAATAAAAGCAAAGAACTTGTTTAATATTTTCTTATTCCACAAAAAAATATGTGCATATATTGTACTGGTTTCCTCTATGCCATCGTCAGCACAAAGTTCGAAAGATACCCGTCTAACTGTCGAACTTTTTGCTGACGATGACATAAGCAATACTTTACCTTTTACTATAAATATGAGAAAGTAATTACAAAATTCCTGAGAGCCAATTTTGAATTATTTCTAAATGTGACTATTTCACGATGATATTTCGGTTTTACGTCCCTTCTTCGGGTCACAATGTGCGAAATATAGAAAAGAAAGAAAAAATTAATAATATTAAATAAATGAGTGAAATACTAATAAAAAATCTATATGTATACATTTTTTGTAGAATAGACAATATTTTATTTATTTATTCTAATTTTACACAATATGACCACACTTCTGGATCTAAAAATTATTAACTAATACTGTAGTTAACCTCGTTTCATTCTTCATGAATATATTATTCGATGCAGTTTCCTCAGATCACGTCTTTCATGCTCGACCACCAGGTATCGAATAAAATGTGTATACCGTAAAAGAAGAAGTTAGAATAGGTAAACTGCAGTGGAGTAGAGAGCTTACCTTATTGGAAGTAGAACAGGTTGCATTGTGAGAAACTGCAATCCTGATTTGCAACGGCTATTACCCATGGCTGGCTTGCAAGAAGGTGCAATAAGATTACTTATTTTTTTGAAGTGAAAACTTCTTTAGCACCGTTGTGATTTGAAATTCGATGAAACGAAAAAGCGACACTATTGCCTTATATATATATATATATATATATATATATATATATATATATATATATATATATATATATATATATATGAAACGAAAAAGCGACACTATTGCCTTATATATATTGTGATGTACACTACGGAACATTTTTTTAATGAATATTTTAATGAAAAGAGGTAATTTTTTTTATTATAATCTAATATCATATATATATTAGATATATATCAAGGTGTTTGAGAAACAAAACAAGAAAACATATAAAAAACAGCTGTGAAATAGTGTTAAATGTAATGGAGTCGTGAGCTAGCTCTTAAACGGTGCATGTGGTTTTGATATTTTTAAATAAAATGAAGTTGAACAATTAGATGAAAGTTGACTGGGGTGGAATTAAAGTGTGAAGAGTTGACGGGGTCTGGTTTTTGTGGTAGAGGCGTCGAGAAGGTACAATTAATAATATATATTTTTCAATATGCCCAAACAAAAATAATAATAGTTTTTAAGTATTTAGTTAAATGATTTTGTTGCTTTGTTTTTCTTTTGCTTTGTTCAATGTTTAGTTGTTTTTATTAGAATGTGCAAATAAAACAAATAACCCAAATATTTGTCCTCTTCAAATTCTATCCTATTCATCTTCCCTGTTGTCCCAGTAGTATCATTTAAAAAACCTTTGGATTAGAAATTAATATTATTTAAAATCATTAAAAATTGGTATCTCTTTGTGAATCCAAGTGTAAAGTTTGTTTAATTGAAATTTTTTCGTTGTATACGTGTACTTTCTTAAAAATTGCACGTCTTAAATTATTGATAATATTTTTTTTAGGGCAATTTTCGGCAAACTACTGTAGAAATCAAAATTTAAATAAACAAAAGAGATCAAATTTCTACAGGAAATGTGGTAGCAAACAAGTTTTTACCACATTTTTGGCATATCCCTTGTGTGGACGATTTTCGCCACAAAGCCCCATCATATTTTGGCAAAACCTTGATGGGAGAATTTTTTTATATTAATTAAAGTAGGGAAACAGGTTGAAAAAGATGAAAAGGATAGAATAGAGACAAATAAGGGTTACATTTAATTTTGAGAAATAATATTTTTTTTTGCCAACTTCAAAAGAAGGTTACTATTTTATATAACATTGTTTTTGTTTAGTAATTATATATTTAGTAAAGTAAGAAAATGCCAATTACCAGAGGACAAGCGAGAAGATTAGAGGAGGAAAGATCCGATATGGAGTTATCGGAAGATAGAGAAAGGGAGACTCCAGCCGCAATGGAGTCCATGCAGGGTACAGGTGAGGAGTCGCAAGGGGAGGGGGTAAATAAAGATAAAGAAAAAGAGGGCATTGCTGCTCCTGATATGGAATGGCTCCGTGTTGTGTTGACAAAGTTAACTGGGGATATGGGAAATTTAAGGGGGGATATGGGAAATTTAACTGGGGATATGGGAAATTTAAAGGGGGATATTGGAAATATAAATCAAAAAATAGAAGAACAGGGTAGAGATTTAAGGAGGAATATGAAAGAGCAAGGAATAGAATTAAGGGGGGATTTGGAAAATATAAATCAGAGAATAGAAGAACAGGGAAAAGAATTAAAGGGAGAGATGGGAAATTTAAGAGGCGACATTAAAAATTTGGAAGCGAGATTAGATAAAAAGGTGGACAATTTGATGAACCAATTAGAGAAAATTCAAATAGAAAATGAAAGAGTTGAAAGTAGGATAAATAAAGCAGGAGAAAACTTAGAAAAGCACTTAAATCAAAAAATTAACAAGTTGGATGAAGGGAATTCTGAAGTAGAAAAAGAGGTTCTTATTATTGACAGTCAGTCACAAGTTGATGAGGTAGAAGGAACAGAGAATAACAGTGGGGAGGAACAGACCCAAATTTTAGAGAAAGAGGTGGAGGAAGAGAGTCAAAATGTAGAAAAATTAGTATTAAGTGAAATTCAAGAAAATAGGATGAATGTTGATGTGGATGGACAGAGTGAAAGGAACATTTGGATGTTATTAGACAAAACAAACGAACAGACTGAGAACAACAAACAAAAGACAAATTTTAATTTTAAAGAAAATATAGTTAAAACTTACAGACAAACTGGAAATAGAAAGGAGGTTAATAAAATACATAAGAACAATTTTAAAAAAGGAGTAAGAGAATTTAAACAGGTATTAAGGAGAAAATTAACACTGAATGAATATTTAGAGAAGGGGGAGGGGATTTTTAAAGACATAATTCGCCGGGGCATCCGGAAAAAGATAAAATTAAATTTGGGCTTTGCAATATAATTGCATTAGCCACTTTTTATAGTGAACCTATTTTTTTTTGCAACTCGGATGAGTTTGAGGAAATGACTGACAGACTAACATGACAGAATTAGGATTAATTTAAAATATGACGAAGTGACATTGGACTAATATAATCGTATGGATGATAAATTTATTTTTTGGATGAGAGAATTTTGGTATATGAAGAGTATGGATGAATTTTGGTATAGTTCTGCGTTTAAATTAATTAGGATTTAAATTAATTAGGATTTACATTTTTTTTAGGATTAGATTAGATATTAGGATCAGTATAAAAATTAATCTGAGAATTATATTTAAGGATTAGTCACCCAAATTTAATATGTGAAAGTTTTTTATTTAGAAGTTACTTATTAATAATGATTATTGAAAATTAAAACATATACATATAACTGATTGATTTTGAAAGAACATAATATGGAAGAAGATAGATTTTTTTTATTATATTTTTTATTACAAATGTTAGAAAGATAAAATCAGCAGGCTGAGAGATGCCTAGATCTCTTTGGAGACATGACGAACTTCCTGAGGCCGAGTCAAGGGGACAGATTTTCTGTTTCGGAACTGTTCAGCTAGGATACCGGACGTGACTAAATCATAATAATATTATAAATTAGAAAGACGAACGAAACTGTATAGAAGCCGTGGAATGATAATATATTATATAAATTGTATGTATGCATAGGTTATTAAGTTTTTGTTATTATAAATTCTATTATTTAGACAATTTCATTTATTATTTGAGTAACATGTTTTTTCTACGTAAATTTGTTTAATAGAGAGAGTAGATGAGAATGGGAAGAGTAGTAGGAGCAAATTATATAACTTTAGGAATAGGAACAAACAAAGGGTATATTAATTAGAGAAGTTTTGAAATTAAATTGCTGATGACATTCTTTTAGACGTCGGGATTATATAGATTTGTTTTGGGAGATATTATTTTTAATTCTAGTAAGAGCTAGTGATTAATTAGAGATATATATTTTTTTTTGATCTGTGGGAGATGATTTTTTTGTGTGTCGACTAGAAAGAACTAGCGATATATTGGAGATATATATTTTTTTTCTGCGTGGAAGATGATTTTTGTATGTCGACTAGAAAGAACTAGCGATATAATGGAGATTTATATTGTAGTGTTGGTTGCCTACCTGAGATAGGAGGAATCGTAATTTTGCTACATCGACGAAAGTATTCTTAGGGTGTAATTAGTTAGGGAAGTAAATTGAATTGAAATATATGTGAGATACATTTTTTTTTAGTTAGGAAGTATGAAGGACGTCTCAAAGAATTTAATACCTCAAAAGACAAGTACTATATATATTAAATAAATTAAATTTGTATTCCTTATTACCCGGCGTGAGGCCTAATTTTCATTGCTATGATATATTTTGGAAGTGTGATGAAGTAAAACCGAAGGATTTATTTAATTTTTATTTCAAGTAAATTTTTTTATATACAATCTTTTTATATAATTATTGTGAATACATACAATTGTATATTGATGGTAAAGGCGGAAAGTAAAATTAATTGGCAATTTCTTAAATCTGCATCCAACTTGATTATTTCCGAACTTAATTTCACGACTATGACTGAACCTGTAAATATGTAAAAAAAAAAATTTAGTATTATGTTATTTTTTTTTATGTTCAATTAGTTCCAATTTTTATAAATTTAAGTTAACATTTTCTTTAGGTTAAGGATTAATTGTAAATTTTTAGATTAAGATTTGTTTTTGTTTATTAGAAATTAAGTACGTATATATATAAGTTTAATAATTGTAAATAGTAATAAAAAAAAAATAAAAAATGGGCATATATGTATAAAAAGAGCGTCGAAATGGGCATATAAAAAATAAATCAGTGAGTGTAAGTGAGAGAGAGACTTCGATACATCGTTGATCAATGAGTTGAAGACATCAAGGAGCCAGCCAACATGTGCGTTCGAGGAGGAGCCCATCATGTGAATTGGAGGAAGACGTTAATCCATCTGTGTATTGAAGGAGGAAGCTTATCATGTGGATTCGAGGAAGAAGCTAAATCAACCTGTGTATTGGAAGAAATTAAATCTGAAAGAACTTATATAAAAAAAAAAAAAAAATTTTGTGAACAAACATTTTTTTTTAAAAAGAAGGAAAAGGCAAATGTGATGTACACTACGGAACATTTTTTTAATGAATATTTTAATGAAAAGAGGTAATTTTTTTTATTATAATCTAATATCATATATATATTAGATATATATCAAGGTGTTTGAGAAACAAAACAAGAAAACATATAAAAAACAGCTGTGAAATAGTGTTAAATGTAATGGAGTCGTGAGCTAGCTCTTAAACGGTGCATGTGGTTTTGATATTTTTAAATAAAATGAAGTTGAACAATTAGATGAAAGTTGACTGGGGTGGAATTAAAGTGTGAAGAGTTGACGGGGTCTGGTTTTTGTGGTAGAGGCGTCGAGAAGGTACAATTAATAATATATATTTTTCAATATGCCCAAACAAAAATAATAATAGTTTTTAAGTATTTAGTTAAATGATTTTGTTGCTTTGTTTTTCTTTTGCTTTGTTCAATGTTTAGTTGTTTTTATTAGAATGTGCAAATAAAACAAATAACCCAAATATTTGTCCTCTTCAAATTCTATCCTATTCATCTTCCCTGTTGTCCCAGTAGTATCATTTAAAAAACCTTTGGATTAGAAATTAATATTATTTAAAATCATTAAAAATTGGTATCTCTTTGTGAATCCAAGTGTAAAGTTTGTTTAATTGAAATTTTTTCGTTGTATACGTGTACTTTCTTAAAAATTGCACGTCTTAAATTATTGATAATATTTTTTTTAGGGCAATTTTCGGCAAACTACTGTAGAAATCAAAATTTAAATAAACAAAAGAGATCAAATTTCTACAGGAAATGTGGTAGCAAAAAAGTTTTTACCACAATATATTATATTATATATTATATATATATATTATATATATATAAGTGACGCTTCACTTAGTTCATAACTAGACCTGACGATGGTATAAAGCCGAAACCGGTAGTTGTATATATATATATATATTTAGTGGAATAGACAATATTTCAAAAATAAGTTTGTTTTATTCATTTAAAAAAAGATAATCATGAAAAATTCCATCGCCTCCTCCTCCTATATATATATATATAATATATATAATATATATATATATATATATATATAATATATATATATATATATATATATATATATATATATATATATATATATATAACAGTTGTTGTGATTGTGTCATCTGTTTGAATTACTAACATAAGGACTTTTTGTAACTGAAAGTGAAGAGGAAAAAAGCTTCTTCTCTAGTCTTGCGACACAAAAAAGATAATTTCTAGGTTGAGGAACGCGGACATATTGTGGAAACTTGTAATAAATGAATAAAACAAACTTATTTTTGAAATATTGTCTATTCCACTAAATATATATATATATATATATAAGTGACGCTTCACTTAGTTCATAACTAGACCTGACGATGGTATAAAGCCGAAACCGGTAGTTATATATGTATATATATATTTAGTGGAATAGACAATATTTCAAAAATAAGTTTGTTTTATTCATTTAAAAAAAGATAATCATGAAAAATTCCATCGCCTCCTCCTCTCCCTCCAAAAAGTTTGGAATTGTGATTCTTTTTAGACTTTTAAGAACTTATTAAGGATACATTTATTTCATACTTTAGTTACCATAAGCCACTCGTGTCATTTGTTGAAATTAAAGACATGGAGTTTGAATAATAAAATATAAAATAATTTTTAAACTTGGTACCAATATTATAATAAATAAATCCCACTTCTACCTTTTTCTAATAACAAAATTTAAAAAGAAAAAAAAGTGTCGACTGTGAATCTGTCAACTCATTAACTACCGATTTAATTAACGTATCAACATGAAATTATATATGGATATCGAGAAGCCCATAAGGAAGGATCAAATCGGGAATAGAAGGGGAAGGCTGATCACAAAAACCCCAGTAACTCGGTAGTTATTGTTACGTCTTGATACGTACATTATACGCGTCGATACATACAATTACATGTCGATACATACATTATATCGATATAAAACGTATGTATCGACACGTAACTTGATATGAGGATTCAGAAGACCCTATGTATAACAACTAACTTTTTTCTTATTAAATCGTGTTACGGAAGTAGGGCAACGTCTGTCGATTTTAAGCAAAATCACGAAAATTATGAGATTTCAGAAGTTCTTGAGTAAGACACCTATTGATTTTCAACCAAATCGATAGATTGATTTTAGAGGGAGAGCGAACTCTTACTAGTAGTTGATTAGTTTCTGCTGGGGAAGTACATAGCCGGGGGATTCAACGACGATTTTTTACATGTATTATTTACAATATTTTGTTTTCAAATAATACACAAATATATTCTATAGAAAGATTTATTGTAAATATATTTATTTGTTTCAGGTGAGAGACTGTTATATATTATTTCTGTTAGTAAGGTAAGCTTATTTTTATTTAGGTTAGAAATTAAAAAAATGTCTAACGAGAACTGATGAGGTTCATGTTTCGAATGAAAGTTTCTAGATATTTTTCCAGAATTTACCTTTCATTTTTTTTTTTTTTTTTTACCTTTACTTCTCCAGCTATACGAAGTATAGGGGAGGTCATGTAATGGCTCAGAAAATCGATGCGAAATTTTCAACGGAATTACATGTTTTCCGACCTCCTGATTTCAATAATGAATGAAAACATTTAATGTCTTTGGACACGATGATAACTCCCTATGGAATGAATGTATCGACACGAAATTTTATATGTGTATCCAGAAACCCTCAAAGGACAAACACCTATTGACAGATTGTCAAATAACATGTAGTCTGACCTGTCACTGATTTTTATTTGTATTAGTTAGCCGGCTTTCGAGGTTGTCCTCATCATCAGGCAGTTTACAAAAGAAACCACCCTTAAGCAACAAAAAACAGGTTCTGTTGGAAACAATCATAAAATATAAAGGCAACAAAGATTTAAATACATTAAATTATGAGGTAGAAAAAAAAAAAAGAAAAAAAATTGAAATAACCATTTTTTTCCTGTTTTTTTTTTTACCTTTTATAATTTAACGTATTTATATTTATTTAAATCTTTGTTGCCTTTATATTTTATGATTGTTACCAACAGAACCTGGTTTTTGTTTTTGTTGCTTAAGGATGGTTTCTTTTGTAGACTGCCTGATGATGAGGGCAACCTCGAAAGCCGGCTTGCTAATACAAATAAAAATCTGAGAGAGGTCAGACTACATGTTATTTGACAACCTGTGAAATGATCACCTCTCACTATATCAGCCATCTTCATATTGAGACCTATTGATTTTCAACCAAATCGAAATGAATGAGAGGGAACGTGGGGATTAAGGGGTAGGTTTAACTCAAAAACTTTATTATTTGCTGATGTAATGAATGTATCGACAAGGAATTTAGTTTGTGGATTCAGAAGACCCTGTGTAAATTCAATTTTAGTTCTTAGCCAAACTATAATTCGTGCTGGGGACGTACAATGCTGATGTATCACCGACAACTTTTATATATAAGCGGCCCACAATAACGTAGGAACAATAGACAATGTTCGCTATTAATAACACCCATTAGTGTATGTATTGTTAGGTGTGGTTTTTAAATTTCACATGAAGCCAATGTATGACCCTTGGAGATAACCCTGTTTCTAATTACCTGTTTAAAGTCCCACTAATTATTGGTTTCGACCCTTGACCGACTCGTTCCAGCCTGGATTCCTTGGACACCCGCCCGCCGCTCCAGAGAAAGTCCAGGGGTTCCGAACCCCCCTCCAGATAACAAAACCTCTTTTTGGGATTTGTTCTTTGCTAGAAAGTTGCCTTGATGATCTTATGCCTTTTCTCTTCTTGTTTTTATCTGTAATGATCATTTCAAAGTCATCTCTAGATCTACCACGTACTGATTATTTTTCATTGTGTACGAGAGTAAAGTGAAATAGTCACCGGCAAGGAACTTTCCCAGAACGAATTAATCAATTAAGTTGTCGCTCTCCCTCAAAAACCAAACAACCGTTTGTCTCTTTGTATGACTTGACTTACCGATGTATTTTTACTTTCGTATACAATAAAAAATAATGATATCGTCGTAGATTTAGAGATAACTTTAGTCGTATTTGGTTATATATCAAATATGAGGATACCCTAGCGGTTGGAAATTTATTGAGGATACTTTTTGGTGAGAACCAATTTTTCGATAGGACTAGCCGTTTTCGGGTAAATCAAGAAAACGTCTGAAAATATGTGTTACAAATCGACATAATCCCGATGTCCTGCGGAAAATCATATTACATATAAAACGTCTCTTTCCCTCTTCTCTACAATTACTTGAAAATATTTTTGATTAGGTCATCTCTCAAATTCTGCCAAAATCCAATCAGATCCTAAGTTAGCACATATGATTTCTTCATTCCATATTTCATTAATCATAGATACAATCGTTTCTGCGTTAGTGCGCTCACAAAGTTTTAATCACATACAAATACACGCACAGATAGACAGCATCGTGAAAATGGTCAAAACGTATTCAGGGGACCTTGAAACGTGGAAATCATTGAAAACTCGATCTCGGATTTTCGCACGATTACAATACTTCTTTATACTATTGGTTTACTAAAAAAGTAAATAAAAAGGTTATCGGTGAACCACTTGGAAAGTACTTCCTCAGAACGAATTAATCTATTAATTTTTCGCTCTCCTTTCGAAATCACCGTTTGCGCTAAAACTCAATATTTGACTTACATAGTGTCTTCTGAGTCCTCATACTAACTTTTATGTCGATACAATTCATAAAATCAGCTATTAGGGTATTTTTCATTGTGCCGATTCCGCTGAAAATTAGTAAGTGTTGAATTCTCGTATGAAATTTTGTGTCGATACATTCTTTACAGCGGTAGTTTTTAGAGTTTTTGAGTTAAACCTCCCCCTAATCCTCCCCTCCCCTTTGGCCGATTTGGCTGAAATTCGATAGGTGTTGTCCTTATGAGGTTCTAGTCACACATATAAAATTTCATGTCGATACATTCATTCTGTCTGTAGTTATCGTGGTCACAGACACATCAGACTGACAGCATTTTTTTTTCCATATTTGTGATCTGATGGTCGGAAAACATGATATTCCGTGGTTCCGATTACATAACTTCCCTTATACTTCGAACAGCTAGGGAAGTAAAATTATAAGAATACATTTATATATGTACTATGTAAATATATTTATAATAAATAACTATATAACGAACAGCCAAGTAAACGTTTGTGGTATTTTTAATATCTGTTCATTTACCACTAAAAGAGGTAGATATTACTTTGTGACACCATTTGGGTATATTCAATGTAAGTGATGGCTTTTGTGGTTTTGTGTATTGTGATATCCTGTTGTGAAATCAAACTATTTGAAATCCACACAATATCTTAACTATTTCCAGTCAACTGAAATTCTTCGATGATACACCTAAAACCCGTGATGAACAGCCAAATTTGAATTCGACGAGTTTCGAGAGCCCTCTCCTGTGGACGGAACTCCTTTTTTAATTGGGTGAATCTGTTACTTTTCCAACTAAGTGAAAATTTCTCCGGAATTACATGTTTTTTGAACATGGCTTAACAGAAAAAATGCATTAACTGTCAAAGTAAAGATTGTGTCGACTTTTCAACATGTATTTACTTAGAAAATCCATTGAGCCCTGTATCACTTGAGTGCCCTGTGTCTCTTTAGTGCCCTGTGTCACTTGAGGGCCTTGTGTCACTTGAGAGTCCTTTGTCACTTGAGAGCCCTTAGTGGTACGTTTTGTGTTTATTTCTCCAGTTATCCGTATAGGGGATGCTATGTAATCTGTCAAAAAAGTGATGTTGAGTTTACCGGAATTTCATGACCCCTTGATTCCAAAAATGAAAAAATAGTTTTCCTGTTGATATGTTTGTGTGTGAATATAACTCTCGATACAATGAATATATCAACACGAACTTTTATATTCATACTCAGAATATAAGAACGACACATATTGATTTTCAGTCAAATCGGCCAAAGGGAAGGGGAGGTTCAGAGAGGGGTTTATAACACATGTATCGAGGGCGTTTGTAGCTCAGAGGTAGCGTGCTAGCCTACTGAGCTCAAGATCGCGGGTTCGATACCCGGCCGAGGCCCTCAATTCATTTTATCTGGGAGATTAAAAAAAAAACTTGAGCACACTCTCCTTCGGGTAGGACGTTAAGCGATAGTCCCGAGCCTGTAAGATGTCAGGTACTCGTTAAGAGACCCCCTATTTTAGGTAACTAAACCTAGTAAGGCAAAATTTAGGACACCCACAGTAGAGTCGGACTCATGTCTATCAGAACGGCGAAAGAGCGCTGTGGTAGTAGGCGATATAACCTCCGTAGTTTAAGCAATAACTAACTATCGACACTAAATTTCATATGTAAATCTGAAACCCCCTAAAGATGACAGGACTGAATGGAAGGAAGGAATGAATCAATGATTTTACCCAGATCTGTGAATTGGCTTCAGAAAGAGCTAAGATGGTTAATTTACACTGTGGAAGTAAATTGCCGGTGAATCACCGACAACTGTATTTGAGATGGCCACTGAAAATGTCTCTCTAAGTTTAATAGCACGTACATGGGTCTGTTGAAATTGAGTTCTGACGCTGTGTCATGTCATTAGAGACATCCTCGTAATTGTTCTTTCGTCAGTTAATTGATACATGCGCATGCGTGGATGGGCTCATAGTGGTGACATGAGCCTATTTTTCCTTTCACGGTTTATTTTCAATTTTCCGGTCATCGAATAATTTTCCGCTACGGCGTTGTAAGAAAATTCTAAATGCTTCTAGTGTTATGTTTCTAATTTCGAACTTATCATTTAAAGATAGATTTTGGCGTATAAATTGAGAGACTTTTATTGACATGATTTATCGACAAAAAAGGCTTTTAATTTTAAGCTCCAGTCAATTTTTCTTGACTTACCCTGAAGTGAACTATGAGGTCATATGGCCAATTTTTGCCGTGCTGGGACATGCGTTGATTATGTGATATTGAATTCCGGTGTATATCTGTCTTCTTGGCATTCATTTTTGCGTAATTCTAACTGAAAACATCGAAAAATCTTCCTAGAAAATTCTCCTGAATTTTATATCAGAAATCTTCTCATGCATTGGAGATGAAAATGTTACTTCTCCAGTTTTACGAAGTAATGAAGTTATTTCATCTGTCAGAAATTCTATGTTGTTTACACATTTCATGTTTTACGGATCCCTTATTCCAAAAATAAATAAAAAACTGTGTTTCTGTGAACACGGTAACTCTCGATCGATAGAATGAGAATGTATTGACACGAAATTTTATATGTGCCTCCAGAACCCTCGAAGGACGACATCTATTGATTTTTAGCCAAATCGCCCAAAGGGAAAAGAGGGATAAGGGGGGAAGCTTAACACAAAAACTCCAATACATGCCGATGTAATAAATGTATTAACTCGATGTTTCATGTGTAAATTCAAAACCTCATAAGGATGGCACTTATTAATTTTCCGCAAAAGCAATCGAAGGAAAGGGAGTGACCATATAAGGGTTCGATTCAAATACCCTAATAGCTGCATGTTATGAATGTATCGACATAAAATTTAGTATAAGGATTCAGCCAGTAAGTCAAATATTGAGTTTCACTCTAAACGGTCGACTTTGAAGAGAGAGCGAAAACTTAAATGATTCGTGCTGGGGAAGTACATAGCCTGTGACTCATCGATGACATTTTTTTATTACTCTTAGTGCTTACTTTTGAAATCTAATATTAATAATTTTTAGCATTTAGAATGTTATTTAGTAAAGGTCTTCAATTATGAATATTGAGTTTCGCCGCCAGACTCTGCCTACACGAGCAGGGATCCTAAACAGACACATCCCGTAGAATGCCACTTGTCTAGTCAGACAATTCTTATTCAAATTGCATATTTGCATATTGCATGGATTAAATTGAACGACCTATGCTAGAAAGTTAATGTTTCATTTTGACTCCTTCTAATCTTTCTTTTTGGGTCTGTTGTTTTCTATTCTTTTGTATAGCTACGTCTTAAAGTCACTGCATTTCTCTTATTAAGTGTATTTCATTCGAGCCATTTGCATATTTCATTTAGCCAGTCTCCAATTATTGTATTTCATTCTGACAATTTTCCTTGAGTGCTTGTATGCATGTACTCCACACGCAATGTACTTTAATTTTTAAATACTCCTAGTTTCTACTCTCTACATTTCTTCAGCTATACGAAGTATAGGGGAAGTTATAGTAATCGGTCAGCAATTCGATGTTCCGTTGTCACCGGAATTTCGTTATTTTTTGTGAACACGAGCTCCCCCGAATAGACGAAGAATCAAAAAATTAGAAAAAAATTTAAATTCAATGTCTTTGCCTGTGAACAGGATAATTCCTGAAAGAATGAACGTATCGATACGAAATTTTATATGCGTATCCAGAAACTCATAAGGACACCTGTTGATTTTCCACGGAGTCTACAGAGAGAAGTAGGAATCAGAGGGAATCAATAATAATTATTAACGATGTAATGAATGCATCTACATGAAATTATATATTTGAATTCAAAACCACGTAAGGACGGCATCAATTAATTTTCCCCGAAATTGGCCGAAGGGAAGGAGGGATTCAGAGAAGGGGGCTCGATTCAGAACCTCTAATAATAATAATAATTTTTATTGTTTAAAGGGCCAATACCCCTATACAATGGAATCTGTGACCATTACATTTACATTATTAACGTAATAATGACACATATAAAAGAATACACATATAAAACAATAATGTCATATAGAAAGGAACCTTTAACAAACTAAATAAATAACATAAATAAATAAAAAAATATATATAAATAAAATAAGTAATTACAAATTAGTAATAATAATGTAACATAGAAAGTAAATATGGAGTGGAGATGTAGGTATTGAATATCAATATAATTTGTAAGTTGAAATACATTATTCGTTAAGAATGTACAACAATTAACAATGGGCCAGGAGTAATGTATGAAAGTTGGATCGATCTATACTGATACTCTGAGGCAGGAAGTGGCTTCTAATGGGGGAGAATATCGGACAGGATATTAAGAGGTGAAATACGTCTTCCAATTCATTTTTATTGCAGATTGTACAAAGTTCCTGGGGATTAAGGGTGTATACAATTTGTTTGTAACTGATTTTAAGATAGTACTTGCCAGATAGTCGGAGTTGAGCCAGTGCTTTGATGTACCTCTAATAACTGCTGAAGTTATGAACTGTATATATTTTATGAAGATTCAGAAAGCCCTACATAGCTCATCTATTGATTTTTAGCCCAAATAATCGATTGGTTATGGAGGGAGAACTAAAACATATTTGATAAATTCGTTGAGGGGAAGTACATTACCGGTGAATGACCGACAACTTTTTTCTCTATCTCTGGAGGATAGTTGAACTAATGAGTCTCTATTAGTGTTTTGAACTATAGTTTTAGAAAGTTTTTTTTTTTTTTTTTTTCCGAAGGGTTGGCTTCCTCCTGGAAAAACGTCTTCCCCTGCTATTTTCACTTCTATTGTCTACACTTTCACGGCGTTTTACCGGGCCCCAGAGTCCAGGGAGGCCTCATCATGGGGCCTACAATCTGCCGAAAAAGGAAAGCCTTATTTCTTCTTATTTTCCTTCGATTTATATTTTTTTCTTATGGGGGGCGGCACTTGTAGTTTTCCTCTTCGAAAGATTTCCCCCTCCAAGGTTTTCCTTTCTTCCTCTATAGAATTGTGAAACCTGGATTTCTCTCACGAGACACTTTTTTTATTATTATTATATCGAAGACATAATCTTGGTAATGATGTGGGGAAGTTCTTCAATGTAAAGTGAACAACTTTTTTTGCTCTTAGAAACTGCTGTCTAGATAAGATGGCTTACGTAAATGTAAACAAGATTTTTTTATGTGTTTCTATTGATGTGGTTGTCAACTTTTTTCTTTCCCAACTAACCCCAAGTAAATAAGGTCAGAAATTCGATTTGAAATTTTTACTAGAATTTCTTGTCTTACGAGTCCCTCTAGGCTTCTATCCACGCTCCCATAGCTGCCTGACCCTGGCCACGTTCCACTTCTCAGAAGAGGTCTTGCCTCGTGCTCTCTGATCCTCTTCATGTAGTTCAGATAAGTCTTTTCCACCGTCCTTGGGCCTTTGATTTTCCGACCTCCCTCTAACCCGTTGATTCCAAAAATGAAAAACTGACAGAATGGATATACCAATGTGAAGTTTTTTATATATCTTCAGAACCTCTTATAGATTTTCCTTTAAGTCGTTCAAAGGGGTGCGTGCTTATTTAATGTATGCACCGCCACGAAATTTAATATGAGGATTCAGCAGACCCTAAGCAAGTCAACTATTGATTTTTAGGCCCTAAGCAAGTCAACTATTGATTTTTAGGCCCTGAGGAAGTCAACTATTGATTTCTAGCCGCTAAGGAAGTCAGCTATTAATTTCTTGCCGCTAAGCAAGTCAATTATTGATTTTTAGCCGCTAAGGAAGTCAACTTTTGATTTTTAGCCGCTAAGGAAGTCGACTATTGATTTTTAGCCGCTAAGGAAGTCAGCTATTAATTTCTTGCCGCTAAGCAAGTCAACTATTGATTTTTAGCCGCTAAGGAAGTCGACTATTGATTTTTAGCCCCTAAGGAAGTCAATTTTTGATTTTTAGCCGCTAAGGAAGTCAACCATTGATTTCTAGCCGCTAAGGAAGTCGACTATTGATTTTTATTTAGCCCCTAAGGAAGTCAACTTTTGATTTCTAGCCCAAACGGTCGATTAGTTTTGGAGGGAGAGTAAAAAAAAAAATTATATTTGACATCCTGCGAAGTAAAAGTTCAGTTCTGGGGAAGTACATTGCCGATGATTCACCATTTACTTTTTATTTTTTCATGAAGATCGGGTTAAAGCAGATAATTGTACCTATCCTGAAAACGACTGCAGATTGCTCGCTTATTAGTACAGCAATTAAGTAGTATGTCTACAGTTAACGTTGTTTATTCATATATACACTTTGAATTAATGTTTCATTAACTTGCCATTAGATGGATTAATGATGCATTTGTTTAATGATTGTAATTCCACTGAAATGGAAGCCGAAGGTCGTGTGTTTCGTGCCTAACGTGACTTGCAACCAACATGTAGTTTTTAAGTCGGTAGCGGAGGTTCATATTTTTTTATGGTCGATAGTGCCTTTAATAAATGTTGTTATTGTTTATTTGTTGTTAGAAAGTAGCTTATGGGCCCCTTGGATAGTAAGAAATGCATAAACTACCCCATATTTTCATTCGAATTCAATCAATTCCGAATACTAATACGATCGTTATAACTTCCCAAACATTATTTAAATTGTGTCTAACTTTGTACGTTAATCGTTCTTGTAATTATTTATGACTCCGAATGCTGAGCCTAATTAGCAAGCCCGAGCTTTTCTATGATTTAAAAAAAATATCCACATACCGGAAAACGAATGAATTTCGAAGTTTTCATCGAAGAACCTATCACATGAAAACGTTCTTCAGGCATTTGAATGACCTTCTGTGAGACAATCCTCAAAATCGCGGAAAGTATATTGCGCACGCTTAAAGTTCTCTGCAAGTTCGAGTTCGAACCATCCACACGGATCATTGGTAGTTTTCCGGTCATCTGGTCACAAAAAATAAAGAAAAAATGTCCTCTCCTATTGTGTGAACAAGATAACTTCCGATAGAATGAATGTATCGATATGAAACTTTACATGTGTGTCCAGGACCGCATAAGGACGACATATATAACTTTTCGGCAAAATCGGTCAAAGGAAAAGTTCGATTAGAGGTGTAGCTCAACTCAAAAATCCCTGTAATTGCTGACGTAATACATTTATTGACAAGGAATTTTATATGTAAATCCAAAACTCCATAAGGACGGCATCTTTTAATTTGCAGCGAAATTGACCGAAGAGATGTGGGGGATGGGAGAGGTGGTCATAATAACTGCCGATATAGTGGGAATGAATCAACTCAAAATTTAGTATGGATCGATTGGTTTTTGAGGGAGAGCAACAATTTATTTATCGTGCTGGGGAAGTACATTTCCGGTGATTCACGTCGGAAAACATGAAATTCTAGGGGAAAGTGATCATCAAATTTCTGGCCGATATCAAAACTCATAATGCTGGGGAATTAAAATAAATGTACACTTCTTTCTATTACGTGATTCTCTTCATAATTCTTCCATTTTTTTTATGATTACCATTTAAGGTCTTAAAATGTAACGGGGGTCTTTTGCTGGTGGGTTTGATAGTTGTGAAACTGGGATTTCGTAAGGGGGTAGTGTGGTGGTTTATTAAGATCAGGCGCCTGAACGTTCTCCCCAGAAGAAACCTTTCTAACCGTTAATACATAAAGGTCATATGTGTCAAGGTAGAGCAATCAACGGTCCTATGAAAAAAGGTAATTATTATTTTAAGATAGGAAATAGAGAAACATTTAATGACAAATTAAAATAATACAATTTTTTAATCTATAATTATTGTGTTGCGAATTGATAGAGAATTTTGTTGATTTTTTTGTATTATTATTGGATTTTTTCTGTAACCACAAACCTATAATAATTGTATTGTATATTTTAAAATTACCAGACATGTTACAAATACCAATTCAAAAGTTATTTCCCCATCACGATTTAATAAATGATTCGCTGTTCCTCCAAAGCCAATCCACTGTCTGGGCTAAAAATCAATAGTTACATTGGGGCTTTTTATTAAAATGTTTGTCGATACATTCATTACATAGTCAGTTATTAGGATTTTGAGTTGAGCACCCCCTCCTCTGATCCCCATCCCTTTGGTCGATTTGGCTGAAAACCAATAGGTCTCGTTCTCAGAGGGTTCTGGAGGGATATCAAATTTCGCGTTGAGAGGTAAAATGTAATCGTAGCTATTACTTCCCCAATTCTGTGAGGTATAAAATGAAAATGAAATGAAAAGAAAGGTTATTATTCTGGGACCGAGGTCCCCTAAGAATAAATACATATAGAGTATAGAGAAGGATCATTGAGCAATAGTATCAGTATTTCGTAAAATGAAATAAATAAAATAGTGCTACATTGAAGAAAACTAGAATATAATATTATATAGATATACAAAAGAATAACATGAAAAAACAAAAAATTTAACAGCTTAATTATAAAGACAAAAATAAATAAAAGTATTTACTATATGAATAACAGAGAATATGTAAAAAAAATACAAAAAAACAGAATATAGATAAGAAAAAATATATAGATTTATATGTATTCAATATATATATATTTATCTATATACAGATATTATGAAAGAGAGGGGAGGATGCCCAGACAAGGTTTAAAATAAAATAAATTTTAGACAGTAGGGGGTGGTAGACAAGTGTGAGGAGAGAGAAGAAAAATAAAAATACATAATAAAATAAGATTAAAAAAAAAAAATTGAGTGAGGTACAGGGGAAGTAATGCACTCAGTCAAAAATTCGAAGTTCATTTTTCACCGGCATTTCACTTTTTTCAACCTCACTTTTACAGAAAAAAAAAAAAAAATGTGCATGTATGTCTGTGAACACGATAGAATTCCAAAGAATGAATGTATCGACAAAAACGTTTTAATGTCCCAGGTTTAAAGATTCATGCAGGGACTTGTAAGTTAAGTTTTAGTTATTATGATTCGTATCCGGGTTTTAACTACAAGGTCATATCGCCTACTACCCGAGCGCTCGTTCGTCACTCTGATGGACTCTACTCTGGGAGTCCTAAATTTTGACTACCCTCTACCCTACATTTTTATTTACCTTGGGTAGGGGACTTTAACGCGTACCTGAGATCGTACAGGCCATCACTTAACGTCCCATCCCTACCTCCTAGTTGAAATAAACTACGGGCCTACGGGAACTCGCAATCTTGAGCTCAGTAAGCAAGCACGTACACCACTGAGCTACCGGCGATACATAAATAATAATTTTATTATTCCTTTATTCAAGTCCCTTTCTGTCTGTCATAATTCCCAAGGCTTGCTGATCTTTCGTAACAAGCGACGACGACGCGGTTTATATAATTCCCATAGCGAATTTCCAAGTCTCCCTCGTCTCACCTTGGTCCATGCAGAACTGAGCAGATTCTGCACGGAGGGGACGGGTCTTGTGTAAAACCATTATCCACAACCCAATATGCCCATGTTGGGAAATAGAAGAAAACAAATCGGTGGAAAATTTGTTTTTATATTTCCTTTTAAAGAACAAAAAAACAAGAAAGTTGTTGGTGAGTCACCGGCAATGTACTTCCCCAGCAGGAAATAATTAATTAAATTTTCGCTCTCCCTCTTAAACCATTAGAGCTAAATATCAATAGCTCATTTTAATAACTCTTCTGAATGTTCAAACTAAATTTTGAGTTGATACATTCATTGCACACCTCATCCCCATTCCGCGGATTATTAATAGGTATATTCCTTAAAGAATTATTACTTAGTACTATACGAAGTATAGAGGGGATGTTATGTTCATGTTTTCCGATCTCTAGATTACAAATATGAAAAAACAAATGTCTGTCTGCCTGTGTGTCTGTGAACACGATAACTCCCGATAGATTGAATGTATCGACACGAAATTTTATTTGTGAATACAGACCCCTTTAACGATGACACCTATTGATTTTCAGTCAAATTGGACAAAGGGAAGAGTGGATTAGAGGCGAGGCTTAACATAAAAACTCTAATAACTGCCGATAAAATGAATGTATCTACACGAAATTTCACATGTGTGACCAGAACCCCATAAGGACAACACGTATAGATTTTCAGCCAAATCGGCCTAAGGAAAGGTGGAGTTCAGAGGAGGGTGCTCAATTCAAAAACCCTAATAACTGCCATTGTAATATTGATATATTTATCGACACAAAATTTAGTATGCGGATAAAAAAATTAATTGTTGATTTACATAGAGACTCCAAGTAAGTCAGCAATTAAATTTTAGCTCTCCTAGTCGACTGGTTTCGGAGGGGATGCTGAAAGTTAATTAATTCATTGTGGAGAAGTACATAGCTGGTGATTCACTTCACGGTGACTTTTTTTTTTGTTTTTGGATTCAGGCCAGAAAATATGAATTTCCGTTTAAAACTCAACATCCAATTTCAGACCTAATACATTACTTTCCCTATACTTCGTATAGGTAGGGAAGTAAAATGAAAAGACTTCTGGAGGTGTAGTGACAGGCCGGCCGCACAACGTAGTGACAGACCGGCCGCACACCTATTCACCGGACAACGTAGTGGCAGACCAGCCGCACACCTATTCACCGCACAACGTAGTGACAGACCGGACGCACAACGTAGTGACAGACCGGCCGCACATCTATTCACCGCACAACGTAGTGGCAGACCAGCCGCACACCGTAGTGACAGACCGGCCGCACAACGTAGTGACAGGCCGGCCGCACATCTATTCACCGCACAACGTAGTGGCAGACCAGCCGCACACCGTAGTGACAGACCGGCCGAACAACGTAGTGACAGGCCGGCCGCACAACGTAGTGACATACCGGCCGCACAACGTAGTGACAGACCGGCCGCACACCTATTCACCGCACAACGTAGTGACAGACCGGACGCACAACGTAGTGACAGACCGGCCGCACATCTATTCACCGCATAACGTAGTGGCAGACCAGCCGCACACCGTAGTGACAGACCGGCCGCACACCGTAGTGACAGACCGGCCGCACAACGTAGTGACAGACCGGCCGCACAACGTAGTGACAGACCGGCCGCACACCTATTCACCGCACAACGTAGTGACAGACCAGCCGCAGACCTATTCACCGCACAACATAGTGACAGACCGGCTGCAGACCTATTCACCGCACAACGTAGTGACAGACCAGCCGCAGACCTATTCACCGCACAACATAGTGACAGACCGGCCGCAGACCTATTCACCGCACAACGTAGTGGCAGACCAGCCGCAGACCTATTCACCGCAAACGTAGTGACAGACCGGCCGCACAACATAGTGACAGGCCGGCCTCACACCTATTCAACTAGACATAATTCGACGGTTTGTCTATTTGTGATGACTAACTGGATTTATTAAGTTATTACCGAAGAAAAAAAATATTTTTTTTTGCTTATATAAATTGCAAAAGTTCTAGTTGTAATTTGTTAGTTTTGAAGGGCGCCCGAATCCCGCTTGTAAATTGACGGACGGACAATCCAATGATATTCAAGCTATCTCACGATTCCCCCCCTCCTTGATAAATAAAAAATAAAATGAAATACATTAATCATGTGACCTTGATGATATCTACCATGTTTTCCTCAGGTATTATTGCTATTGAAATAAAACACTCGAAATATCTAAATATATAAATGACCAAATATATTTCTCTCTTTTACTTCCCCAGCTATACGAGGTATAGGGGACGTTATGTAATTGGTTAAAAATTCGGTGTGGTTTTAAACGGAATTTCAGGTTTTTCAGCCTCCTGAATCCAAAAAATGACAAAAAAAAAAATCCTTCTGTCAGTGTGTCTAGAATGATGTACGATAGAATGAATGAATCGACACGAAATTTGATATGTACATTCAAAACCGTATAAGGGACAACATCTATTAATTTTCACCGAAATCTGGCGACTCAACGGGGGTGAATCAACTAAATAATTTCAATAACTGAATATATGTATCGACTTGAAAGAGGGCGCCGGTAGCTCAGTGGTGCGTGTTTGTCTTCTGAGCTCAAGAACGTGGGTTCGAAACCCGACAGAGGCCCTTAGTTTATTTAATCTGGGAAGTAAAACGCCGTCTTTTGGATGGGACGTTAAGCGATGGTCCCGAGTCTGTACGATGTCAGGTACTCGTTAAAGACCCCTGCCCTGGTGAATGAAAATTTAGGGTAGGCAAAATTTAGGACTCCCGCAGTAGAGTCGGGCTCATGTCCACCAGAGTGACGAAAGAGCGCTCTGGTAGTAGGCGATATGACCTCGTAGTTAAAACCCGGGCATGAGTCATAAAACCTAACCTAACCTCTATATAATATATGTATTTTTTTTTTTTTTTTTATGTTTTCATTTATTTGCAATCTATCTACAATATATACATAATAAGCAAATATGTGGTCAAAAAGAAAAAAATATAACAACGTCGGGATTGATGGGAGAAGTAAGCCAGCGCTGACACTTCCTTGAAAGTTAATTATCATTATTCACTATCCTCAGAGAGAAGATCGCGAGGCCAGGATTGTCAGGATGGGAATGCGAGGAAAGGTCTTGTACGAGAGGATTTGAATTGGAAGAAAGTTTTCTGTGGAATGATTGGAATCGGGATGTGATTAATTCATTGACAGTGGGAATACTGAGGTCTCTGTGTAGGACTTTATTGGTGACATAGAAAGGAGCGTTGACAATTCGTTGGAGGAGTTTGAATTGGAATGCTTGGATACGATTAATGTTGGATTGTTTAGCTGTACCCCAAAGTTTTGAGTCCGTAGGTCCAAATTTGACGTATAATGGGTCTTGTAAATCGTAAGTTTGTTGTAAGTAGTTTCGATTTTGGTCCAAGTAGTCGACGTAACAGTCCGTATCTTCGATTCAGTTCTTGTCGTAAATCGTGTATGTGGGTTCCATGTAAGTCTACTGCGTATCTTCGATTCAGTTCTTGTCGTAAATCGTGTATGTGGGTTCCATGTAAGTCTACTGTATAGGTAAAACCCGAGATAGCAAAATTGAAGAGGGAATCAGGATGTTGTTAATGATGACGGGAGGACAGCGTATGGTAAATGAACACATTTTTGCTCATTTAACTTAATTCTCCAGAGGTTGCACAACCTCTCTATTTCAGTGAGGTGTTCCTGAAAATTTTTATATTTAAATTCAAAACCCTGTAAGGATGGCACCAATAATTTTTTCGCGAAATCGGTTGAAGAGAAGTCTCGACTCGTATATCCTATTAACTGCCGATGTAATGAATGTATCGACACACTATTTAGTATGAGGATTCAGAAGCCACCATCTATATCAATAGAGTTTTAGCCCAAACAATCGATTGGTTTTAGTTGTGAACCGAAAACGTTATTGATACGAGTTTTTTTTTTTTCACAGAAAATATCAAGTTCTCTGACGGACAGACGCACACACACATACACAAAAAGAAAAACCCTAACAACAACAATCGAAGTAATCTGTATAAAACATTTTATGTAATTCCAAAATCCCTTAGGGACTACACAATTTTCAGTTAAATCGGTCGAAGGGATGTGTGAGAAAAGGAGGAACAACTCAAAATCCCTAATAACTGTCGTATGATGATTCAAAAGAAATCTCTTAATATGATACCTATTGATTTTCTACCAAATCGGTAAATTGGTTTCAGATGAAGAGGGAAAATTTAGTTGATTAATTTGCTCTGGGGCAGTACATTGCCGCTGATTCACCAATATATATATATATTTTTTTAAGTATGTATTTTGGAAATGATACAGTCTGTCTGCTGTAAGTACACATATTGTTTCTCCCTGATAGTCGCTATCTTATCCAAGCCACTCCTTTCGAACAGCTCAAAATACCATCTGTCGATTTTTACCATAACATCGTTTATCATTTGTTTACCCTCTTATTATCCTAGATCTGGTATGGGCAAACAAAAATTAATATTGTCATTGGTCAATGGATTTTCAATTTTCCTCTAAATCGGTTGAAGAGAAGATGGAGATCAGAGGGGGGCTCAACGCAAAAACTCTAATCTCATCACGTTACATTTTTGCAGGAGTCGAGAGCAACTATATAAAAACTTCCCCAGGTGAATGTGATTCTCCGTGATGGTAGTTCACCTTGGCTAGTAGGTGGTACTACCATTACGCCACTGTCTCCAAACCTTGTTAGGCCCCTGGCGAGTGCGGGTTCTGTCCTGGGGAGGCTCCTGGGATCAGCTGATCTTTGATCGGCTTCTACTCCCTCAGCAGCTCTGGGTTAAGGGGCAACTAGTTGTCCATCTTTCGATAGATGGGTGCAATTGATGGGGACCCTGCTCGGCGCGCTCGGAGTTCAAGGTAATCAATACAAAGCAGGAGACAAAATACAGAGGTCGAACGAAATAAGAAATAAAGCAGTCTACACATTAACAAGCTGAGGCCAGGGGGATCACCTGAACAACCTCTCTTGACATCAAACCCCGTAAGGACACGAGCTATCAATGTTCAGCCAAATCGACCAAGTAAGGGATCAGAGAAGGGCGTTTAATTCACAAAATTCTAAAACAAACTATCGATGTAATGAATATATCATTACAAAATTTTGTGTGATGATTCAGAATTTCCTGATTGATTGATATACGAAGATAATATCTACATATTATGTTATCGGTCCAAAAATTCGAAGCGGAGTTTTCAACGGTATTTAAATTTTTCCGACCTTCTGATTCCAAAAATGAAAAAAAAAAAAAAAAAATGGATCTGTCTATATCCATAACCCTACTAGTACGACAGCTATTCCTTTTCAGCCAAATCGACCAAAGGAAATGGGGGTATTAAGGGAGAGGCTCATCTCAAAAACCCTAATAACTGCCGATGGTAATGAATACAAGGACACAAAATTTAGTATAATTATTGAGAAGTCACTATGTAAGTCAAATATTGAGTTGTAGCTCAAACTGTCCATTGAATTCGGAGGGAGAGCGACAACGTAATTGTTTAATTCGAGCTGGGGAAGTCGCTGATTCACCGACGACTTGTTTAGTTTTGTGTAAGGTTAGTCAGCTCAAATTACCTCAATTATAGTAACTATTAATTTATTGAAACTCTCAGTAGTGTGAAGTTAATGTTTGTTAGTTTGTTTTATAGTTTGATTGTTTATTATTACAGTTCTAAAATATACTATTATTTATCATTATGTTTTATTGAGAAACATTTTTTATGTGTTCGAACATTACCACATCGTCCATTGAAATGGTATAAAAGTATGTAGGTACCTATTTCTATGTCTTATGTGGGTCATAGTTAGCCACTTTTATGAACAACAAACTTTACGACATTTTATAGAAGATTTATATTTGAAATAGTCCATTTAAATGAGTTTGTCAATTGTTATTTACTAGTTATAACGGAGCGATAAAATATACAATCCATTGGCTGAATAAGCTATTGTGTACTTCTCATCTCATTTCAAAAATGAAAAAAATAATAATTGACGATGAAGGTACTTCTCTAACATGAATTGAGTAACTAAGTTTTGCTCTCCCTCCAAAACAAATTAACCGTTTGGGGATAAAAATCTATGGTTGACTTAAATAAGGGTTTCTGAATCCTCATACTAAATTTTAAAATTTTATGCCTATGTTGTTCGTTTTAGGGGGTTTGAATTTAAATATAATACAATTTCATGTCGATAGATTAGGTTTTTTTACTAGGTTTTTTGAGCTGAGGCCCCCTCCCTCTTATCCCCCCTTCCTCTAGGCGAATGCCACTGCCAATTAATAGGTTTTGTCCTTATGCGATTTTGTATCTACAGTTGCGAAGCCCTCCTCAGAATTGTCACAAAGAACCTCCATGTCCCTCCTTGTCCATGTCCCCACAGGGTATGGAACCCTCCTCTGCAGTGCCATAAACCTCCATGTCCTTGTCCATGTCCCTTCATGTCCTGGAGGCCTCCTCAGAAGTGCCACAAACCACCTCCCCACAGGGTATGGAACCCTCCTCTGTTGCCATAAACCTCCATGTCCTCCTTGTCCATGTCCCTTCAGGTCCTGGAGGTCTCCTCAGAAGTGCCACAAACCACCTCCATGTCCCCTCAGGGTATGGAACCCTCCTCTGCAGTGCCATAAACCTCCATGTCCTCCTTGTCCATGTCTCTTCAGGTCCTGGAGGTCTCCTCAGAAGTGCCACAAACCACCTCCCCACAGGGTATGGAACCCCTCCTCTGTTGCCATAAACCTCCATGTCCTCCTTGTACATGTCCCTTCAGGTCCTGGAGCCCTCCGCAGAAGTGCCATGAAACCTCCTTGTCCATGTCCCCTCAGGGTATGGAACCCTCCTCTTTAGTGCCATAAACCTCCATGTTCTCCCTGGTCCATGTCCCCTCAGATTGCGGTTCCTGAAGAGCTCTGCCCCCTTCCCCCACCACTCTAACCCTCCTCTACCGCCAGTCAGGCGGGATACCACTCAGTGCCTTGTTGACACCCGGCCGTGTTCCTTGTGTCTTTCAACCCATCTCTACCGTCTATCTTGTGGCCTTATCACTTTTATAAAAAATTCTATATAACGTTATAATTTTTTCATTGTTTCTAATAGTGTTAAGTGTTATATCGGTGTGTGTGTGTAAACATTTTGACTCACAACAGTCATAACTACAATTTTTTTGTACATTACATTTATAACAACAAATTTACAATCCAAAATTATTCAAAAAGACATTTAAAAACCTCATCGTTACTTCCTGTGGATTTTACAATAACTGGTAAATATTAATGTTTAGTATTATACAAGCTCTTTTTCTATAAAAGTAGAAATGATACATTGTAAATTTTTTATTAAATAAACTAATTTACTCTTTCATTCTGTATCGTAGTGAATCTGCAACATATGTTGCTCATATAAATTAAGTAATTTTCCTGATTTAAAGTAAGAAATGTCTCTTTAAAATCCTTGCATTTAATTGTTTCCTTTAAAAAAATTTAAATAGAAATATTTTTATTTTTTTTAAATTTTTTTGTTATTGAAATTTTATTAAGAATTACTAAAAGCGAATCAACGCCTGAATCTCGGAGGAATTTAAAAAAATAGTTTTTACCCCTTAAATTCAGCATTGGAAACATACTATTTGAAGAAATGTATATAAAATATTATGAAATACCAAAATCCAACCTGCGAAATTTCAGGAACTATTTACTATGTTCTTACTTCCCCAGGGCCAAGTTATTGTAATAATTTCCGCTCTCCCTCTAATAAAAAACCTTTATCAAATCCATTTAATAAAAAAAAAAAATGGTGTGAAATGTTCATTCCATCATATTTACCTCCTAAAGTGACTTATGTGAATAAATTATGAATAAAAATCAAAATATTGTGAAAAACCGGAAAGGAACCGAAATTTTGGTTTCTTTGTTCAAGCACAAGAAGAATTTAGTCTGTCACAGCTTGATAAAAAACCTTTAACATAAAAAGGTAAAATTTGACATATTTGTGGGATATCCTTTCACATATATGATGTATCAACAGACATAGCCTTAATAATATTTCTGATAAATCAAAATGATTAATTTTGAATTTTTTTTTATCGAAAATTAACAAAAGGCTGAAGATTAAACAGCACTAATACTTCGCGTGGCAGAAATTTTGATTTATGGAACTTTTTTCTAGCGAGGTACAAAGAAAGTTTATTTAAAAAGCGTAACTCAAGCTAACAATGTCAATGATCTGCAGCTAGTTTATTATAAATATATTATAGCTGATATAGTAACATATTACGAAAAAATAGTTATTAGGATTTTTGAGTTGAGTCCCATTTCTGATCCCCCTTATTTCTTTCGGTTGATTCTGTGGAAATTTATATGTATTATACGTATGGGATTTTGAATGTACATATGAAATTTCGTGTCAATACATCCATTACATCGGTAGATATTAGAGTTTTTTTGTCTTAAGCCCCTTCTAATTCCGCCTTTCTCTTTTCCGATTTAGCTGAAAATCAATTCGTGTCGTCTTTATGGGGTTGTGGTCACATATATAAAATGTCGTGTAGATATATTCATTCTATCGGGGGTTCACAGAACAAGACACACACCCTCAACTTTTTTTTATTAATTATTAAAATCAGGGGGTCAGAATACATAAAGAATCATTATTAAAATATTACTTCCCCAGATCTATATAAAAGTATGAAGCAAGTTATGTAATCGATCAGGTCGTTGTTGAGTTTTCTCCAGAATTTCATATTTTACGGTCACCCTGATTCCGAAAATATAAAAAAAAATCTGGATTTACACAAAATTTAGCAAAAGGATTCAGAAGTCCTTATGGAGCGAGAGCGAAAACTTAAATTATTCTTGCTTTTCATTTTTGGATTTAGGGATGTTGGAAAAACATAAAATTCCGTTGAAAAGTCAACATTAAATTTCTTGAGATAACTGGAGAAGTTATAATATTCCAGAGAATGTTAGTTTGGGATGAGGACTGTGTGGGATATGGAATGTGGCGTGGTGGGGATGGGAAGGTTCGCAGACTGCAGGTAGTGGTGTGGTACAGTCCTCAGGTACAGTCAGGTGAATAAGTTACCTGGAGAGAGGGATGTCATTCACTCAGATAATCGCTATTTTGGGAAAATCTAACTTGGGAGGGGGGGGGGGGGGGGGGGGGGGGGCTTGTGTCTGTTGGAGGGGCCTCAGTTATTAATAACGTCATTCACTGCATAGTCTGTGTGGGGGCAACCACGTGACCTTATCTTCCATGCTTCCTTGCATATCCCAAGAAGAAATCAATGAATTGTGTGTAGTTACTTCTTATAATGCAGTTTAGCATTTGCATTATTATTTTAATTCCACAGCTATACAAATTATAGGGAAAGTTATGTAAACAGTCAAATATTCGATATTGAGTTTTCACTCGAAATTTATGCATACCGCAAGAATTAAAAAAAAAAAAAAAATGCTCTCTGGCCATGTTTGTCAAGACGAAAATCGGGAGCGATAGAATGAATGTATCGACAAGAAATTTTGTATGTGTATTCAGAACCCCATAAAGACGACAATTATTGAATTTAAGTTAAATCGGCCGAAGGGAAGAGGGGTTAGGTAGGAGAGCTTGAAACAAAATATGTAATAATTACCGTTGAAATTATTCTATTGACACGAAATTTCATATGTAATTTCAAAACCTCATAAGGACGACAGCTATTAATTTTCAGTGCATTCTGCCGAAGGGAAGGGAGGGATCAGAGGGGAACTCAGCACAAAAACTTCATTAACTGACGATGGGGACTCGACTCAAAAACCCTAATAACTGCCGATGTAATATATGTATCGACACAAACTTAAGTATGTACTTCAGAAGTCGCTATGTAAGTGAACTATTGATTTTATAGCGCAATCGGTTGTGGAGGGAGAGCGAAAACTTACTAAGTACATTGTCGGTGGTTAAAAATAAAGTAAAAGTAGGCTTTATCAGTCAGTGGATATTGTTTATTTTTTATCGCTCCGTTATAACTAATTTAAAGTACAATTTGAAATATATATTTTATAAGATATATAATAGGATAATAATATATATTATGTATTAATATATAATATATTAGAGGACGCCGGTAGCTCAGTGGTATGCGTGCTTGACTTCTGAGCTTAAGAACGTGGGTTCGTAACCCGACCGAGGCCCTTAGGTTATTTTATCTGGGAGGTAAAATAAACTTAAGCACGCCGTCCTTTGGATGGGACGTTAAGCGATGGTCCCGAGCCTGTACGATGTCAGGTACTCGTTAAAGACCCCTACCCTAGATGAATAAAAAATTTAGGGTAGGCAAAATTTAGGACTTCCATAGTAGAGTCGGGCTCATGTCCACCAGAGTGACGAAAGAGCGCTCTGGTAGTAGGCGATATGACCTCGTAGTTAAAGCCTGGGCATGAGTCATAAACCCTAACCCTATAATATATAATAATGAAATATATATCTTAATATATAAATATGGACAATTTTGTTGTTCATAAAAATGTGATGGCATACTACGACCACCCCGGATTCAAATTGGGTGGCAGCAGATTATATGAACATTTTGTTAGAAACTGAACATGAAACTAAAATATGTGCTATGTGGATGCACTTGTGTTTCTCATTATGATAATGTAAACAGGTTGAATGCATTTACATAATGTCATTATTAAGTCGATTAACATGTTTTACATACACCCACTGTCCTCTGGCTCTGTCTTGAATATCTTAACGTAGCTCCTCTTGTCAATAGTTTGAAATATCCTCGAATATGGAAATAAAAGCTGAAACGTTAATAACGTAACTCGATGAAAGATAACACCCTCAGAAATTGTACGAGTAGTTCCGTCTGTCGAGGGCCATAACTAGGCAGGTGGGACAGGTGCTGAGGGCACTGGGCGTAGACGTGAAAAAAAAAATTGGTGAATCATCGACTATGTACATCCCCAGCAGGAATTAATTATGTTTTCGCTCTCCCTCTAAAGCCAAACAACCGTTTGAGCTAAAACGCAATATTTAACGTACATAATGGTTTCTGAATCCTTATAACCAATTCTCTGTCGATGTATTCTTTACATCGATAGTTATTAGGGTATTTGAGTTGAGCCCCCTGATCAATAAGTGAGATGATTTTGGATATACAAATGAAATTCCGTGTCAATACATTCATTCTATTGGGAGTTACCGTGTTCAGAGATAGACAGAATTTTTTTTTTCGTTTTTGGAATCAAAGGTCGGAAAACATGAAGCTCCGTTATAAACCAAATATAAAATTATGACTGATTATATAACATTCCCTTTACTTCGTATAACTGGGGAATTAGAAAATAAATATATCTCGGGTGTTTGGGCAAAAGGGCTTGTCAGCAAATCTGAATTTTTGGAGGGGAATTTCTGAAGGTTTGAAAAATTCCTGCAAATATTATTTCATTAAAAGTATTAAATATAAACAAAGTAAGAGGTGCCGGTAGCTCAGTGGTATGCGTGCTTGTCTTCTGAGCTCAAGATCGTGGGTTCGAAACCCGACCGAGGCCCTTCGGATGGGACGTTAAGTGATGGGCCCGAGCCCTAGGTAAATAAAAATTTTGGGTAGGCAAATTTAGGACTCCCATAGTTAGAGTCGGGCTCATGTCCACCAGAGTGACGAAAGAGCCCTCTGGTAGTTGGCGATATGACCTCTTAGTTAAAGCCCGGGCATGAGTCATAAAACCTAACCTTAACAAAGTAAAATATTCCAACAATCAGTTACATATGGTATAAATATTTAAATACACTTGTCCTTTGGATCACAAGACTTATTCTGACATAAGCCCTTTTGCCCAAACACCAGAGATAATATATATCTAATTCGGCCATTGCAGGACCTTCTTATACTAAACATGTTATTACTGATCACTCCCCTCCCTCCATTAGTAATACAATTCTTGTTGAAAAAATTCTGTCATTCTGTGAATACGATAACTCCCGATAGAATGAATGTATCTATACAAAATTCTATCAAACTCTGTACAAAACTCTTATGTATGTATCCAAAACCCCGGAAGAACGACAGCTATTGATTTTCAGTCAAATCTGCTTATTGGGAGCGGGGGGATCTGAAGGGAGCTCAACTCAAAATCTCGTAATGAAGATATCGACAGAAAATTCAATAAGGAAATCGGCTGAAGATGAAAGTGACCGAACTTAAACCACCGTCTGCTTCTTTAATTGTATTTTTTCGTGTGTATTTTGGCTTCGTATTTTTTCGATATAGGTAATAGATGAAATGCCTATTACAGTACCCTCCTTCAGAGAGAGACACATTCTGATGATATACAAAAACGAGACCATACATAGAAGTTGATAGTTTAGGTTTTATGACTCATGCCCGGGCTTTAACTTCGAGGTCATATCGCCTACTACCAGAGAGCTCTTTCGTCACTGGTGGACATGAATCTGACTCTACTGTGGGAGTCCTAAATTTTGCCTACCCTAAATTTTTATTCACTTAGGGCAGAGGTCTTTAACGAGTAGCTGACATCGTACAGGCTCGGGACCATCGCTTAACGTCTCATCCGAAGGACGGCGTGCTCAAGTTTATTTTACTTCCCAGATAAAATAAACTAAAGGCCTCGGTAGGGTGTCGAACCCACGCTCTTGAGCTCAGAAGCCAAGCACGCATACCACTGAGCTACCGGCGCCCTCAGAAGAAGCTGATAGAGATGGCCTTCATAGCTAATGAACTCTCTCTTGTTTAATCTCTTCATGTCAAAATAACTTCTTAATTAATATCATTGTGTGAAGGTTCGACTGACAATAGCCGGAGACTCTTCAAGTTCCAGAAATACAAGAAGACAAGGCGACATGAAGCGACACAGTCCCCCATGGCTGTCGTGTCTTCTTACACCAAGTCCTCTATAGTCTATAATGATGTTACCATTGTCTTCGGTGCATCACGCTTCCAACGACATCTTCCAACCTTTCTCTGTCACTTTACCAGCCTCTTCTTCAGTAACCTTCCCCTTTTTACTCTTGAAGGTTGATTATTAAACCTTTCATTTTCAGGACACAATATGTTTAATTTTAAAGAAGAAAAAAAAATGTGGAGAGCAGGATAGATTTGTTGTCTATAGGATACAATGGACGGTATTATGATAGCTATGTAGACGTTTTATATATGTTGAAGACATAAGTCTATGTACTTCCCCAGATTGAATTAGTCAACAAAGTTATCGCTCTCTCTCTCTAAAACAAACGACCATTTTGGATAAAAGTCAACAGTTGGCTTACACATGGACTTCTGAATACTCTCACTAAATTTCGTGTCAATACATTACTTACATCATCAGTTATTAGAGTGTGTGGAGCTCCCCTTACTTTTGATTGATTTGGCTGTAAATCTGTAGAAATATTGATGTAAAAAAATATATATAAATATATCTTACTTATAAAGAGACAGCGTTTGTTTGATGTTCGGGCTAATCTTAAAAACTACTAGACCGATATTTTTTTTTCTATGAATTCCTTTCGTTTCCGCGGTGATTAAGGCAAAAAAAAAAATTCCTATTTTACATTTTTTTAAAGAAAATATTTGTATTTTGTGTATATAGGTATAGTATCGAAAGGCGTAATCGAAGCTTTCAATAGTTCTCTTTTTATGATTCCCATGGCGCTATATGAAAGAGCTGGGTGAGGGGAGTAGTTAACTTAGTATCGATATCCCTAATCGAATCTCTCAATAGTTCTATTTTTATGGTCCCGAAGTCGTTGTATGGAAAGCCTATTAACGAGTGTTTGTCCCTGTTTTATTGTTGTGTTTTCAATTTCTTTAGGCGTGAATGTCAATTCAACTTTCTATAAATATATTCTAATGTTTCGTTAATTAAGAGGCTTTGTGATATAACTCACCATTACCTTTAATGATAATTGAAAGCAATTTAAGGACTTACCTATGTTTTGCTGGGGGAAAAGTTGTTCTACTATAACTTAATACATAGTTTGATTTTAGGCTCGCATTATTTATCTGACTTTATGAAAAGTATTAGTTAGAAGTTATAAAACCTTCTTTTGGTGCTAAGTGAGTAAAAAAAGGAAACTTTATGCCAACGAATAACAATGGGTTCATATACGCCTGCTTAGAGTCACCAACCTGCAAGGGTGTAGCCAGGGGAAGGGGAGGAGGGGGTGGGGGGGGGGCACGTGCCTCCTGGCTAGAGAAACTAAAAAAATATTTTTTATTAAAAATGGATTGCTTGCAAGTTACCAATAGGATCTTCAAATTTCCCGTGCGTCTGATTCCTAAATCAGCAATCAGCTGTTACTTACATGAACAAAACAAGTCATATTACATTTATTTAAATATATGTGAATTCAATCATTTATGTTATATGTACTTTATATACTCTTAAAGCTGATTTTACATGCGCAGTAAAAGTACAAAGTACAAAGCGCAGCAGCAGCAAATGTACGCTATTGGCAGTGAGACATTTAATTCTAAATGCATAAAATGAAAAAGCGTGTATTTCCTGCTGCAGCGCTTTCCATTTTTGCTGCTCATGTAAAGTCAACTTAAGTATTACCCCCCAACGTAAGCCCCCCCCCCCCCTCCCCCCTCCCTCCCCCCTGCTCAAAATGCTGGCTACGCCCCTGCCAACCTGTGTAAAGTTACTCAAGGGAGTTTTCACCTCAGAACATCTAATAACTTGGGATGTAATGAATGTTTTAACACGAAAATGATGGTTCAGGAGGAAATAGCTCAAAGTAATATTTATCTGAATTTGATAACTATCACCATGCAGTAGTTTGAGGAGACTGATACAGTATTCTAAAACCGGTTAAAAATCCGTCGAACAGTCTATTGACATGAGAAATTCTTTAAGGAAGTTGACGGTCATAAGAAAGTTTTTTGGCCACAACAGACTATTACTTCATTAGTTATGCGAAATATACGGGAAGTTATGTAATCGATGTTGAGCTTCATATTTTCCAACCCCATTGATTTGAAAAAGGATAAAAAAAATGTCTGGGTGTGTGCGAATACGATAACTCGATAGAATGAATGTATCGACACGAAATCACTTGACACTATCATGTTGATATTTTTTATTAGAAAAATATTGATTTTTTTTTAAATTTAATATATATATTTACTTTAAATATATTACTGACGCATGTTGTCTCTCTAAATTAGTTTTAGTATTCAGTTCTTGATAATCCTAAAATGATCAATAGGTTGGAAAGTTGTCTCGACACATACACTTGCTCCCAGAAACAAAACAGACGGCCGTCTTTGCGAAAGTTGCCAAACTCGTTTTGGGAGGAACGTATATATATATATATATATCATTATTGAAATTATAATTATCTTTTCTCTGGAGATTTTGAGGAATTCACAATAACTATTCCTCATTTAATTTCTCACTAATGCCTTTTCGTTGGGAGCGCCTCAAAAAAAAAATTGCCGTTCCCACTGCTCTCGTTTTTGCCACTTTTTTGGCTGTTGTCTATTGGTAAAGCTAATTCTCGCCTTAGTCAGAACATATCTATATTTAATTAAAATTAAAAATATGATAAATAAAGCTGTTATGCATAACATAATATCATATACCGATAATATGAGTAATGAGATAAAAGTACTACAGGGGATAGAAACAAGAACAAAATGAATATAACTAAATAAGAAAATACAACAAAATAGAAATGATGAAATAAGTAAACAAAAAAATATATATATAATAATACAAAATTGTATTCATGTTTCATAAAAAGGAAAAACTAAAAAAAGTTATACCAAAGTTTATTAAAAATGTACAACATTTTTAGTCTTAAAATTTTATTTTATTTGTATTTGTTGCTATGTTCAGTGACTTTCATGTATTTATTCTTAGGGAACCTCGGTCCCAGAATAAAATTTATTTTCATTTCATTTCATGAAACGTTGTTTGGTTCTCTCCTAGGATACAATTTCCAGAAATTGGATTCCCTTTCCTCTCATAGAGTGAGTCTGCACACTCGTTGACCAGTTCCCGAGGGATAGTGTTAGGACAGGAAGACAGGAGACAGAAGGGCCCTGACCTGAGCAACAAGTTGAAGTGCCGGAGGGCGAGTTATTTGAAGCTCCTCCTGATAAATTAGCTGACAATGAACAGAGCCTGCTTACAATGGTCAGTTCTCTGACAATCCTGAGCTCCTCCTGGTTCTCATTATCATCCTCCTTGCTATCAGCTTTAATAAGCCAATTTTAATTAAACCTTTCTCGCTATTGTATCTTGTGAGGATGGCCCGAATCATGTTATTGCTCTTCTAATTAATAACTTTATTAACCTGACCAGAGACAATTTGCAACTTCCGCCGTATTCTTCAATGTACCTGGCAACCTCTGAATATCTCGGCTTCCTGTTGATCGTAGAATGTTCTTGGAGGGCTCATTGGAAATCTACCTGTTGAAAGAGAATAAAAAATCGTCTATGAATTACCGACAATGTATTCCCCAGGATCAACAAAGTGTTCTCTCTTATACGAGAATAAAACTGGGCTGACAAAAAATTTAGGACTCCCACCGTAGAACTAACTATACTATAGTATAGCATTTATGATGTTTTTGAGTTCCCCCCCCCCCCCCCCCCTCCCTCACTTCCCCCCTTCTATATTTCTCATTGGGTATAATATACCATATAATGCATTCTATATCTGAAGGTATCTTGTCCATAGAGACCCACACTTTTTTTTTTTTTTTTTTTTCCATTTCTGGATTCAAAGGGGAGGGAATTATAAAATTCTTGTGAAAACTCGAGACCGAATTTCTGACCGATTACGTAACTTCCACTGTACTGCTTACAAATAGACTCGCAGGTAGGTAAAAATGGTTGATGGCTACTACCACAGCTAGAACTATCTTTCGATAGTTCTGGTGGCCTCAAGACCTACACTATTAAATTTTGCCTACCTAGCTAGATTCATTTAAGGTAAGAGGTTTTTAACGAGTACCTGACATTGTACAGGCTCTCGGGATCATCGTTTAACGCCCCATCCGAAGTACGTCGAGCTTATGGCTTTGTTACCTCCCTTATAAAAAACCTAACCCCGGGCGGGTTTCGAACCCGCGATCTTGAACTCAGTAGGCTAGCACGCTATTTTTGCTATTAAATATAATTTAATTCTGTTTGGTACGTATCCAAAACCAATCTGCCTCTGGTTTTTACAGATTGTTTTACAGACCCTCGAATTCTTATTAGCTATTCGCCTCGCGTCTCAGTTTCCTACCGCACTATTTTAATACACAACTGACCCCAAAACACACTAAAGGAATCTTGCTTTCCTAACTATTAATATTCTATCGGCGTCCACCTCCTAACAGATTATATCAGCTTTTGATATTCAGTTAATTATAGTAATTATAGGAAAGTTGAAATGATTCAGCGTAGTAATAAATTACTATGATTATGTGGGGACTTTTTCAATAAATTTCGGTTTTACTTTAAAAAAAAAAAATTATTTTCTAGTTGTATGCAATACAATTAATAATGGTGGCTCTAGAGAAGGGAAAACTAGACAATTATAAATATAGATTAACATGAAAAAAACATAAAATTAACAGCTTAATTATGAAGAAAAAAATAAAATAAAATAATCTATATAAATAATAAACAATATGTAAAAAAAAAAACTATATAAATAAGAAAAAAATAAAATTGATTAATAAAAATCTACAGAGCATAGTACTATGATGGTTGATTATAAAAGAGAAGGGAGGATGCGCAGACAAGGTTTGAAATAAAATTAATTTTAGACAATAGGGGCTAGATAGAGAAGTGTGAGGAGAAAGAAGAATAATAAGGTAAAATAAAAAATGAAAAAATGCATGATAGAAATATATAATTGTGTCAAATAAACAAAAATGGAATAATATTGATTATGATAGAATAATTTAGGAAATATGATTTAAAAAAATATAATAAAAATATAGAATAACAAAAAAAAAGCCTTGCGCAGGTTTTATAAGATAATAACATATGTAAATGTGTAGTAGATATAAAATATATAAATGTGTCAAATAAACAAAAGAGGAATAATATTGATTATGATAGAATAATTTAGGAAATAGGATTTAAAAAGAATATAATAAAAAAAGAGAATAACTAAAAAAAAAGCCTTGCGCAGATTTTGTAGGATATATTAAAAGTCAGATGTTCTGTGAAAGTATGTGGCAACAGAGACCATTACCTCTATATGCCTTAAAAGAAGAAGGAGCGGAGCCTGGTAGCCGTAATTTGCCACCAAAGCAGATGGCATCTGCAAAACGACAGATGGCACGGATCACGGATAAATATAGGGTTGCACATGGCATGACAATGACGTTTTTCTGCTATTTTAGTCGGCAAAATTGTTGGCTTAAATCTACTTACGAAACTGTCGATGTTACGAATGTGTCAACTCGTATTCTCTTGAGTTCCTGTGTGAGACATCTTGATTTTCAACCAAGTCGGTGGATTAATTTCAGAGGGAGAGCGGTAACATAAGTGATATACAAATATTGAATAAAAGTAATTACGTTGCCGGTGATTCACCGACCACTTTTTTTCTCCGGAGTGGAAATTAAAGTTGTTTTGTCCAGAAGTTCATCTTGTCATTTGTTCTGGTTCGTTCTTCTGTTCTGAATTGTAGGTCATCATTTTAAATCACCGTTTTTTTTTTGTATCTCTAGGTCACTCTCTCTTTTCTAGTTTTAAAGGTCTTTTTTTTCTAGTTCTTTATTTATTAGTTAATTATTATTTACTTTATTGTTATTTATTGAATATATTTATTTATTTATATATTATGCTTTTTATGACCTGAGGAAAAGGCGTGCAATCTGTCTGTTTGTCGACTGAAGAAGACTTATCTTAGAGAAACAATAGAAAAACTTTGAACACGTCGTCCTTCGGATGGGTCGTTAAGCGATGGTCCCGAGCCTGTACGATGTCAGGTACTAGCTCGTAGGTAACTCATATCCTAGGTAATTAAACCTGGTTAAGCAAAAACTTTCTCACAGTAGAGCGACTCTTAGGGTCTTCTGAATCGTCGAAACTAAATTCATCGTCAGCTATTAGAGTTTGCCTCTTGGTTGGGGCTGTAGCTTCTGTAGACGCAGATATTGATGAGCCCTTACGCCTAGCCCTGGAGGAAGAGATGCGCGGACAGTCCAGACCAGTGCGCTGCAAGGACATCGTCGAGAATTGGATTGTGGAAAAATGGCAACAATGTTAGTCACGGTGCTCTGATGGCCGAACTACATACATAAATTTCCCGGACGTCCGGGTACGCCTTGTCTCAACATAAGTACAGCTTATTCACTGGACGTCCCAAATATTATCAGATCATGGTGATTTTGACTCCAAACTGTTCTTCTTTCACAGGAAGTACACAATTCGTCGGCTCCTGGCGGGAGCAGAAACAGGCATTGTAAGATGGGCTGGGGACGATCGGCGCAATAGTTCCGCCGATGGCCAATCCCAGTCCTTCAGTAACCCCTTGATCCCCGAGCATTTCTCACGTTCACTGGGTGAAATTGCTACAATGCAAGAGGCATCCACCTTTAAAACCTAATAAAAAAAAAAAGTTATTAGAGTTCCTGTGTTTTCCTCTCTGCTAATCCCTCCTCTTCTATTCCTGATTCAGAATCACTAAGTGTTGTCCTTAAAGGGTTTTGGATACGCCAATAAAAT